>OX336389.2:944046498-944646498 GCA_946902985.2 Meconema thalassinum | reverse complement strand
ACAAATGGAATTGTAATATTTACATGCAAAATTTAGTATTACATACATTATAACTGTTATGTTAATGAAGATGCTGAAGTTGTAGCTATTTTATGCTGATACTTATCGACTGCACCCACTTTCGGCAGCAAAGATGAATTATTTTCTTGTAATAAATAATTGTAAAACTCTCCACATGGCATGTTTTTAAAGTTGCACTTCACTATTATAATACCCTTAACCGACTCGGTCAGCAAACGGTTTCTTTCTTCTGACCACTGTGTATTAATCAGGGAAAATACTCTTTCAACGGTTGCATTGCAACCTGGAATAGCGAAATTAAACTGACAAATTTTAAGGCTCACTAAATGTTTCAATGTCAGGGCTATATTTGAAAATCTCACACCACTGCTTATCTAATGTTGTATGTTTATCAATTTCGGAACTTCTAGTGTAATTCTGAACATTGCAAAATTGGTCAAAAAGTTTAGAATCGTCTATCTCCACACCTTTAGATTGCAAATACTCGAGACGAGGAAGAACATCTTCAAACTTAATGTCTTTCATACTATGAAGCTTCATTCATTGGAAACATTTAAATTCTTCCATCATAGGGTTACACCACTTTAACAGGTATTGAATGCACGTTTCATAAAAAACAACATGTTCTACAAATGCAATGCATTCTCTTTCGAAGCCATTTTCAGTGAGGGATTTCAGAGACTTTTTGACTTTAAGAGGTACGAATTTATTTTCCATCCTATCATTCAGTGTGGCCAGAGTTGAACCTAATATATCACAAAATTCTGCTATAGAGCGCGTTCCTTTTTCACTGTATGAAATTTTGTGTGAAAAATGTGCACAGTGGAATGAACAAACCACAGGTAAAGCTCAGAAAACTCGTTTTCAAAAAAGGACCTAATTATAGCAGGAACAGAATTTGAAGGCTGAGAAAGAAAGTGCGACTTTAGAGATGCAAACAGTTTTAGCATTCTTTCTACTGCAGGAAACAAACTTAACCACCTTGTTTTGCTGTGACGCAAAAGCTGTTCATAATTTATTTCAACAAACTCGCTGAATTCTTTGAGTTGTTCAGTGCGAATTGTATAGTGTTACGTGCCACCCCCTAGTGGCACTTTTGTTAACTGGATTTCGGTGGGTTTAAGCACAAACACAATTGTTCCTTTAACGAGATATAATTTTATTACAGGTCTACACACACACACACACACACACACATACACACACACACACACACACTCACTCACTCACTCACTCACTCACTCACTCTCACTGAGTCTAACTTCAGAAACACTATAGTCACTATAAGTTTCCACCTTTACCCTCACACCACTGTCCTCGCTATTTATGTTTTCTCTGTCCGTGAGGCGTTACAGTGTTCCAGCTTACACTCACACGTACAGTCTACACAGGTTCTCTACAGCCTTGCCCCTGCCACTTCACTTACTTCCAGAGTCCTCTTGCTGCTTCTTGTGCGCTGTTGCTCGTCCCGTGTCGATCCCACGACCACGCCTTCCACGAAGCACCGCGACACCTCCAAGCACTAACAGTCCTGACTCAAAGTTGCACCCTGGCAGACAGGCTTCCACTCTGTTACCGTAGACGGCCAGTAATAATCGATGTACTGCTGCGCACTCGCTCACTCGGCCACACTTCAATACACACTAGCGTTGACCAATACACTCCAATACACTCCCATACACACTGCCTCCTCGCCTCGGCTCGCTGGTTTATATGGGATAAGTCCCTGGCCTGGAAAGTTCGAAATGTCACAACCCATTGCCGCATTGGGTCTGTTCTGGTTGGTTCCACATCCAGAATGTTCGCGTATTCTCTGGCCGGCTCGCACTGACTCACAGGTGCTTTGTTAATGTATGGTCGTGGGAGGAACCGAGAGGGTGTGGGCACTCTCTCCCTCCCCCTGCGGGGTTTCTCCAAGGCCACTAGACTGTCACGCTGCCCCTCCCCCCTGGAGCCTCCTGCCGGCCCGCGGCAACACGCAACACTGCTCCCCTCCTTAAAGCAACTCGCCTCGAGTTGTTCATCGTAAAGGCTGTCCAAGGTCTGAGGAGGTGGCACTGATGGCGCTGACAAGCCCCTGTTTAGGCTGGCCGTCACTTGCTTTTCTAACCGTGAGGCTGTTCCTCGCCGACAGCTGCTAATTAGATGGCCTCTTTCACTCCGTAGCCAACAGGTGACTTTCCTGCTGCAACGGCGTCCCAGTGGTGGTTTACGCTGCTTTGGTGGAGGGTAGCCAACCTCCACCGCCTCTTCGTCTCCGGCGGCGTTCCTCCTCCTCGGTGGCGTCACCCATGCTGTCCTCTTCGCCGCCGCCATTCCCAACACGATGGTCTTTACCTGCCTTGGGTAGCGCTTTCCACTGAGCATCGAATACTCACGTACCATGGCGTCGCAATGCCCATCCACGAAGATGTACGCCGCCTCTCGGTGCACGTGCTCGGGAGGCGAGCCAGCCAGCGCGAGCTCTTAATTGACTTACTTGCGCGCCCGTTCCTCCCTTCTAGCCGTAGGTGGTACATGGCAGGTAGCTGGTAGTCCCCACGATGCTCCTCCAGCGTCGCGACGATCCCGTTGTACCCAGTCCCCGTCCGGACGCCGTGTAGCACATACGCCAGGCGAAGTCCTGTGATGAGCTGAACGGCTCCGTCCTCCAGCGTGCACCTGGCATGGTTCGCCACAGTGTCGAACCCGGTCCCGAAGATCTGCCATGATGAAGCCTCATCGACTTGCGGCGTCCTCACACTCGTGACGCTGTTCCTGTCGTCAGAGCTGCTAAGTCCCGGCCCGATTTCCATGCCCGTGACGCTTCCCAGTGGCTCGTCCCTGACTCGCTGAGCATTCCGAACTCCGGACTCCACGAACTGTTTGTCTTGGCCATCAGCGTCCTCTGCCGCGCCACATTCCATATCACCTCCAAGCTTGTTATACTCCGGTCTTGATTTCAGGTCATATTTCAGCTCGTCCTGACTAGTTCCCTGCTCCATTTTCTTTTCAGAATTTTCGGAACTTTCCCCAATGTTCTTTTCCAAATTTTCCGAATATATCACCATTTTCTTTCCCAGGTTTTCAATATGTTCCGTCATTTTCTTACCCACTTTTTCGAAATGTTCTGTCATTTTCTTTTCCACGTCCTCTATCTTGGAAGTTAACTTTTCTAGCAGGAGTTGTGTTTGCGCATCCATTTTATTTGTCTGACTTGTGACGGGCATGCACTCGGAGGAGAATAATGAACTGTGATACAATGACCTGCACGATTTTGAACCTAGGACCTTCAGGTGTTGTGCTTGCTTGAGTTCGTAATCCGGCTTCTGACACCAGTTGTTACGTGCCACCCCCCTAGTGGCACTTTTGTTAACTGGATTACGGTGGGTTTAAGCACAAACACAATTGTTCCTTTAACGAGATATAATTTTATTACAGGTCTACAAACATACACAGTGCACACACACACACACACACACACACACACACACACTCACTGAGTCTAACTTCAGAAACACTATAGTCACTATAAGTTTCCATCTTTACCCTCACACCACTGTCCTCGCTATTTATGTTCTCTCTGTCCGTGAGGCGTTACAGTGTTCCAGCTTACACTCACACGTACAGTCTACACAGGTTCTCTACAGCCTTGTCCCTGCCACTTCACTTACTTCCAGTGTCCTCTTGCTGCTCCTTGTGCGCTGTTGCTCGTCCCGTGTCGATCCCACGACCACGCCTTCCACGAAGCACCGCGACACTTCCAAGCACTAACAGTCCTGACTCAAAGTTGCACCCTGGCAGACTGGCTTCCACTCTATTACCGTAGACGTCCAGTAATAATCGCTGTACTGCTGCGCACTCGCTCTCTCGGCCACACTTCAATACACACTAGCACTGACCAATACACTCCAATACACTCCCATACACACAGCCTCCTCGCCGCGGCTCGCTGGTTTATATGGGATCTGTCCCTGGCCTGGAAAGTTCGAAATGTCACAACCCATTGCTGCATTGGGTCTGTTCTGGTTGGTTCCACATCCAGAATTTTCGCGTATTCTCTGGCCGGCTCGCACTGACTCACAGGTGCTTTGTTAATGTATGGCCGTGGGAGGAACCGAGAGGGTGTGGGCACTCTCTCCCTCCCCCTGCGGGGTTTGTCCAAGGCCACTAGACTGTCACACTGCCCCTCCCCCCGGGAGCCTCCTGCCGGCCCGCGGCATCACGCAACAATAGATATGGAGATAATTGAAGACTTAAAAAATTATACTCTCTACATCAACTGGCAGTACATCAGCACCTTGTTGCAAACAATTATGCAGTACATGTGCTGGGCATCCAACCCCGATTATATGTTCATTTAATTTACTTTTAAGTGCTGAAAATATATTTTTGCCTTCTCTACGATTAACCCCTCCAAAATTTACATTTGCATTGTCTCCACTAAAAGCACCGCATTTAGCAGAAATATTATGCTTCTTAAGAGTCTCGGAAACATAATTGGATATTGTCTCGGAAGTTTCAACAGGACATGTTTGTACTTCTAAAACTTTAGTTTGAATACCATTTTCTTTATAGTCGAAATATTGTATAACAATAGGAAAAAGTTTCAAAGCTCCATGGTTGCTAGCATCACTACCCACTCCGAACATTGTTTTAATGATAATGTTAATGGAATGAGGGTCGATTATGTTATTTATGATAGCTTCAGTTTTGGTTCTAGCGCATGATATTTTGTTAGCAATCTCAGAATCTGCAAACAGCACTTTATCCAACTTTGATGTGTAGTCCATAGACATATACGACTGATGGTGACAAACAGTGTGATATGCCAATGTTGCCTCCGTTGCCCGAACTTTCCTGTCTAGTGGGGAATGTTTAATCGGGGAAAATGAATCAATATTACTGCTAGAAGAACTGCTTCTAATTGTCTTACTATACTTTTCACTAGCAATATGTCTCTCGAGATCACCTGCACCTTTATTTCCAACAGTTACATAACTGTCACAAATATAACATTTCGCCTCACTTTCGTTACATCCCTCTCTAAAACACGGGTACTTCTGTTTCAATTTCTCCGAGAACTTACATTTCCTCTTTTGTGCCTCGCCACTTTTGAGTGATGACATACTGATATTATTCAAACAAACACTCCACTCACTCAGAAGGTCTGAATCCAACTAGCACAAAAACTACGTAATACTGCAGCCAGCATTACTTGACTGGTGAATCCCCGCCGAGAATTCCCCGGCTTCGACCGAGCACGTTCATATCACCACTTTGGTGACAGGCCCTTCAGACAGCTCTAACTTATTATTGAGTAAATGACGTAGTCTGATAGGGGTATCCAGAATATAGACTGAGATAGAGGAAGTGCAACAAAAATAGCTTTGCAACAGAGAAAACAATAGGAAACTGAATGACCAAGAATACAATATGCAAAAAGCCGGACATTTAATAGCAAATAATAAATGCCTGCCCGACAGAGGACAAGCATGAAAAAAGGAGGACATGTCCGGCAAATACCGGACGGATGGTCACCCTACATGCGGTCAGATGATTGACAAAGCTATCTTACGCTACTGCTGAAGTACAGTCATTGGCACATATAATGGCGTTCTGTTCGTAACTATATAACGTGTACTTCCGCGTCACACAATACTTTGACGTAGACTGTACTGTCTGCACGGTGGTGTCGTCACGTGTTCAAGTCTGGAATTCCATTACATCAGACCGGTGGTGACAAATGTGAAGCGAGAGAGCGACTGTGTACAGGCTCACCCGCAAGATTCACGGTCAAGGGCAATCGTACAATACAAACGTCTGGCTTGTAAAACATTTGCCACGCAGAGCGTGTCTGTGTCTGTCAGAACCTACTGTCACGCACATCAATATTCTCAGATAGGGAAGTATTCGGCAACGCTACCCGCACCACTCTACACTGCTCTCCTAACGCTGAGCTCTCAAGGTCAAGTGCACAACTAAGCGCTGGTATTTATAGCGATAGTTTTATTTTGTGACAGTTCAATTTGCTCTTTCATATTACTGGAATCCACTTTTCCATTCAAATCAACGACCTGTATAATATTTGAATAAAACCATTGCTTCAGAGTATTCATTTTTCATTCCACTACAGTGTGACAATATCATTACAGGAGAAAGTCGCGATTGAACTGAGATGCAGTAGCGTTCGTATTTTCATAGACTAAATTCACCAATACAAAGTGGACATACGAGAGTCAAGGACAACCAAAGATTACTTTAACACTATTCCGGCACTGTTTATTCTTGGTTGACCCTCATTTGACAGTGGTCATCACAAATGCACTATCCCTAACAGGACACTTTATAAATAAAACAAAACCCTCTTCACATATTTTGAATGGTTTATAATTATTGACCGCAATAACGAATAACATCAATTTCTGGCTTCCGCAACATAAAGTAGTTCATGAGGTGTTCATATGGCGGAATATTATACAGGGTCTTTCATATAAAGTAAGAACGCCAAGCGGCGGGTTTGTTATCCGCTAGTGTGGTGGCCTTGACCGAGCTTGTGGCGAGCCGTGGCCCCCTGCTCTAAGCGTGTGTACAATCCTCTATGAAATATTACCTTATAAAAGTTGCTGGAAGTGTCGTCCTTCCTGGGTTATACAGGCATTGTATCTGGTAACCACATTTTTGCTGACGCGAGTGAGTCATGCCACTGTATTTTTTCTGATTTTTTATTTTGTGTTTTTTATTGAGCACTGAACCAGTAGTGTCAGAGTTATTTACAATTACGTGAATCTGTGCTAGTCAAGGTGGCACTTCTTCAGGAAATTGCTGAACAAATGCATCACGTACCCGCCGAGCCGAATCGTAATAAAATACATTTTACATACAAAAATACGATGTTGCAATGATAACTGTCTCAACATGTTAGCAGCTGTTGGTTCAGACTGGCGACTGACAACACCTGCACGCTTATTGCAAGGTCAAGTTTGTACTATGCGCGCGCTTTCAATACTACAGCAGGGAGCCGTGGCGCGTCACAAGCTCGGCCAAGCCGGCTTCAGCAGCAAATGACAAAACCGCCGCTCGCCGTTCTTACTTTATATGAAAGACCCTGTATGGCTTATACGAATTTCAAAGGTCTTCTTAACACCCATTAACATCAAGAAATGATTGGGGTCTTTTGTAACTTCGGATACTGTGTGATTCACTGTTATTCCCCGGGGCGTGATGGTGCAGCGGTTAAGCTGCTTGCCTACCACCAAGGCGGACCAGGTTTGAATCCCGCTAAATGCATGTGCATTTTTTAAGATCTCTTTTCCTCCCAGATTGGCTATACCCACGGACTCTGTGAGGGATCATTCTTCTACCGCCGCAAGGAGAGTGTATTGGAGCTGGACGCAATTTGTCAGCAGGTAAGTTACACCTGGGCATGGTGACAGGCCGATCACCCAGGTGACCGCTAACTTAGATTTAATTAAGGGAGGGTCAGGGACGGGATTTGGTGGACCTGTTGAAAGGAATCGTCCTGGCATTTGTCTGGTGATGAACATTTTCAACCATTTTTAGGACAGCCGAGGTGGGATTCGAACCCATGCTCTCCCGATGCTAGCGAGGCACGAGGTACCGCGTTTGCACTCTCAGTCACCGTGGCCGGTGCATGTGGAATCTTTGAGGTGAAATATCACGTCCGGTGGTTCGGATTCCACGTAAAACGGAAGCCCCGTAGCTCCTGATCGCGAAATTAACGGGCACGTGAAAGCTACAAGCTTCCTTCTTTTTTTACTTTTACCCATCTGTTTTTAGACTTATTCTTCTTCCCCGACCCCCTGTGATCTGTTGGGACAGGTTATACTCAGGCAAAAATGAGAATATGTATGTTTGAAGCAAATGAAGATTGTAGTTTTACGTGACCGTGAATATCGCGATCATGAGCCACAGGACCTCCTTTTAACGGGGAATCTGAACCTCAGGACATGGCATTTCACTTCGAAAATCTCACATGCATTGACCGAGAATCGAACCTGGTCCGCCTTGGTGAGAGGCAAACAGCTTAACCTCTGCGCCACCACGTCCCTAGATGCGTTTGATTCCCACCTTCTAGTAAAAGTGATTTCCTGTGACTTAACAATTCTGCACCATGCAAATGCCGAGAGAGTTACTAACGTATGGCTTCGGTCACTGCCTTCGCAATTGCTGTCCTCTTATCACGAATGCAGTTTCTACTACAAACATCTCGTTAACTCGTGCTTATCAAACGAGTTCTGTACACGTAAACGCTCAGGTGCACGGAGCTGATGATTTGAGAATATTGAAGGGTCACTGAAATCAATATGGTGTCCCGCGGCGTAGCCGTGCTCGTTAAATTGTGCACCAGGACCGCGCGGGCATCTGCAGCAAGTCCGGAGATCGTAGGTTTGAAACACGGCGCTGACAACGGCTATCCTGAGTGTGTCAGTTACCCGTTTGTTTTTCTATACTCCCTCCAGCAATGCCGGGATAGTACTTCATTTCGAGTCCAGGTACACAACTGTTCCTAATACAGTTGCACACACTACTACAGTCTAAGGCCCGGATTTTGATGACCTAAAATGTTTAAAAAATTACCTGTAAAATGACTGCAAAAATCCCAAAAAATGACCTGAAAACTTTAAAAAATGACATAAAATTTGAATGAAACCGACATAATTTCATCACACAAAGCAAACAGGCTACGCAATTGAATGTTGAAATGATTTTAATAGGTACCTAATATAATTTAATTATTATTTTACAAATACGAATTATTTGCACACAAATACCGGTTATTATTTTAGTCTAATGTTTATCCTGGAATATGGATATTCCAAGAAATAGGGTTCAACAATGTTGTAAAGATTCTCTTGTTTTCGTATCCATCCTCACTTTTAGTTCTGTTAATATCCACTACCATACTCAGAAATGCATCATAAGCCATTAAAAATGTAAAAAAATGACTCAAAACGTATAAAATTTTCTAATAAATTCTTTCAATTCTCGCGAAAGGCGAGAAAATAACCTAATAATAAAATACTTAGTAAAATGACGAAAAAAATGACTTGATAAATATGCATTTCTGTAACGTGGGGGCCATTAGCAGGATTTGTATATAAGTTAGCAATGTCTGTGGTGAACAATTTAAAGGATGACATGTCATCAGAATCCGTGTCCTGGTCATCACTCATCACATAAATACAGATTATTAGACATATTCAACATACACCCAACTACACGGGGGCTGATTAACAACAACAAACGAGCATCTTAATATTTATAGAGAATTCTGAGTTTGACCTACAGTTACTGCGTACTGTGTACACTATTGCATCACCATCAGGTACGTTTCCTCTGTTGTTCGGCGACACCCTTCGCTCCCCTCAGTGACGGCTGGGATTACCTGTCGCCCCAGCCCGTGCTCATAGGCTAGCACTTGTTGAGGAACCCTTATTGATCCCTTTCTGGGTGAAATATAACGCAGCACAGCATGCCCTTTATGACGGTGACTGGATTACCTTGACCGGTTAGCTTAACTAATACGGGAACTTCTCTATCTAGGCCTCTAAGTGGTGCAGTATGATGCTCTTTGGACCTAAGGGTCGATTATTGTATCTCAGTACGAGGACAGGATCGCGAAATTGAATCTCCGACACAATCGGTTAGTGTTTAATGGTGCTTAAATACGAAAGAAGCGTGTCGACACATTTACGGGCACGCATAAGGGCGAAATTCCTATATCCTGGTGCCCCTAAAACCACACCAGTTGAAAAGGACGTTCAACCAATAACATTGTAAATTTTATGAAATATATTTTGCTGTACTTTTAATTACGTGGATACACAACTAAAATAGTTACAGAAATATTTATTTTGAGCAACCTGGTTTTATAAACGAAACGCTCTAGTACATAATTCAGCAAATTGCAGTTGTAATAAAGTAGTAAGACATTTCCATTGTATAGACGAGAAGAACGTAATTAGTAGATTGGTAGTACGTCTGAGAATAAGAGTGAATTATAACGATATTTTTGAAAGAGAGAAAGAGGGAGGATAATGGTAAGACCGTATAAACATCTGCCTGATAACATTTGTTATTGTGGTGTCTGTACCAGTGTGTGTATTTTGTAATTGAAGTTTGGATTTAGGTAGGAAGTGATCGTCGCTATAAGAATGCCCGTGCATTCGCCTTGAGTAGAAGTGGGAAACCGCACGGATATCCACTTCCGGGATGGCTGAGGTGAGAATCGAACCCATCACTTCTTCTCAGTTTTGCATCATGAGGCTGTCTACTAAGCTTTAACCCTCAAACCAGAAATTAATTTCTGGGCACAGTCGGGAATCTAACTCGGGGGACCAGAGACTCGATAATCTTTCCTCGTTTAATGGGTCACAAAAGACTTATCCTTCACACAACAGATGACGAAAGTCAATTCCATACCATAATATGTCTACCCATGTTCGATAGTGGATTGCAAATGCTTAGTTTACAGTTCTTAATTTGACCGCGTCATCCTCGCATCAACTGATATCACGTCCCTCTACCATTCTACACCTTTCTTGACAAGATGCATTGCAAACTGGAGCCTCTTGCATCCTACGGTCTTTGAGAAAATATTGAACTGAAGATAAATATCATTTTCTACAGTAATTAATATGATAATCAATTAAGTAATTGAAAATCCACAGCCTGCTTCCAGTCTCCGACCGGGTCAGGAATGGAATGAATGAAGCCCCTATCTAGCGGCGAGGATATGAACTGTGCCGTCTGCCGAGGCCTGACGCACTCCTCTGGGGCAATGATTAAATGAATGACAAATGAAATGATAGTGGAGAGTGTTGCTGGAATGAAATTTTGACAGGGAAAACGGGAGTACCCGGAGAAAAACCTGTCTGCCTCCGTTTTGTCTAGCACAGATCGCACATGGAGTGACCGGGATTTGAACCACGGACCCAGCGGTGAGAGGCCGGCGTGCTGCCGCCTAAGCCACGGAGGCTAATCAATTAAGTAATTACATAATTCATTATCGGATATCCTGTGTTTCTGTATTAGTGTGTGTATTTGTAATTCAGGCTTGAATTGGGATGGAGACGGCCGTGGCCATACGTTAGGAACTATCCTGGCATCTGCCTGGTGTAGCAGTATCAAACCACGGAAAACTACTTCTAGGATTGCTGAGGTGTAAATCAAACACACCTCTTCCCAGTTTTGCCTCACGAGGCTGAGTTACAACCCTCAGACCTGAATTACATTTCTTGGCAGGGCTGGGAATTGAACCTGGACTTCCGGGCCAACAGCTAAGAATTTCGAGTTGGTCCGAATGAGACTGAGAATCAGTAAAACCCCACATTTTGCTCCAGCTTGTACCAACGTATCAATGCAAAAATACTGCATTCGTTAAGAGATGGCAGCAGGCCTGTAGACTATTGGGTAGTAGCCTATTAGAAACCAATTTAAAGATTATAATAGTTCATTTTTATGAAAGTATAGGCTATATGTTTTATAGAGTTTTATCTTTAACCGTGTTAACCTTTGTAACGGCGAATGGAATGAATGTCCAATTTAACCTACTTCTTCGACAGTACACCAATTAGCGATGATGGTTCAGAACTGTAGCGATCGTTACGTCACTAGCTTTGTTGTGAAACTGCGGCTCTTGAAAAGTGTATTTCTTTAAATTGCCTTGACTCCATACAGTACTTATTTCCACGATCTATCTCAGTGGCGATTGGAGGAGGTTTGTTATTTTAGTTTTTTTGGGGGGCTCTTGAGGGGGCATTATGGGGAGGAGGAGTCGTTGCTTTTTGATTAAGCTCGGGAGCTCTTGGTGGCTCAGTGAGTGTAGGAGGGGGGTCGATGTTTGGGTTCTTTTTCTTCCGTTTTGATTTGGTAGATTTGGGGGTTGCGGATACCATTGTTTTGTTTATTAAGTCGAAGGCTCTTGGTGGCTCCGTCACTGGCTGATCAAAATGCTTAAAATTTGGGTGTTCTGTTAATTCCTGTCCTTGGGTGGGGGTTAGGGGAGGGCAGTGGCGTAGTGGTTACTGGGGGTTAGAACTCTTTCCTCCTCCCCCCCCCCCCCCCCCCCCCCCCCCCCCCATTGGAAAATCGGCAGGTTGTGATTTGAGTCTGTTTCACCACCGCGCCGGCTACCTGGTGATGTACTGTTGTCGCCTTTCGGCCTGGGTCCCCATTTGAGGCTACACACGTCTTCATGACAATGTATAACCACAGTCTACCTGCAGATCGCGAAGCTTGGCTCATATTTTTCTACCACGCGACAATAATGCTCTCACGCAGCCAGCAAACATGTGCCGACTGCGCTGTGTTGGTGTTGGTGTATGTTATTGTTGCTGGATTTACTGTATGTGAGCCATTGTGTAACCGTTATATCTTTAATTTAACATGTGTTTTACAAGAGGAAACGTGCAGTTCAATAACCAGATCAAGTATTCGAAGCCATATTTCAGTGTTGCTAAGTAACCCATATGATTGCTTTTCAGTTGGTCAACACGAGTGTACGGTACCCAATTAGATTGGGCGGGGAGTGACAGTTCATCTCCTAGTGCCTGAAATAAAAGTACATGAATCGTTTATACACTTAATAAAACACTTCTCACATAAAAGGACAGGGGGGGGGGGGCGGTTGTATGGGAAGCGTTGTATTAAGTGTATAAATATTATTGTATTATAAATTACACAATTACACAGGGAAATTAACTGTTACTCCTCGCCCAATCTAATTGCGTGTTTTCACGTTGAGTGACTGAGAAGTCATTCTACAGTACTCTGTTCAAATAACAAGACGACACCCTAGTTTCCAAAGTACCCTAAAAGGTAAGATTTGAGCTATGGATTTTAGGCTGCTATTATAAAGCTTTCTAAGGGGAGCTGGCCCAGTGGCTTAGCTGCTCGTCAATCACCCGGACGGCCGGAGTTCCAATCTCGGTGACAGCGGGGTGGAACTATCACCTTAAAAATTACGAGACGTCAGGAAGGGCATCCGGCCTTAAATCCCTGGCCAAAACCAAAATGAGCCTGGTTGGCTCCGGCGACCCCAATTAATTGGGATAAGCAGTAGAAAGTATTATAAGACTTTTCAATCAAACAACAGAACTAGACCTTTCACTGGTTATAAATCAACTAGCATTAGTGCCCGGCTTCGCCCGGTGGATTTATTTGTTCTGTAGTAGTAATACTACTACAGAACTGGCACATGATACTGAAACTACCAGTTTTTTAATATAACTTTTTGTGGTGGTGGTGGTTGTAGTGAGAGTGGTAAGCAGTACAGTATAATGGACGTAACATTTAGGCAATTTTCCCATAATGATAATAATGAATAGGGAAACGGCTATTTACTAACTACAGCACTGACACGTGTAATTTACAAACACATTTCTAAAAAATGATTAGAAAGAGGAGTAAGTGAAATAAAAGACACTGCCTAGGGCCTATATCTCACTGTCTGTTAGAAATGTAGAGACAAATAGTGTCGTCTTTTGTCGCTTAGCGCCGTAGGAAAATAATCAGAACACTTTGGAAAACTTCGGCTGTCCCGAGCTCCTGAGGTAGCAATAGTATCATTTATGGCCACATAGCGCTCAACGATAAGTTTCGGAATAAATTAAGGTAAATTTGAAAGCACCAACGCTTTTTGCAGCTGATAACCTCAATGTATTGCACCAACACCATTGCACTTATACAGATGCATAATATGTTCATGATGATAACTTTTTTAAGGGGCAAAATAAATATTTGTGCACTAATTACTCCCCGTGACTGCAATTTATAAGCATCACAAGATTTAACTTTTTTCGCAATTCTGCACCAGAACACTGGTAGGGGCGACGTGATGCAGCACGAATTGCCAGTCAACAATAGACTTATTAAAATACTCTTAGTTACACTACTACGGACATGAATGATTCTAGGGCCTTAATACATGGTTTTCAAGTTCAGTTTGTTTGTTATTCTAATTGAAGGGAATGGAGAGCGTTGTCCAAAATATCAAGGGGACAGTGTTACCAGCAGGGTTTCAAAGTGTATGTAAAATTTGGTGCAATTCAGAGGAACGGTGTAGATTTGTGATAAAGGGCCTAAATGCAGGGTTGGAGTGGTCTGTCCGAAATTTAAAAAGGACAGTGTCACCCGCAGGGTTCCAAAGGGTAAGTGTACAAAATGTGGTTCAGATCGGTAAAACGGTGTAGATTTGTGCCAATGGACCTAAATGCAGGGAATGGAGTGGTCTGTCCGAAATTTCAAGCAGACAGTGTTACTCGTCGGGTTCCCAAGTGTAAGTATGTGCAATTTGGTTCAGATCTGTGAAACGGTGTAGATTTGTGACAAAGGGCCTAAATGCAGGGAATGGAGTGGTCTGTCCGAAATTTCATGCTGACAGTGTTACTCGCAGGGTTCCAAAGGGTAAGTATACAAATTTTGGTCCAGATCGGTGAAACGGTGTAGATTTGTGCCAAAGGACCTAAATGCAGGGAATGGAGTGGTCTGTCCGGAATTTCATGCAGACAGTTCTCGTAGGGTTCCAAAGGTTAAGTATACAAATTTTGGTCCAGATCGGTGAAACGGTGTAGATTTGTGCCAAAGGGCCTAAATGCAGGGAATTGAGTGGTCTGTCCGAAATTTCATGCAGGCTGTGTTACTCGCAGGGTTCCAAAGTGTAAGTATACAAATTTTGGTTCAGATCGGTGAAACGGTGTAGATTTTTGCCAACGGGCATAAATGCAGGGAATGGGGTGGTCTGTCCGAAATTTAACATAGCCTAAACTATTCCTCTTGAATCTGGCTATCATATTTAAAAAAAAGAATTTTTCGAATCCGACTGGTAGTTCCAGAGATTAGCGTGTTTAAACACAAAAACACACAAACTCTTCAGCTTTATTATATTAGTATAGATAATACGGTAATGTCATTGGTTTTAGGTCCCTTTTAACTACTGTGGCTGTTAAGAGTCGCCGAGGTGCCGGAATTTGGCCCTGAAGGGGATCTATTATAACGTGCCAGTAAATGTACTGGCACGGCTCCCTCGCATTTACGCACCCTTAAATGCCAGCTGACTGCGCCAGGATTAGATCCTGCAACCTTGGAAACAGCAGGCGAGAACGTTACCGCTGACCCACGCAGCCAATCTGTTATAAATCAGAAGCATGTCTCGGTAGGATATCTATGCATGGCTTCGGTGGCGTAGTCGGTAGCATGCTGAACTACCATGCCCAAGATCGCTGGTTCAAACCCAGTCGAAGTCGGTCAGGCCCATGTCATAGATCTATGGCATGTAAAAGATGATGATGATGATGATAATTGTTGTTTTAAGGGGCCTAACATCTAGGTTATCGGCCCCGCATGTAAAAGAACCTCCAACTACAATTGGTAGTGTGGAGTCAAAATTTGTAGGCTATTGGGTTAGAAACGCTCTATCAAGTTCCAACGTTCGCCGCTGTGTGACAGTGACGTCTGGTAGCAAAAGTTGGAACTACTCGACAATGAAATTGGGGAACATACGGGCATTCATTTGAAATGCCCTGCTATGGCCATTGGCTGCAATTCAAATATAAATATCTATGCATTTTGAAAATGAAGACAAAAGTAAACGTAAATGATGTCATCTCAAACACGTGCCGATATTTTAATTATCAGATGTAGAAAATGGCTTTTTAATAGTCAGAGAGCTGATTTAATGAATAAAGATGTAGACTATTTTGTACAATAATATAAACTTATTGTCGAATCATTTTGAAGCAAACCAATTTATGTCGTCAGGATAATGCTCACAAACTTACTGTAGATGTGGTACACTGTTTATTAAATCTCTTATGAAATACCTGGTCTCCCACATGGGTGCTGTGAAGATACGGTACACAATTGTTATTGCCGAAATTATTTGTAAAATTGACATTGTATTATTTCGTCTAACTCAGGAATGAAAGGTTTCAAACCCACAGAAAAAAATACGAAGTACCTACAATTGAGCCATTTAAGACATTAAAATATTTTTATATTGTTCGTTTCACAAATCACACATGTTACTCAATCTTACGGAATACCTAGTTTTTGATATGGTTAAGAATTTGATATTATAGCAACTCGCCCCGGACACTCATAGTATTGTGCCCGTCTCGGGGAAATATGTGCGATGACCCGGCCACTAATTACACCACACAATTTCCGAGAAAGAACAGGGGAGTGAAGAAAAAAAAAATATAGCAGGAAAAACGAATGTGCCTGAATTCTAGTTTGAGAATATATGAAGAAAACGGCTCGGGTGGCACGAGACAGAGCATCTCCGGGTCGTTACGGTATGGGAAAGAGGGCGCCATCAAACTAGAGTTCACAAAGGCACATTCCTGGTGAAGTCAGCGTTAACAAAAGGAAAAAGAAATGACACAGATCTAATTTAAGATAAAAAGGGAAAATAATCCTTATTTATTCATGGATTCTGATTGCATAAAAAATTCCACCCCCTGCCTATGACCTCAACGGCGTAAGAAACCCTAAGTTATGGTGTAGTGTTCTTCTTAGTCTTGCCAAATCGGATCAATAAAATGAATTAAATTACATCACAGGACTAAAACAAAAGTCAACTAAATGTTTCTTCTTTTGCTGCAGGGATTTTTCGGCGCACACGACATTAAAATTATCACTCATCCCTGAGCGACCTAACTTCAATTAGATATTGAAAGAAAAATTACACCAATAAATCATCAATCTAACGTGTCCTGTGATGCGAAACTGCTTGCAAATAAATTGGTACCGGCATTGTATTACAGTAATTGCACACAAAATAGTCCATTCAATTATCCAAACATATTTACAATTATAACCAACATTAATATAATATGAACTTATTTATCTCAGTTCCATAAATCAAAAATTGTTTAACTCGGTCCACTGATTATCATGATCAGTTCAAAAATATTTTAATCAATTCAAAATCTTTTAATTAATTCAATATCTTTTAATTAATTCAATATCTTTTAATTAATTCAATATCTTTTAATTAATTCAATATCTTATATTCAATTCAAAATTCAGTAATCTTATACTCAATAGTCTTAAACTCAATTCAAAATCTGACATTCTATTCAAAAATCGTTTAGTCAATTCAAAAAACATCCCTTGTGCCGATAATTATTATTTAAAAAAATCGTAGTATCGTGATCTAAAATCCATAACTAGATTCAAAAATATCCATACTCAAACACCATTAAATGAACATTGAAGTAGCAGTGCCAACCATACCCGATGATTTTGTTAAATTCCACAGACAAGTGCCGATCAAAAATTTACTTAACATGTTACTTCCCCTTACTTCCGGCAGTGTGACCTTGCCTAATAATTTTCTCCAGCTCGCGAAGATATTTGCCTGGCTTTAGATTGACTACAATAAAAAAAAACAGGTCTCAATGTAACAAAGTTCTAGTTGTTTCTTTAAGCATATAAATCGGCGGATATTCAATATAATACTCCACATGGCTTAGGAAGTCAAATCAGCGGCATATATATATATATATATATATATATATATATATATATATATATATATATATATATATATTGCCACACGGCGTCTTCATTATGCAGAATCAAACCTCTTCTGCATGTTTTAATAGAGTGTAAAGATCCCTGATAATTGTTCCCTGGTGTCGTGTTGGCGGCTGACGTCTGCTTGCGAGGATTGTCGCAACGCCTCCCGGGTCAAAATTCCATCCCCCTATCATGTCTAATGCGTGTTTAATGTGCCATGGTGTTGTTAGAAATGTTCAAGACTGTATGTCTCTCCTTCCTCACGAAGACGTTTACTTCAGTAATATGTGGCCCCATTTTATATTAGGGTAACACGCCACCACTGTCCCAATTAGATCTAGAATGTTCAGAAGTGAGATTGTGTTCAGTGTGAATTGGCAAAGAATGTTCCCGAAGTATGGCATGAAACAATGTTCAATGAACAATGTGAACTATTTTAAAGTTTCAATGGTGCTGATTTTCATTGAATACTGTGTAGGTTAGATAATATTCTTGTAGCACAGGATGAAAGGATCCAGTCCTCACCTGTGTTTCACTGCTGCTTTATGCTGATAATGTTTATATGATTTTTCAACTTACATGGCTGCAACGTCTTGAGTATCTCAGTGCAGGTCTCAATACTTACGAATATGACCAAATGACTTTCACACGGTTGTTAACTGACACTTTGTCTAGCGATATGTAAGTGGCGAACTTACATCTAATAGCACGGCCCACGTTACACTTGCGGTTTAAAAAATACATCACTCACGACGATACCGGCACGCACTAAAAGCATGTTCTAGACATGAACAAAACCCAGAGAAGAATGATGATCGAGTCACCACCTGTCAAACGGCCTCGCTGTACTACACGCCGTAGGGGTGGGGGTTGCTGCTCGCACATGTTAATTCCCCTTACTTCCGGCAGTGTGACCTTGCCTAATAATTTTCTCCAGCTCGCGAAGATATTTGCCTGGCTTTAGATTGACTACAATAAAAAAATCAGGTCTCAATGTAACAAAGTTCTAGTTGTTTCTTTAAGCATATAAATCGGCGGATATTCAATATAATACTCCACATGGATTAGGAAGTCAAATCAGCGGCATAATTGCTTCTCCAGCCGTGACATCATCACTCAGATGCACTGACCTCCGCTGGTCACCTTCATAAGACAAAACCAGCGTGACGTAATATCTGAGGCTCCAAACGGTTCGCGTTGCGCCGTAGCTTAGTGGTCAGACTCCACATCGGGTACAGTATATAGATATGTTCAAGGGTTTACCCAGCGTAAGCTTAAAAGGCGCACGGCCGGCAGGTTTTTCTTTGACTCGATTCACTGAAATCGTTACTGCTCGGCTTCGTTTGGTCATAAATGAATGTTTTCCTACAGAAACCTTCCCCGAGAAATCCTTTACTGAATGGTGAAAACCGCATCAAAATCCATTCATTGGATTTCGAGATTACCCGGTGCATACAAGAATCGGGGACTTTGTTTTATACTCTGTAGAGATGCCCACGACTATCATTGAAACAAGTACGGTACATGAATTTATAACTAGTATGGGCTATTAATTCTACGTAAGACTCATTAAATACGCCATACAACTGTACCTAGGGATACTTGTAGAGGACTGAACCAATAAAAACAGAGCATTTTTTAATTTCCTATGAATTAAAAGTGTACAGTATATCAACACTGTGGCTTTTCTATTTCATAGTGGTTAGTGATTTAATATGACTTCTGTTAAAATGGAAATAGTCACTCGGGTGAGTTAAAATTCATAAAACCCCTGCAAAAGTGAAATCATCTGTTCCGTGAATAACGTACTCAAGGCAGATGCCAGCTTGCTGGCCGCCGCGAGCGCTAGTGTGTCGCTTCATCTACCAAGAGGATATAATTTCGTAACGCAGCGAGCTTCGGGGCTGTGTATTTTAGACTGTGGTAATACAACTCCGTCCTCCCAGGGTTGCCTATGTAACTTTTCCCCCGCCAAATAATTTTGAATCCTACATAGCGGGACAATATTAGCTTTCTTTTTCTTTTCTTGGCGGGAGAGAATTTATATGTAAATTAATCTAGTTTTTATTAAAAATAACGCGTTTAATAAGGACTTAAAAATTCTATGGGTACATTAACACTATTTTGGGATCGTTATTAACTTCTTGAGCATGAGATAACCATCAGCCGAGTTGCTTCATATTACGTAAATATATGTCCAGCAATTCCCCGAATTACGGTTATCTCCCAGTTACGACTGAGTGAAATTTGTCGCATGTGTAGTGTAAGCACTAAACCTTTTTCCGGTTGCATGTAGCATTTGTAAGGTCCTTGGTAGATGACAAAAATCTTCGAAAATTATATTTTGGCATTCAGGGCTAATTACAATAAAAAACTGAATAAACATAAAAATGAGTATTGAATAACTCATAAACCAACATGATACATCGTGAGAGGACACGCCCACTTTTACTGAGACTTCTGTAAAGATTTCTCTTGTTGAAAGATACGCAGTCTTCATGTTGATTGCAAAGATAGATTTGAGTTTATTTTGTTCATGTCAGGGGAACAGGAATGTTCTAGATTCACCATTGAAGTGAGACATTTTTAGTCAAAAATTATGTTAATTTTTTAAAGAACTGGTTTTTTTTTTGTCTTTTGTGCATATTGTATTGCTCGAAAACTTCGGGATCAAAATACATGAAACATTTCTTGTAATAATAATAATATCTCATTGAGAAATGGAAATACCGGTATTTGTGGAGTTTTTGTTAATTCATTTGAGGGACTTGAGATATATTGGTCATCAGCCCCGTGTAGTTGGGAGTGTGTTGAAGCTGTCTGGCAACCTGTATTTCTGTGATTATTGTAGTTGTGTGTGTAAATGTATCTGGGATAGGGATGGGGTAGACGCTCCGGGACTTGAAGTAAGGCACTATCCCGGCAAATTCCTGTTGGGAGTGTGTAAAAACCCGGGGAAAAACTACACTCAGGATAACCGCTGTCAGCACCGGGATTCGAACCTACGATACGTACTTACCGCGGCTGCCCTCGCGACCATGGTGCACGTTTGACGAGCGTGGCCACGCCGCGCGACGAAATGCTTGTAGAATTTGGCTTGAGTAACTATAACCCCATTGGTCAATCCTGGCTACGCTACTGGGGGAGGGAATGCTTTTTATGAAGCTGGGGAGCTTTTGGTATACGAGGCAGTAATAGTGGGTTGGTCAATGATTGATAGGCCTAGTCCTATTATTATTTTCTGTTTTGGGTAGGGTTTGGTTGGGGAGTTAGGCGGAAAGGGACGTTTTGATTAAACTCGAGAGATCTTGGTGGCTTAGTCATTGGTGGTTGGATGTCAAAATTAGGACCATTTTCATTTTCTGTTTTTGGTTGTGGTTTGATTGCGGGTGAAGTTTAGGAGGAGGCTTCTTTCATTAAGCTCGGGAACTCCTGGTTGCTCAGTAATTGGCAGTTGAAGAGATCTGGGTTGGAGTGATTTTATTACTTTCTATTTTTTGGTGAGAATTGGATGGAAGTTAGGTATAGGCGGGCTTCTTATGTTGAAAATTCTTGGTGGCGCAGCCCGTGGTTGGAGGAAGCACGAATTTTGTGATCCTTTATTCATTATCTGTTCCGGTTGGGGTTTAGTGGGAGGGGGCTTTTTGATTAAGCTCGTGAACACTGTGTTTATGTCAGTGGTGGATGAAGAGGGTCATATTTTGGCAGTCCTTTTTTTCTTCTTTTTTAGAGTCGTATGATTGATTTGATCATGAGTCATTTGATTTGGGATGATGTAAGGAGCGTGGTGTTAGTGTGTGTGTTTTTTTAAATGTTGTAAATTACATTTGCTCGACCCTTTTTAAAAGAAACCTTTTTGCGTGAAGATGGATGGATCTTGCGAAACAAAAACAGAACATTTCAAAACCAAATGCTGACCCACTTCATCCACCAATAACTGAACCACCAAAAATTCAGGTGCTTACTTCATCCAAAAAAACGGCAAAATTTGAAAGAATATCCAAACGTAGGCCTCCCTTCTATCTCCTCTGACCAAGCTACCAAGAGTTCCCGAGCTTAATTAAAAATCCCCTTTCATTTAATACCCAAGCAAACCCTACTCATAAACAGAACAGAAGCAAAAGGGCCATAAATTTCGACATCCCCACTGTCGCTGTCTGAGCCACGAAGAGCTCCCAAGCGTAGTTAAAAATCCCACTCCTCGAACTCCAAAAAAGAAAAAAACTTACTAATTACCCCTAACCTACTCCCCCTCCAACTGTCACTGAGTAAACCATTAACAATTCTCGAGCTTAATAAAAATCTCCCTCCCCTAACTCCCCCAACCATACCCTACCCAAAAACAGAAAAAATCAAAAAGAAATTCTAACCTTGACTTCCCTCCAATCGCCACTGACTGACCGACCATTAGATCCCGAGCTTAATCAAAAGAACCGCCCTAACCTCACAACCAATCCCCACGTAGAAGAAAAAAAAAACGCACCAAACTTAGACACATTCCAACCACCACTGACTGAGGTACAAAGTGGTCCCGAGATTACGCCTAATTAAAAATATCCCCTTTCCCGACCCAAACCCCAACTGCCACTAACTGACCTACAAAGAGCTCCCAAGCTCAATCATAAATCTTCCTCCCCTTCAATAACCCCACGCCTCCCCACCACATTAAAGAAAGGAAGCCCAGTCCTGAGTCTCAGTACCATACATACAATTATTAAGATCGATATGTATCTACGAATATGTATTCAGGTGTATCCATGATGATGTTACGAACTTTCAGGGTTGATGGAGGAAGGCAAATGGATCCATTTGAGATAAGGAATCATAGTCCGGAAACGATCGAGTCAACAATTAGTATTATTAATAATCGCAGTTGTTTAACGTCCGTCCTAAATTTTAGTTCTTAACAGACGCCGGGGTGGTGGAATTTCATCCCGCAGGCGTTCTTTAATGTGCCGGAAGCCAACGACATGGGGTTGGCACGTGTAAACACTCGTTAACGCCACCGACCGCAGTCGGGTTTGACGCAGCTTACTTGGGATTAGTAGACCAACGCAGTATCCACTACACCACTGCCACCGACAGTCAAAAGTTAAAGAAGAATCGGTCTGATACCTCCGACAATGGAATGCACGTACTGTACTGTAATGTGCTACGATTGAAGTGTAGACACTCCCGACGAGCAGAAGAGGCTAGGAGGATAACTTAACTACTCCACTGTGCATTGACTGGATCGGAGTACGATGTCTGTACTGTAGGCTTCAGTCTGTGTTGACGAGTTGAAGTGGTACGTTGCTATGCCTGCATTGACGTAGGGGACGCCATTTTGAACAGTTGTTGTAAATGTAGCTGTTTGTGAAACGTGTGTAGGTAAACGGTATTAAATGAGTAGCATTTTGCTTATAACTTGTGACTCGATCGTTTCTGAATTCCCCTCAGGGCCTCACATCTAGTGTGGGACGTGGGTTGGCGACCACGGGACCCCAGCCGAGTCCGGCATTGCTTCCACTTACTTTTGCCGGGCTCCTCTTCGTCTTCTTTCCTGTCTTGGTCAACTCTTGTTCTTTTCCGACCCCGACGGTATTAGGGTATCCGAGGCCTAGGGAGTCTTTCACTTTCCCGCCTTAATTGATCCTTGTCTCATCCTTCCTGGTCCCTCATTCTTCGAGGGCTCAGTTTTCTTGTTTTATTTTCATTCTATTTTCTCTTCTCTTTAAGATTCCCGCACTGTTTTTGTTAATTGGCTCCCCCGTGTTTCTAAATTACCTTAGCGAATATTTTGGAATCTATACTACATTTTGTAGGTATTTTCAATCTAAGTTGCATTTTGTAGCCAAAGTATTTTCTATCTAAATTGCACTTTGCGAGTATTTTCAACCTCAATTGCATTTTGTATGGATTGACAATCTAAATTGCTTTTTAGTAAGTCTTTCAATGAAGGTGGTGGAACGTTTGTGAGTATTTTGAATTTCAATTACATTTTGTAAGTATTTTCAACCTAAACCGCATTTTGCAATTATTTTCTATCTAAATTGCATTTTATGTGGTGGGCATTTTGTAAGTATTGTAACGTGTTTTTCGAGTTTTTTTTATGCCACTGGCATAAGTCAGTAGGAAGCCAATCTATATTTATTTACGCGGCAAATTGTTCAGCCAAGAGAATTTTTCATGTTAATTTATTATTATTATTATTATTAAGGTATTTTTGGAGCATTTTTATAAAATTATAAGCATACAGATAGGTTTTCTATGTCTTAGAAAACACTATCAAGCAAATTATTACGAACGACATTATCATAGAAAATTATGTGATTGCGGAATTTTACGGAGTTTCGTCAGTTAGGGTATTATGAGAGACATGACTCACTGGGAATTCAGATACAGGCTGATTCTTGTCAAGAAGCATTACGCAAGCCTGGGTCGCAGCGTCAAGAAAATGCGGATAGTATGGAACGGCAATCGACTTCACCCTCCCGCCGAGTGTAATGAGCCAGAGGTGGGGAAGTAGCGCGTGGGGAGCAGCCAATCAGTGGAGACCACGTAAGCTGGAAGTCGGCACTGGAGTTGGAAGCCGACGAGGGCAGATATCGTTTGGCGCGCCGTGGAATAGAGGACAATCTGTGTAGAACTTACCGAGTATGGTTGCGCGAGTGTGTGGCTCCGATGTTCCGTGGAGTAAAGGACTATCTTTGTAAAACTTAACCAGTGTGGTTGTACGAGTGTATGGCTCCGATGTTCGGACCATAAAGTCACCAAATCTACAAGTATATCATCTACTAACGAAGGAGATGACGACGTCCAGGAAACAGTGGGAAGCTCTCTTCATCATCCAGTACGAGGGAAATGCTTCGGCAATTTCCAGTGGTAAGCGCGAATGACGCAGAACTACTCAATCTCTCGTTTCTCTTTGTTTTATATTCAGTATTCAGTAACTTCATAGCTTGGGAATAAGAGTAAAATCAGTAATTTATCCGACTCCGTTTTCACGCAATTTTCTAGCGGTAATATTCAAATCGCAAAGCTCCAATTTCAATTTTAAACTTATTATTATTATTAATTTTGCAAAACTTGTTTTATATAATAAATTCATTTCTTTTAACCATGCAATCTTTGCTTTCAGTAGGTAGCATTAGATATAGACCAATTCCTTCTCCTGATACAATTGTTTGTTGGGTTAATGATCAAATCATACCACGATCTGAGTGAATAGATTCTTGAAGGTGTTTTACCAGAGCTAGGTGTTGTTAAATACAAATTTAGATTTCAACATTGCGTTGAGGTCTTGGCGCCCATTGAAACAACATATCTTAGGCAGAGCAAATATTGCAAAGGGCAAGTAAGGACCAGTCAAAGACGTTTCAGTATTTTTATTCTAAATTGCATTTTGTGAGTATTTTGAATCTAAATTACATTTTGTAAGTATTCTCAATCCAAATGAGTAGTTTGAATCTACCATACATTTTGTAAACATTTTCAATTTCAATTGCATTTTCTAAGTATTTTGAATTTCAGTTGCACTTTGTGAGTATTTTGAATCTGAACCGGCCCTTTTCAATCTAACTTGCAATGTGTATTTTCAATTTCAATTGCATTTTGTATGTATTTTGAACCTAAACTACATTTTGTACGTATTTTTCAATCTATTCCTTTTGTGAGTATTTTCCTTCTTAATTCCCTCTTGTACAGATAAACAATAATAACATGTTCCATCTCTTGAGGCATGAAAAATGCTAAGTGTCACTTCGGCTGCTGTCGGCTACGTACAGTTCGGTGGATATGTACTGCAACATGGTCAGTCAGTTATTCTCTCGCTCTCTATATCGCTATTGGCCTGCCCCTTACTCCGCTATAATACGCACCGTGTCGTGGTAAGGCTCGATACACTCACTATGACATGTGTTATGCTGTAGCGTAGTAGGTTAGCAACCACAGTTTGAGTCACGCCGTGATTATTTTTTTTAACACACCATGATTATTTTTGCCGTGTGGCATCCTAAGAGGCCGATTGCTGGTCTTTCTAGTCGACGCTGAGCTGGAATTAAATCGCTATTGGGATTAGGTCATCTTCTCTGACGAGACATGTTTCAGTTCGGCAGAGGTCAGACCGGTTCGTGTTTACAGGCCACGTGGAACCCGATACGAGAAACTGTATGTGGCTGAGCGCACACGTAGTGGCTGCATATCTGTGTCGTGCTGGGGAGTGGATGTCATCTCGTGGGGCTGGAGTGCTTCATCGGATAGATGGACAAATCACATCATATCAATATTTGCACATCTTGCAGAATATTATAATTCCGAGGGTGAGAGAGCGCTATCAACATGCAGTAATTCTGTTCGTGCAAGACAACTCTCCAATCCACATGAGCAGGAGTGTTCAGGGCTGGTTTTCTGAGCAGGACTCCATTGAACTGCTCAACTGGGTCCCTCGAACTCCTGACTTGAACCACATTGGGCATGTGTGGGCAAAGTGGAAACGCCATATCAGGGAAAACTGGCCTCACCCTCCCCCTCGTTCGCAGGATGCATTGTGGGAGATAATGTTGGAAGCATGGGAGGAGATTACCCTTGATGAACAGTACTTCAGAAATCTAGTTCAGTCAATGCCACGTCGGCTACAGCAAGTTGTCGAAGCCGGTGGATACTGGAAGAGGTATTGAAGAAGTGCCTACAGCGGTCCTTTTCAGGACTAACAATAAGCAAATTCATTAAGCCAGTTTTCCCTTTGAATATAAATACACACGTATTTCGTTCAGGTTTCCACTTCATTGATATTTCCGCTATCACCCAGATTTTAGGCCCCTCGAAACAACAATTATCATCATCATCATCGTTCAGGAAACATTTGACGTGTTTAAAAAATAAACATCGCGAGTACGATTCAAACCCCGTTTTTTGTCGTTTCACGCAACGCCTCCTCCCCTGAGCTAACTGGCAGTCTGCAGAATGCTTATAATATTGTAATGATATCTCCAACATCTCATGCACGTCCATAACAGCTGTCATAGACCCAGTGGTAATTAAATAACGGTTTATTGCAATATTTCGTTGTAAAACTTAAAAGGCATCCAGTATCGTGCGGTTCCACAATGGTATAAGAGAGGCCATCAAAACAAATATAATTGCCGAGATCAATATTTGAACCACGGTGGTCCGAGTTACCAACTTCACACCCTTCCTCTACGCTAACACAGCTACTCTGTTAAGCGCTTCTCATCCATCGTCACTTGGGACGTGTCCCTCACTTCACGCATTTATTTACGCATTTGGGCTGTTTCTCATTAATTGCATATCATTATTCTCTGTTATTCTGATAACTGCACAGTGGCACTGTTTACTGATAGTTGCATTTTGTCACGAACATGACGTTGAACAAAGATCGAAGTGCATCAAAATGTGTTGCAACTGTACAGTTATGTCCAAGTACGATGATACCCGAACAGGACTTGGATATTTTCCATGCGACAATTTATGATTGTCTACCTGTACGTATTACCACTCTCCATTTTGTGAGTCCTTTCAATCTGAGTTCCATTTTATAAGTGTTTTCAGTCTCACTTAATTTTCGTTATGGTTTCCATTTCATTGTCATTTTCGCTATCACCCAGACCATTAGGGGCCGATAATCTAACAACAATTATCATCGTTTCCGTACTATGGTTCCTTATCTCACATTGATTCATTTCCCTTCCTCCATCATCCCTGAAAGTTTGTAACATCATCACGGATACACCCGGTATATTTATTTATGTAGGTACATTATTTTTAGCGTAGTTAAGCGATTTAAGTGCATAAATATATGCGTATTTTTTCTAATTTTATTGTGCATCCAAAATTTGGTTAAAAAGAATTTTTGCATTATAGCCCATTGAGAGCACTGCTCTACCAAGCGCCCGCTGCTCAGCCATATAGCCTGCAAATTGTTGGGTGACGCGTGATCAGCGCGACATGTCTCCTCGCCATTAATCTTGCCTTTCTCGACCGAGATCACTGCCTCTCAGATCAGACAGTTACTCAATTATCCTTAAGGCGCTGGTTGCAACCTGTTCCAACTCTAAAATCTCCAACGGAGTTTAAAATCGAACCCGGGTCGTCGTAGACAAGAAGAAGCGTGCTGACCCTAGACCGCGAGACTGGTGAGGTCTGCTTATGATGTTATTAAATTAAAACAAGTAGTTCCGTGAATAACTAAATATGTTCAGTTTGATTGCTGTAATAGCTTTGGCGATATTGAGAACTGGCATGTTTGATTGTTTTATATGTAGGCCATAGAATTATATACAAGCAGATGAAGATTATTACGCTCGTTCATTATACAAACTTTCACAACCATAAAATTGGCCCATTATAATAGTGATCATAACTAATACATGTACTTTTTTCCAGAAGTGTTATTTACTTATTTATTATTTATGCACACATACATAAATCTTCATTTGAGACTGTTTTGCCTTTCAGTGTTCAGTATAGACTGCAAGCCTCTGTTTGCGAACAAGTCATTTCCTTGATGCCCCATTAGCAGTAAGCACTGCGGCCTCCTCTCCTTCTATACCTCTCATTTTGAAATTGTTTAACACTGAATCTATCCATCGCCTCGTAGGTCTACCTCTCCTTCTCTTACCCTCTATAGCCGAACTCAATAACCTCTTAGGTGATCTCTCCTCCCCCATTCTCTTCACATGATCCCACCATCCAAGACGGCTCATACGAACAGAATACTGTAGATCACAACTGAGAACTCACTGTATTGGGTTTTAAACACCTTGACTCTATTTCTTTCCCATATTACCATCCTGAGAGAATACACAGCCCAAGTATATAAAATGTTCCACCTGCTCCAATTTAGTTCCTCATACCTGGCATTCTACTTTCTTCCGTTTCTTCCCTACCGATATAACCTTCGTGCTTGAAATGCTGATCTTCATTCCATACTTCCTAGATTTCTGTTCAAGTTCCGACATGTTGGCTTGCAAGCTTTCGACGGAGTTCGTAATTACAACCAGGTCATTAACATAGGCCAGACTGCTTACATGGTTTCCACCTTATTGAATCCCACCCACTCAGTTTATGCCCTTCAGCAAATGGTCCATATATAAAATAAAGAGTAGTGGTGAGAGGTTACAGCCTTGCCTCACTCCTGTAACAACCTTGAACCAAGAACTCATCCTGCCATCAACTGTCACTGCAGCTTGATTATCAACGTAAATACTTTTGATTGTCTGTAGCAGCCTTCCCTCGATACCATAATCCCTGACATCAGGGTGCTAAGCATCTTCTTCCTGAGTACCCTATCGTACGGCTTCTCTAGATCTACAAAACACAAACACAACTGTCTATTCCTCTCGTAGCATTTCTCAATACCATGGTGCATACTAAAATTTTGATCCTCACATCCTCGTTGTGGTCTAATGCCACACTGGTTTTCATCCTCTTAGTCTTGGCTAACGATCGTGCTCTCCTTTCTACAATGCCTCAGTACACCTTGCTCCACTTATCAGAGAAATGCATGTATAATTAATGCAATCTTTTCTGTTACCTTGCACAAAAATTACTGCTTTAATCCAGTCAGAGAGTACCTTTCTTAAAACCCATGCCAATTCGAGTATCCTATGCAACCATTTCAACTCTCTTGTTCCCACTATTTCTGGCCTAATTTCATTTACTCCTGCCGCTTTGTGACGTTGTTGTTTATATAGGCCACCCTCTCTACTTCTCCAAACGTGATCCTGTTCGCGTCCTCATTTTCCTCCTGCAAAATCTCAATCTGCCATATTGCCTGATCAGTCACCATTAACATTTAGCAAGTTTTTGAAGTATTCCTTCTATCTGCTCAGTGCTTCCTTTGTATCTACAATGAATTTCCCTGAAATATCAGAACACTGCTGATTTCTCGTTTTCCCCCATTTCTAAGATTCTTTATATAAGGTGCGTTCAAAAAGTAACGAGCCGGAGGCTGGAATGCGCAAACCTGTGAAAACATCGGCTAATCGTGGCATGTGTAACGAGGTGTGATTCCGACCAGAGCGTGGAAGGTCACAGCCCGTCGCTAGAGGGCATGCGTGCACGTCACGTGACGATACAAAGCGAGCAGCAGCTTGCATCAATCGTCCAACCAAGACCAAGACACTAGGCCATTCGACATGCTTCCTGGTGTGGTTGAAGACTGTGGGGCACCCATTGGGCACACACTTTCCGCAAGTGCAGTCGTTCCTTCATGATGGTGTGCACACTTCCGACGCTCAATCCGACCACGGCGGCTATGGCGTTCACTGTCACTCGGCGGTCCTGGGTAATGAGTGCATCAACCAGCTGAACGTTGTCATCGGTAATGCGGGGGGGGGGGGGGGGGGGGGGGTGCCCCAGACCGGGAATCATCGGCTAACGACACCCGACCTTCCCTGAAGCGCTTGTGCCACGCCTTGACCCTTGCAAGGGACATGCAGTGTTCGCCGTACAATTGTGACATTTGGCGATGAATGTACGTTCCCCCTACTCCTTTCGCTGTCAGAAACCGAACAACACCACATTACTCTTTGTTTGACGCCTCCGTGTCACTGTTTGCAATGCGACTGGCAGCGTTGGACGATTGATGCATGCTGCTGCTCGCTTTGTATCGTCACGTGACGTGCACGCGTGCCCTCTAGCGACGGGCTGTGACCGTCCACGCTCTGGTCGGAACCACACCTCGTTACACACGCCACGATTAACCGATATCGTCACCGGTTTGCGCATTAAAGCCCCCGGCTCGTTACTTTTTGAACGCACCTTATATAACTCCAGAAGGGTTTTCCTGCCGCTTTGCCTAACTTTTCTAATTCATCTCTAAATTCCCCCCTAGATTTCCTTTTGGACTCTTCCTTTATTTAGGGGCGTGGTGGCGCAGAGGTCAAGCTGTTTGCCTCTCGCCAAGGTGGACAGAGTGTGATTCCCGGTCAATGCATGTGAGATTTTCGAAGTGAAATGCCATGTCCTGTGGTGGGGATTCCACGTAAAATGGAGGTCCCGTGGCTAATGATCGCGAGATTAACGGTCACGTTAATTTAAAAACCTCGTTTCCTCCTTCCTACTATTATTTGTTTGGTTATGTTCCTTTCTTCTACTTATAGCTCTCTGTCTGCCGGAATCTTTCTTAGGAGTCACTTTTTGTAAGCCTTCTTTTTACTTTTACAAGTCAACTTCACTATGTCTTTCCACCAGGATGTGCGCTTTTTCCTGTCTTTATACTTGGTTGTCCCAAGACATGCCTTTGCTACTTCTAATACTGCATTTCTGTATCCTGACCACTCCGTTACAATGTCCTGCATTTCTTTACCATCTACTCTTTGGAATTTTTTGTGAATCATGTCCATTTATATCTGCCTAAATGTCTTATCCTGGAGACTTCCAACCTAATCCGTCTGCAAGCAGCCCTCACTTTCTGCACTTTAAGTTTAACTATGCTTAATTCACAGCAAATCAGTTTATGGTCTGTTTCATCAAAAATGCCTCGGAATACTCTCTTTCCTTATCAATTTCCTAAATTCAAAGTCAGTAATGATATAGTCTATTATTGACCTAGTTCCTCTACCCTCTCTCGTGTAGGTGAATCTCCTTATACTTATTATTTATATGTATTAAATACATTGTACCCCCACCCAGTCATTGGACAAATTCGTATTGACCGATTGAAGAGTTACAAGTGACAACTTTCACTTTGATAGCCTAAACAGGACACAACAAATAAAATATTGATTTTAAATTTCGCTCAGCCTCTTGAATTTATCATAACAATTGAATTAATTTGATACCAGTATATTAATGATATAGCGTACAGTCAGTCACTCGTCCTCCTAGAAGGACCTTCCGGAAGTACTTTTGTACACAGCGGCGCGTCCTTCCATCAGGACTTTGGACCCTTATGGCAAATGTTTGAACTGGCCTTCCAGCAGGACGCGTCCTTCCGGCAGTACTTTGGGTTATCAGAGCGTAATAATACTGCAGATCTGGTACTGGGCAAACAATAAAAGTCTGTAAATATTCTAAAACAGAGTAATATGACTCATATTGACTAATACAATAACTGTCTCGCAATCACTTATTGACTATAATAGTACATTATGCAACGAGCCTATAATGGCAATAATTAAGACACGAGTATGTTTATAAAATGAGCGTAAGCCAGTTTTATAATTTCCATACGAGTGTCTTAATTACCATTATAGGCGAGTTGCATACGACTGTTTATGTTCGACGATAATTATAACTTTATTATATGTTTTAACATAAATATTCATAAATATCTGTAGGATTCAATTAATTCAGTTAGTGAACAGGGCGCGCTGGCTTTGCTGATTGAACAGAGCTCATGCGTGCTGCATGCGTGAGTCAAGGCACTCCGAAAGCAGAGACCATTCACTTTGCTTGCCAATACAGAACACTTATTGTTTACAGCCTGTCGTCCAGCTCTATAGCATTCACTAATATTGTCACCGAAGTCGTTTGAAAGCAATGCACTGTGTAGAAATTGGATTTGGGGATATTAATGTATAGTGCTATTTCTTGTCTCATATTCGCCAGTTTATTTACGCGAACTTTCCATGTCGGTAATTTATATAGACATGTTGGATTTTAAGCGCATGCGCGAAGGTATCCTTACCTAATTGGTCACACAACTGTCAACTATTTCTTGAGCTCTGATTGGTGGGAGAAACTGTTTCATAATGAAAAATAGTGTTATAATGAGCCTCATTATGATACAGTTTTCTGACACATAATGTTTACATTTCGACATCGTCGAACATAAAATCTATAAACGTATAAAGTATAAACGTGTTTTCTTACAGTACAGAGAGTATATAAATGTATGAGAAGTATAAAAAAGTTGTAAATATTTTAAGATCTAAAATAGGCTATATATAAATGTATAAAAAATGGGATTTATTTCTCTACAACTTTAGCCATTTCAAAGAAGTAATATCTAAGATATCTAAAATTAACATCTGAAATGAAAATCCACAGCCTGCTTCCAGTCTCCGACCGGGTCAGGAATGGAATGAATGAAGCCCCCCATCTAGAGCCTCCGTGGCTTAGGCGGCAGCACGCCGGCCTCTCACCGCTGGGTCCGTGGTTCAAATCCCGGTCACTCCATGTGAGATCTGTGCTGGACAAAACGGAGGCAGACAGGTTTTTCTCCGGGTACTCCGGTTTTCCCTGTCACAATTTCATTCCAGCAACACTCGTCACTATCATTTCATTTCATCTGTCATTCATCTAATCATTGCCCCCAGAGGAGTGCGACAGGCTTCGGCAGCCGGCACACTTCATATCCTCGCCGCTAGATGGGGGCTTCATTCATTCCATTCCTGACCCGGTCGGAGACTGGAAGCAGGCTGTGGATTTTCATCTAAAATTAACATCTAAAATATATACTCGTAAATGAAAAAATGTTCGATTTCTTGCTTTTCGACTGTAGTCATTTCAGTACACATCTACGTAAGGGTACACCGCTTCTTATGTGGTATTCGAAACAATCTCTGCCAGTTTGTGGGCTACACATAACAGCTGTAGGTACGTATTTCTTACAAAAGTAGCTTGCTTTCATTTGTTTCCTATGCACTCTCCAGCAAATCAGACATATTCTCTGAACGCGCTGCCGCTGGTCTTCCTTAGAAAGATTCACAAGGACGTGTGAGGTTACCTCTGCAGGTAAATTCACTTCATCGGCCAACAAAGCCTCTACAGGTCTTGTTTCTGGTGGAACGCCAAATGTATATTTTATCAACTGCAAGGCTAGTGCTGTAGTGAAGTCTGAGTGAGACGTCTTTTCATTGGCAGGTCTGTGCATGTTGTATGCTGAAAGGGCGTTAGTCTCAATAGTATGAAATATACTAGCAAACATTCTATGATGTCACTCTTGAGTTTGCCACACCGTTTCTAATACTAGTCCATCTGGACGAATATGGTTGTGTATGTCTGTGGCCGGTGCTCCCATGAAGTAATCTTCTACTAGCTTTGGACGTGTCACTTCCCTGGTGAAAGGTTTTCCATCGTCATCAAATCTTTTCTTCGTGCAGGGTTTTCCAGGTAAAGTCGTAGAGCAGGTACCTACAAACATGTGAACTTTACGGTCTCTCCATCCTACACAAATAAGATCTACATCTTCTGAACTTGCTGTAGCTGATACAAAAGACCCCTTTTCCTTGGGGCACCTTATGACAGTTTGCTTCAGGGGATAGTTTCTGAATGCGGTCTTAACCATACCAAGAAAAAACAAGCCTCTTTATTTTTAGCTGAACGCAGGTCTTTACAGAAGAAAACCAAGAATCTCCTACAACGATTCGGCCAGTTCCATGCCACGGTTCAGTCAATCGTAGCGTTGTTGCAGTAACGGTGCCAAAGTCATTTTGCCATTTTTTATTTTTCATTTCTTCTTTCCCCTCGTTGATTTCTAAACCAATCATGATTCTTGATGTACTGTCACAAATGGTTTTTACTTCACAACCAACTCCTTTTGGTTTCCTTTTTGTTTTCATCACAGCATGCATGCCATTTTCACGATAGTTGCCTATCCTATACCAAGCAAACATGGATTCATCTACAGGTAATTTGAAACCCGGGGAAAGCTCTGCCTCCAATGTTTTACAGAGGCCTGACTTGATTCCATATATCTCCACTCCTTTTAGGCATGGCAAATGCCATTGCCATTAAAATTTCCTCAAAACGATGCAGACCCATCCCAAACCTAGAACCAAAAGCTGGAGCAGGGAAAAGGCCATCAGTTTCTGTAGACCAATAGTTACGGCGGACATCTAACATATTTATACTCATGGCGTATAAAATACCTATTGACTTGAAAAACTCATGTTTCGAAATGAGTTTTCTTCTATCTCTCAAATGAGCATTAGTACAAGCTAAAATATAGTTTATATTATGAATTGGGAAGAAAAGAAGCCAAAAGTGCATTTCAATGAGGGACTAGAGGTCTCGATTAGTGAGTAAGTGAAAACGGGGTTTGTATTGATGGTCCTTGAATTGGTCAATATTGACATGTTTACCGAATTCCCACTCAGTGGCATTAGCTAAAACTACAAGGGAATTATTAACATCGCATTCCTCCACATCTACAGGTAAATCATTATTATTGTTTGAGTCGTCATCAAGGTCTTCATCCTCATTAGATTCATCGGATGATGATGACGAACTATTTTCAGCACGGGTCTGTTGAGCGGATGTCTTCCTATTTTTCTTTTTCTGGCCATCATCTGAAACAAACATACAATTTGTTTCAGATTATGCCTTTTTTTAATTAATAAACAAACATTTATCCGAATTAAAAACGCGAAGAGTATAACCAGTTTTATGTCTGCCTTCAATAGTTGTAAACGGAACCTACCCTGCTCTCTCTAATGAATAATGGTTTACCATTAAAACAGGCCTAAAAACGCCATTACTGAACGGTCAGAGCTACAAACTTCAGACTTGCAAGCGCTGATTCGTTACATTTCCCTCTTTATAATAATAATTTAAAAAAAACAACGGTCTTGCCAGCAGGACGCTTCGTCCTCATATAAACAATTGAATTACGTAGTCAAATGAGGACGTAACGTCCTGCCGGCAGTGCCTTGTACGTTCTATCATTAAGCTTTGCTTAAATATTTAATATTACCATACCATGCCAAGTTACACTACGTTTGGATCATTAAGTCGCGAGAAAAGCACATTTAAATATTTTAAATTCGCGTGGCCGCCATATTGGTTTGGTTTTATTCAAATTATTGAAAGTTATATAGATGATCTTGTTTCAACAACCTCTATCACCACGCAAAACTACCGTTGGATTGCTGTAATAGATTCGTAGATATTGAAAACAGGCGAAATATTTTTCATGGCCACCATGTTGGATTGCTTTATATGTAGGGGATTGAGTTATGTACCAGAATAATAATATTATTACGGTGGTTCATTATACAGCTTTTCAATTCGATTGCGTGATTAGGACACGAGGCATAAACATAATTTCAAAATTCCTCACTGCCGCTATGTCGAATTTTTCAAAACAATTGAATTAAATTAAATTAGATGACAATATAGTGAGACATGAATAAATAGGCTATTTATCATGTCAGGTTTCATTGCGCTTGGGTGTTCAAATAGCGTGATTCATTTTGTTATTTGAACTTCGCATGGCCACCATGTTTGTGTATCAGGTTTCTGAAAGTGACATAGATGAACATACAGTAGATGATCCTCTATGGCCATACAAAATTTGAGGTTGATAGCGGTAATATTTTCGGAGATATTGAATGCCAGTGAAATATTTCGCGCGGCTGCCATGTTTCGGTTGGTGCTACTTATTAAAAAATGAAAGACAAGGTCGAGTTTGGACAAGGTAGTACGTACTTTCCAAATTTCATAAGTGGTTTCTGCCGTTTAGATTTCATCAGGGACTGACGCACATTGGCATAAGCCTATTTTCATATTTTCAATTTGTGTTGACCGACTAGAAAGCTTTCTTTAATAGAATTAGGCAACACTGAAAAATGACTTCTATCATTTCAATTATTTTCATAAAAGAAAATTGTTAAAAATATATCTGACTTCTAGTAAGATAAGATGACGTAAGCGTAAGTAGCTTCTGTGCTACTGTCGCCACCACTTTTGATCACCACACACTCTACAGTTGCCTTCTTTCTGTCAGCGTTCGGTTAGCTTTATAGATAAGGTATAAGTCTAGTAGCCGGAGTGAAAAGTCGATGAGTGAAATTTACCACAACGTGGGGGGTGTGGACTCATGAATCATGATAATTGACGAGGGATTAATCTTGTCTAGAGTTTTGTTTTTTCAGGCCGTACTTCCTTCTGAAGTAATGGGAGTATGTTCGCGAACATCCTCTTCTTGCTTGTAGGTACAGAACAGTACTGTACAGAGGCATTGAGAGGAGGCTCGTGGCTGTGTTAGTTACTTCCTGGTGTTTGAGTATCAATGTAGTATAGCGGTCGTAAAGATTTAATGGTCTATATAGTCTCGCATTGTAAACTTCAGCCGGAAGAGCGCGATTGCTGGCACCATATTACATTCCAGAAGAGTTCAGTATGCTATAAAACGCATGAGAAGGGGAGTGGAAAGTAAGTTTGTCCCAAGATCATATCCTTAAAGAGAGAGAGAGGGGGGAGAGAGACATGGAGGTCGTCAGCCCCAATCCGTGGATGGAAGGGATGACGACACCGGTGTTCACTCAGTTACTGTACCTTAAATACCTGATTAAAGAAAACGCGTCGTGGCGTCGGCATCAACCAGTAAATTTACTAGCGCATTAAATTAATTCTGATGTCTCCATTCTTCCATTCTCCTTCTCATCTTAATAAAACTAAGGTGACGAGAAGAACAGAGGATAATACACTGACCGGCAAAAAAATGTGGTACAGTTAAAAAAAAGTAATATCAATAGCATAAAATTAGCCATGAAAAAGATGTAATCACATTTTAAAACCTTTTCACGCATTAGAACAAACATCTGAAACATCCGTGAATAGAAATTGTTAATATTACATTTCTTAGGGTGGTTCATTACCCCCAATCTTCGATGAGCCTATCTTAATGGTTTTATGGCGGGAAGCGCACTGTAAGCGTTTAAGGTTTGAGTGTTGCCGCTCGCTTATTGTTGTTCTATGGATAACAACTGGCATTTGTTGAACACCTGTGAACCATTATCACACATTTTAGCAAGTTATCCATGTGCAGTTTACACTAAGACATGCCTCTTAGCCGTGAAGGAGCTGCACAGGCAGTTGCATTGGTGGAGTGTGGCCGTAGCTTCCGTTATGTTGCTGAGGTCATTGGATCATCTCTCGGTAGCATTCACCGTGCAGTGCAAAGTTACAGAGAAATCCAAACATACGACAGGAGCCGAGGGTCAGGCCGTAGAAGAAGCAAAAGTGCCAGGGACGACAGATTTCTCACCCTGCAACGTCTGCATGATCGCCATACCACAGCAGTCCAGGCACGAAATCAATTGCAAAATGTCAGAAATGTGAGAGTGAGTGAGCGAACAGTTAGAAGAAGGTTTGAAGAAGCTCATCTTTCGTTCAGGAGACCTGCGCGTGGACCCGCACTCGAACGACATCACAGACAGACGCGTCTTCGCTTCGCAAGGCAGCATCTGGGATGGACCCACGAGCAGTGGGCCTCTGTTCTCTTCACTGACGAGAGTCGCTTTAATCTTAGATCTCCTGATGGAAGAGAAATAGTGTGGAGAAGGCACGGGGAGAGGTACAGCCCTGTTGCTTCCTCCTCCAGTACTCCATTTGGAGGTGGCACGGTTGTGGTGTGGGGTGGCATCAACGTTATGGCCCGCACTGAGTTGGTGTGCATCGATCACGGGACGCTCAATTCCCAAAGATACATCGAAGAGATCCTTTGCCCTTTGCGCCTTTCATTGGTCAGAATTTCATGCTGATGCAGGATAATGCCCGCCCTCATACTGCTCGCTGTGTTGTACAATATCTGCAGGAAATGCGGATTCAAACCCTAGACTGGCCAGCTTGTAGTCCTGACTTGAACCCCATCGAACATGTATGGGATATGCTTGGAAGGAACGTCAGACAGCGTGACCACACCACCTTGACACAAGTGAGAACATCGCTGCTGGAGGAATGGGATCGCATCCCGGCAGATGCCATTCGACGAGTTGTGGACAGTATGCCTGAGCGTTTACAAGCTGTCATAGACGCTAAGGGTGGAAACACTCGTTTTTAGTGACCAGTGTTCTCGTGCAGTGCAGAGCAAAAATTAACACTGTTTTGTTTGGCAATACATTTGATAAAAACCAGCCCAAAAGAACATTACTAAAAATAGAAAATTGTAAGATTTGCAAAATGTAACGAAATTTGTGAGTTAAAGCCTGTTGTAAAACATGTTTCGGTATTTTCTGTAGACAACCATCTAAAATTAAATGAATAATGCAAATATTGGAAAACCGATACATTTTAGTGGAATAAATTAAGAAATTACATAAAAAATTTAAGTGTTCCACTTTTTTGCCGGTCAGTGTATATACCAGCCATGTGAGGCAGAATAGCACATTTTGGTCGTTGTGAGCAGTGGTGCCAGATCTTCCGAAATTTCGGAAAATCTTCAGAGTTTTACGTGCAATGGGAGAAAATAGGAAATTTGAATAAGATTTTCCAACATTTTTGTTGTGCTTCCTTTTGACCTGAAATTTCAAAAGGTATGTGTCAGGCGGCAGGAAAGGCTTTTTGGAGCGTAAAATGGAATCTTAGAAATCGAGGGAAAAGAGAAATAATTAGTGTGTTGAATAATTCTGGAATACTTGGGCGGTTTGTGGTGAAGCATCAAGGTCAAACTGCAAACAGCGACCGCAGTTGCTCCTTGTCCGCTGTGCTGTCGACATCATGCTCGAAATCTGTGAATACAATCGTCTTGATTCGGCGCAGCTACGTGAGGGGTGTCTCTTACAGCGCTCCAACTCCCCACCATGTACATTGTACCGTGACCTTGAAGCTTCACCACATTCCGCCCTAGTTAGGCTGAGGCCAAGCTTGCGACTTTGTAGCGCGTCAGAGTCGCTCAGTTTGGGTTTTTCCCACTGGCGACGTTTCTCATTGGCCAAGCTAGAGCGACTGTCGCCGACTTCCACGGCCTCCTATTTTTAATGTCACTTCGGGACTAGTGTCATGGTGGTTTATTCGAGGAGACCATGGTAAAATGCAAGGTATTCTCGCAACTATCCTTTTATGTACTGGAGACGGCTACGTCATAGCATGAAGGGGCCATGCCAGAAACATGAGTTTTGTTTTCTTTGCGTTAACACAATGTAAAAAATCCTGTGCAATGTTCTATTATTTTGCTTGAAATGGCCTTCTCTACAAGCTGCTGGTGTTCATAAATGAGCTAAAGAAACATGTGCTATGATTTGCTATCTCCTTTTATGCTCTTAATAAAATTAAACAGCAATACCCCCCCCCCCCCCCGCAAGAATTAACTGAACACTTTCAACAGAGATACTTTGCTTTATTTGAGAAAATATAACGCGAGAGCTTGTTGCTTTATATGGTGTGTGTGGTTCAAACTCATCAATACCTTTTTATAAATAATAAATAAAAGTATTTGCTACTCCTGTGGGGGCACGGACACAAAGAGCCCGCCGATGAGCCTATTTTGGTGTTCCTAGGCGGAACCCCGCACAAGACACGGCATAAACCTAGAAAAGATGCTGCGTTTTAATATTATTACTGTTCCTACCATTGACACAATTTCCCAATAGTGACACACTTTTAAGATAAAACCAATATTTAGAATGATGTAATATATGTACTGTAAGTACAAACGTCGTTTTGTCCAATGGCTAAAACTTCAAATAATTATCTAAAATCGTTTGACGTAAGTACTACAGTGAGTCCGGGAATGTTCTCCGCAGCGCCTTCATGCGTCTGCGAGAGCTAGCTACAGCAGTAACGTTTGTAGCACGGCTGCCGCATGCATCATCTCTACTTAGTATAAAACTAAGTCCCCGATTCTTGGATGCTGCGGGTAAACTCGAGAACCACTTGATGGATTTTGATGCGGTTTTCAGCATTCTGTAAAGGATATATCGAGTATGACTTCTGTAGAAAATAATTTATTTATGATCAATGGAAGCCGAGCAGTAACGATTTTAGTGGAAAAGTCGATTAAAAAACCTGGCGCCCGAGCGCTTTGTAAGCTTACGCTGGGCAAACCGTTAAAAATATCTAAATACTATGAGTGTAAGAATTGTTCAGCATGAAACGTTCTACAAAAAAGTCCGCGAGAGCATATGTCTATCTTCCATACATTGCCCACTATAAGGGAACAACTGAAGCTTGTCTCTTACAGCTTTATGAGCTGTCGACTTAGAGATTCCTGTTTGTTGGGCTAATTTTCATGTTGATTTACTTGGACTACGCAACATTATATCGGAGATTTCGTGAAGTTTTCCGTCTGTTAAAAGCGTAGGCCTGCCTGTTCCCAGTACATCGTAAACTGAGCCAGTCTCACGAAATTACTTATCAAATCCCGAACGGTATCACGGTTTGGACATTTGGAATTAGGAAACCGCGCCTGAAATCTTAATTTTACATTTTCTGTAAACCGATCGCCTTCGCGAAAAACGTATTCCACCATAAAAAAAACTCTCATTCAGTAGTAAACATTACCGCCTGTATACTGTTGCACTCTTCCAATAATAATGTACTGTATCTGAACGCTCGCTGACTGTACAAAAGACATGCAGGCTCGCGCGCTTATCGCGATACACACCGACAGCTCAAACGGGGAAGTCCCGCTTTGAAGGACACAATGCAGTGCAGCCAACTAAAACTCATGACTCAACCACTCACAGCTGCACGTACCCACTGCGGAGAACATTCTCGGGCGCCCTGTATTTGTAAGCCAGAACATGGCCTACTGGTTAAACTCGGTACTTAATTTCCGATTTATTTAACCAGTAAATAATAATTATACATACATTTAGTTATCAAATATTCTCTGAAAGAGAAGAATTTGCTTTTATAACCACTTGGTCCGAATGAACCAGGAAAGATTGACAAAATAAATATTCGACCATGCTGACAAAACTCCCGAAATGCTAATTAGTTGCTTCATAGAAGTGAAAAAGGATTGAACAGAAATGAACATTCCAAAACAAGGCATTCTAGACAGGCTTTCATTTACACAAGAGATTAGAAGATTCGGGGATTTTAGGCAAAACAATATAGTGCTCAACTGTTTAGGCAGATTAAAGATGATGATGATAATTGTTGTTTTAAGGGGCCTAACATCTAGGTTATCGGCCCCTAATGGTTTGGGTGATCGTGAAGATGAAAATGAAATGTAAACTATAACTAAAACTAACTACTAACTTGTATACTAGAAGAAGAAACGGAAAACAAAAGGAGAATAAGGCAAATAAAGGACTGGAGGAAAAGAAATGCCCTAAACCCTCGAAGAATGTGGATTGAGGGACTTGGAAGGAAGGAGAGCCACAAAAGGCAGATAGGAAAGTGAAAGAGGAGAGGGTCCGCCCCACAGGTAAACAGCAGATTAAAGAAGGAAAGAACACAGAAAAAGGATGAAGAAATGAAATGTGGAAATAAACTAAAATCAAGAAAGGAGATAAAATCATGAGAATTTTATTTCATGTGGCCCATAGATGACCGAAATCGAAGAAAGAAGAAGAAGAAATATATATACAGTGCGAAATTTTAAAGTCTATAGATGAGTTAATAATTTTACTTAGATACCGGTACTGGTTAGCATTTTCAGAATTGTTGGGTTTGTCTACCGTGTATTTTCAGTGTGTGTGGCATCTGTCCAATGCTAATAATGTGCGTACTTGCAATTGGGTCGGAAACGAGGTGGCTGTGACCTCAAGTTAGGATCAACCGCAGCATTTGTTTGGAGTAGAGCTCTATGATTGCGGAGAGTGTCCCGTTTCAACCCTTGAAATTCTTGGTAGATCGGCAATTCAATCCTTTGACGTAGCTTCAATACTTACGCCTTGACAACTGAAGGTCCAGTACCAGTACCTACGAACACGTAGAAAGTCCCAGTCGAAGAGTGATTACCAGAGGCGTAGTGCTATAATACGCCGATACGCCGGGCGTTCCCTGATTCAAAATGTGTATTCATCAGAGAGTAAAATATAACATTGTTTTTATTTGATATAAATGCGGCGTTAGCATATTACATGGCGCTTAGTTATTTTATATCCGTAGCAGGCTGTGGATTTTCATTTAACCCCCCATATAACTAGTCTTAGCCCGGTCGCGGTCTACTGCTGTGCGTTGCTCTTCTTGTCTGTACGCCAGACCTTCTTGGCGTCAAGTGCTATGTACCACCCTGGCAAATAGCTTCGTTGCAGCGCATGCGCCAGTTCATACTTGTTTCTCGGAAGGGAAGTACTGGCGTTTGCTGGCGTTTGAATTGTATGATCACTGTTATGTTAACTCAATAGCCCAATCGCTGCGCTAGTGCTATAGTTCGAACTGTAGAAGTGTAGTTTCTTTTAATTGTGCGTGTGTGTGTTTAATGCTGCCAATATGACTGAAGTTAGTTCACCTGACTCTAATGTTATTAATTTTTTAAAGGCAACTCCTTTGAGCACTTTATCATATGAACAGCGATGTGAACTAAAAACAAAAAGACCAAAGCCAAATTTATCAATTAAAGAAGTCGGTAAAAATCGCACACGGAGTTTTCAGCTTTCTTGGTATGACAGCTTTTCCTGGCTAACTGGGTGTGTTGAAAAAAAAATGTTTTGTTACGTTTGCCTTATGTTTGGAGCGAAAGATACTGAATGGTGCACGGAAGGAATTTCGGACCTGAGTAATTTAATTAAAAAGGCTGTAAAACACCAGTCTTCAAAACACCATTTGTTACATTGTGAAGCATTTTCGCATTGAGCATGCATTATCTGAAGCTGCTCGACTACAAGCAGTAAAACATAATGATAATAATAATGATGATAATTGTTGTTTTAAGGGGCCTAACATCTAGGTTATTGGCCCAAAACATAATGAGATCGTGTCTTCGAACAGGCAGTATGTGCGACGACTCATTCAATCAGTAGTATTTCTCTGTACACAAGAACTAGCCTTCCGTGGCCATAGAGAAGATGAAAGTTCTATTAACAAGGGGAATTATTTGCAATTGTTGGACCTGCTCGCTCAAAGTGAATCGATAGTTAGAGACCATTTACAGTCATCATCATTATTAAAAGGAACATCTCCAGACATTCAAAATGACTTGATAGAAGTTACAACAATTGCATTAAATGAAAAAAATCAGAAATAAATGAAGCCCCCTTTCTCTCCATACAAGCGGATGAGACATTAGACGTATCGTGTAAGAGCCAGATGAACATAATATTTAGATATTGTGTGGATGATAGAATAGAGGAGAGATTCGTCGGATTTTATGACGTTTCCAAGAATAAAACAGCTGCGGGATTATCAGAAATCATGCACAAAGTTTTACTTGACTGGGAAGTAAATGGAGAAAAAGTTGTAAGCCAGACATACGATGGCGCAGCTGTAATGGCAGGCAGACAAGGAGGAGTTCAAAAGCTAGTGAACAGTTTTGCCCATATGCTCTTTTCGTCCATTGTTACGCCCACCAATTAAATTTGGTACTTCTGTTTGGCTCAAAAACAATAAAACAGGTTCGTTTGTTTGCCTGTGCCTTGACTGCTTTTCATAGTTTTTTCAGCAAGTCTTCTAAAAGGACGGTTTTGTTGACCTAAATAGGATTTAAGCTTCCACAAGCTAGCAATACGAGATGGAATTTTCATTCGAGGGCAGTTTTCACCATTATGAAACATTTCCAAGGATTGTACCGGTATAGTACTTTTGATGAAATTATTGATGATGAAAATAGTGAATGGGACGACGACTCTGTGAACTGTGCCATTGGTCTCAAAAGACATATGGATGACCCTACCTTTGTATATTTTCTATGTGTATTCGAAGCTTGTTTCAGTTACACTGATCATCTTTTCAAATTGTTACAATCATCGACAGTGAGTATTGTAACGTGCCATAATGAGATAGAGGCTGTCGTCAAAAGAATAGAAAACTTAAGAAATGAAGATTTCACTGACAGATGCGTTCAAAAAAGCATCCAGTTGAATGAAAACGTAATGTATGATGGCAATAAAAAGAACACTTTGAGAGTGCTAATTTTGAAATAGTAGATTCACTAACAGCTCAAATGAAAAGTAGATTTGAAGATCTTAATCATCTAAATTTCATTGAGTTAGTACAAGAAAAGAAGTTTAAAGGATACACTGAAACATTCCCCCAGGGCAAATTAGATATTTTGGTAAAACAGTATCCATTCTTTAATGCTAACCAATTACTAAATGAACTTCACACTGTTTATGGAGATCAGACAAAGCATTTAGCTCCAAAAGAGCTTTTAAAATATTTTGTTGCCAACGGTCTCGACTCCATCTATCAGGAAGTAACTAAACTACTACGCTTAGTACTGACTATTCCAACTACTACAGCTAGTAGTGAACGCAGCATGAGCACGCTGAAAAGAATTAAAACATACCTTAGAAATTCTATGAGCAATTTCTTGAACACAACATTGACATTTTCGCAGAAAAGAAGAAAAGACGAATGGAGCTGATGTACAAGACTGTGTGAGGTATGTGACAGTATCTTTCATATTAGCTTTTTTGATTTGTTCCTTAGTTTGTCGTTATAAACTTTGGCGTCCCCAGCTCAAAAGATCACGCTACGCCACTGGTGATTACCAGACACATTTCATATGGCGGTTTATAGAACCATGAACTGAGACTCAAGAAGGCTGTGGCCCAACGCGAAGATATTGTAAATTATCTAATGCCGCAAGCGAATGGGTCACTTTTCGTCCATTCGTCCTAACGATGCGTGGCCAGTGGCGGCTGATGGATAATTTTTTTGGGTGTTGCGCTATTTTCATTAAGGGGGGGGGGGGGGTTAAGTTGGTACATGGGCACCCGCAGGATTTTTTCAAGGGTGGGGGAGTAATATGATTTTCATTTCATTACCTCGTCACTAGGTGTTATTGAGACGTACACCCGCGCGCAATTTTCGTTTCATTTCTTACTTGCTTCGTGATATTCATTATTTGGCTGCGCTTAAACCGTTGGGTACATGATCTTTATGGCATGAATGGGAGGAATATTTTTTTTAGTTCAGAGTTTTTGTCCATAGGAGTTCTTTGTGAATCATCGTGATAAATCATTTATTTTAAACAGGCAAAAGTAGTTGTATCACCATGTAGGCCTACCGACAGAAATAAAAATCAAGCAGTTCATTAAAATGGTAATGTTAATCCAGTTCGCCGATTTTTTAAATACCGTAACTGAAGATATTCTCAAATAATCCAAAATTTCTAAGTTAAAGCCGGTGGAATTATCCCTACATGTAAATCAGTTAACCATCAGTAACTTCAATTTATGAAATAAACTGGTGTGACAAGGAACAATTTCATGGGGGGAGGGGGCACGGCGCCTCCTTGTGCACTCCCCCCCTCCTGCGGACGCCCATGAGGTGATAGGACTGCTTGATATCGGAGAAAACTGTATTCAACTGCGCGGTAAAACGGATGTACCGGTACCTCATTCATAACGAATACCGCAGTTCAGAGACATCACATTTTCATCGGATTAAATGGAATATAAGTTAGTCTACATGAAAACCTTCATGAGAACAAAACAATGTAAGTTATATACGAGGGTGAGTATCACAAGTACGCCCAACATTGCAAAACATAGTATCGGCAGTTGACGGAGCACCTTGGATGTCTCCGGCCGCGCCTCGGCTTCCTGGTTGCAATGAGCTGGCAACGACTAGCCGTGTTAACTGTTGGGATAGGGCTTACCCGATCTAGCATCTCTGCCATACCCTTCACTATTGAGATCTGGTCGGTGCTTGGGGCTGGCAACGACCAAGCGGACGAGCGCTCCTATAGAGCATCCAGCGTTTAGAAAAGACTGTGGAGTCTTATGGCGACAGTGTTGCTAGCTCTAGGCAGAGGTAGCGCTGACGTCATGGGTTATGTTCACCCCTTCGAGTACTGTCCTTTCATAAGTTAGCGAGACAACACAAACCCCAGCAGCTACCTGAAGTAGAACACGCACAGGAAGGAGCAGTTTTGCAGGTGTTAACAGATAGGACCAGTATTAAGGATACCGTACGCGAAGAGAACCAATAACGACATTCATTTCGTTGTGATATGACGCATTACTGATTGACAGATGTCGAGAGCACAACCCTTCTTTCCTTCTCGGATGTACTGTATGCTGACTATGTTATCAATTTTTACGTCAGCAATACTGTTGATCATCACTATTTTGTTATTAGTTAGGCTATAATTTAGTTTCTTTCAATTCTATTCTTGTTGTTTTGTTTAGATTAATATTTGTAATATTGTAGTGAGTTAGCCATGCGGTTAGGGGCGCGCAGCTGTGAGCTTGCATTCGGGAGATAGTGGGTTCGAACCCAACTGTCGGCAGCCCTGATTCGATCGAACAGAAACTAAAACAGACACACAACAATAAACCAATGACGGATAGTGCTTCAGAACTTATGTTGCCGACGGAACTGAGCACGTGCTCCACTCCGGGCGAGCATGCAACACTGGACGAGGCTCTTCTTTCCAGCGTGCTAACCACGAAAATGATTAAATTACAAAGACGTAATATAAACAATACTTGTATGCAATAACAAAGGTAAACAATTGGCAGATAATTGTAGGAAGCTATTATGACGAAAAATATATATGTTCAGAGTTCCTTCATGATAAAAGGTGAGGTAACAAAACCAGTGTAGGGGGGGATTTCCGTTAAAAGTAAAAGCCCATAAGACCCACAGTCTTTTCTAAACGCTGGATGCTCTATAGACGGCTGGCGCGCTTCGCTTTCTCAGTCAGTTCACAATACTGTAACTTACTATGAGATTTCCTGAATTATTAAAGAACAGAATTATGAATACATATAACAGGAAACATATAGCTTTTAATACTAAAAATATTATCGCGGTATTAATTGTTTTTCATGAATTAATCTGGTCGTTGTGCAACACTGCAACCTTATTACCGGCCGCCACTGTGCGTGGCCATGAAGAAGATGATAATCTTCTGTTAGCTATAGTCATTGCACATTACTTGAAAAGAAGCAAAGGAAAAGAAAATGTAGCGTTCATCCCATCAACGAGCAAAGACACACAAGTGGACATTTTCACACTTTATTTAATAACCTATGGACCCAGGATGCCATAATTTTTCAAATTTTAGAATGAGAGTAACTTCGTATGACGAACTTTGTGTGTATCTCAAGAAAGGAATTGAAAAACAACTTTTTACAAAGCAATCTCCGTAGAAGAAAGACTTGCAGGTTGTCGAGGTAAGATAAAATTCACACCTAGTTCATAAAAGTATGTATTAGGAGTTTCTTAGAGTTTCATTGTAGTAACAATATATTATGTTATTCATTCATTTATTAATTTATTCATTAAATCATTGATTTATTAATTAAGTTAGTTATTAATTTATTTATTTATTTATTGATTATGCAGCGCGCCAGTCGCCCAGAGCCTAGCATGCTAGAGCGACTCCGCCTATGAGCAATGCTATACAGTACATGCGCCCTGTGTCGCGCTAGCATGGCCACATCGATAAGAAACTACGCAGAGCATCTTTGTCATTGCGTCGAGAAAACGCTCTCTGCTGCGTCTTTGTGGTGGTGGTTGTTTTAAGGGCCGGAACAGCGAAGTCATCTACTGTACATCTATACTGAAGTTACCGTGAGATAACACACCTTATGAGGTAGACACATCGGAGAAAGTTAAATGCCCTCATATTTTCCCGTTGTCATCATGATCTAAGGAGAAACGTACACTCTTGTCTGTGCGTTCAAGGTCTGTGTGTCTCGCCGTTTGTTGACTTAACGGTCCATCCACTCACTCGTTGGTCAATGAATGGTGTTTTGCAAATATTTACCGAAACAGCTGGTATGATCTCGACTTACAACTCCATTATCTACAGTTAGGATGGTGAACATTGTATGGATTGTTTTGTTTTACACTAAGCCGACACTACTCCACTATTCTGTCCAAAACCCTCTAAATGATTTATTAACAACAAAAAATCTTGTTCCATTTGGTTACGGTAACGATGTGTCTGCTGGTGGTAAATTCTACGTACAGTACCTTCTTCTTTCTGACGTGTATGCGAGGGAGGGGTTAGGGTAAGGGAAGAGGAGATTCAGACTGCCACTCAACTGCGAGAAATGCGTAAAGAGGCATGTTGCGAGAATGCGTATCTTTCATCATATTAATGTATTCAGTTAGCCTGTAAGTATGAAAGTATAAAGCAGTCGGTTCAGCCTATCCAATATTACCACCGTATTTAAAGATTTAGTCCATCTTGTTCAAATGCATCGACCACGGTGCTACGCACGCTTAGACCATGGGGACAGTCTATCTCCAGATTCAATAGACGAATGGGTTCGAATCCCACCGTTAGCTATCCTTGAAATGACTTTCTGTGTGGTTTCTCATTTTCAGGTCCAGGCAAATAATGGCACGATACCTTGTAATGGGCCATGGCTTCTTCCTTCCAACTCCTTGCTCAATTTCATTTATCTTCATTCATTTCATCTCGCATTAACTCTCCTCATGAGGTGGGCATCAGGAAGGAAGTCCGGCCATAACGACCCTTCTGCCACGTAAATATTCATCGCTTCTCATCTTCCTGCAGAAACGGAAATATAAAAGGACAGACATACGGATTTGTTCAAATGCGACAGGCTGGTGTATGTAGACCGGGGGGGGGGGGGGGGGGGGGCAGTCTTTGCACACTCGGCGTGCCAGCTGTGCTGTGCCGCACGCTGGTTTCTGCCTTTCTTGGCTGGGCTGCCTGCCCTGAGTGCCGGAGCATCTGACCGAGTCAAGTTGGGATCGCTGGCGTACCGGACGTAATGTAAACAAACAAACAAACAAACAAACTGTTCTTCCAATGTATTGGTTGTCCGATACATCTACAATTTGTTCGCGCGGTAGTTGAAGATTACGTGCTTAGCATTAAAACATTTTGTTGTTGTTGTTGATTGACTGGGGCTTTGCGACACCGTGGTTGTGTATCCCCTTGTACTTGGGTGGGTGTGTATAGAATTTGTCTGATAGCCTGTGTTAATGTGGTGGCTGTATAAGTGTGTGTGTATTTGTAATCCAGATGAAGACTGGGAAGGAGGCGGCCGTGGCCTTAATTTAGGAGCTATCCCAACATTTGCCTAGAGTAGAAGTGGGAAACCACGGAAAACTACTTCTTAGATGGCTGAGATGGGAATCGAACCCACCTCTTCTCAGTTTAGCCTCACGAGGCTGGGTGTACCCAGTTCCAGCCCTCAGACCAGAATCAATTTATTGGTAGAGCTGGGATTCGAACCCGGGACTCTGGGGCAACAGCCAAGAATGCTAGCCGCAACACCACGAAGTGGTCAGAATTAAAACTATCAGAAATATTGATAAGGTATCATTAAAGGCAATTTAATTTTGGTCACATTTTTATTTTCCTTGTTTTCAAATTTACAATATGCTCAATGTTCGGTGAGATTGTTTGTGAGACAATCAACCGGAGGCTGTTTCGCAGGTTATCGTCAGACATCAGAGCTCGATGCAGAGAAAAACAATTGTTCCCACTCTTTGTTAAAAGAAGTCGCACTTACACTCCTCCTTTTCTTTTCAGCGCTAGCCATAGTCAAACGTTACTTATCCCTGCGATCAAATAATGTCAAGTGAAACTACAGCTAGCAAGATAAGGGACACCGCACCGTGACCGTTTGACCATCAACACAGCCAGGGCAGTACGGGTGGGAGTAGGACGGGAAAGCGAGAGAGAGAGAGAGAGAGAGAGTCTTCCCCCACCATCACTGCAAGGCTGTCCGCGCCAGAAACACGCCGGCATGCTGTATGGCCACCTCTGATGTAGACTTACAGTGAATGATTAATTTTTCTAGTTTCATTGCTTTTTAAATCTATCAGTCAGACGGTGAAGTCAGGAGGGTGATTATTTGTGATAGTTGTTTAAAGGGGCAGAACATTGAAGGCATATGCCCCAGATTAATACTTTACACCCAAATATTTGAAGCTATACTTTCCAAACGAGACAGGGAAATGGGGGTGGGGAACTTGTATCAGTCGTAAAGTACTGCTTCAGAAAGGTAGAAAACCTACGTCATTGAGCTGGAAACGACCATGCTTCACATTCACTTGACTAATTAGGCTTTAACATCGGAACGGACACAAGCCAGCAATTGGTCGATTGTGGCAACTAAATTAATCTCCTTAGGGATTATCCATGAAATACGTTCGCAAAAATGCCATAACTTTTACCCCCCTCACCCATTGTAGCACGTTACAACAACTCTTAATATCTCCGCCCCTAAGTGAACGTCGAAAATAATCCCCCCTCCTATTCAAGGTATTGCACAACTCGGCTCATGAAAAAATATCCTTTACAGGCCCATGCTCCAACCAGAAGCTGGAAATATATTTCTGAAATCGCGAGAATGCTACACAGGACGATATTTCTCTTCTACAAATCAATCTACAAAAGTAGGTAGTTGTTTTGTTAAAAACGTACTCTATAGAGGTAAGTCGCCAAATATAGGGCTTTTTTTAGTGCTCACATTAGCCATAATGAAAATTTATTGCAGCCGAATGGCCAGTTGTTACATTCGTTAATATACATTGCAAATATTGTACATTAGAGCCGAAAGTAAGTTTACTATCTGGATATTTTCGCTAAGTTTCTTTGCTGTATTCAGTCACTGTCTTTGTTCTCTTCTTGCATTTCTCTATGCGATAGTGTTCACCACTCTCAACCACATAGTGTGCGCTCGCAGTCTTCTTTTACTTCGTGAAAGCGTGTACGGCGATTCTTGTTAGCACATGCCGTAGCTCCTGGTTTGGGCCGGCCCATTAACCATAAGAAGGCACGGAATAATTTTTGATATATCTCAATGTAAACATCAATGTAAACATCAGGGAATATACTATGTACATTACAAACAAGGGTACGTTTGATGTTGAAATACCCCTCTGACATTATGGTTAACTTTAAAAGTGCACTTTCCCCATACTAGGGAACCGGGGTTCGTAAAATGGGGAGGTGACAAATCTCACACTTTTTATTTATAATAGATATGTTACAGGGAAAGTCGATTCTTAGTAAGAGTTGACTCTCCCTAGGCAGAGTCAACTCTTACTGAAAGTATCAGTAACAGTTGATTGAAAACACACAGATCAACTTTTCCTAGGGAGAGTTAACTATGCCTGCTGTGGTTTAGTAAAAGTTGATTCACAGATGCTGCTCTGAAAATGTAAACGCGCGCGCCAAACCTTTGTTATGATTATTAAAATATTGCGATTGTTTGGACTCGTACTTCCATTATTGGACCGACCGTTATAGAACAGAACAATTCTCTGTTTTTATTACCCCACCACACAACAGGCAGTTGCCATTCGTCATTACTCGGCTCTTTATTGTTGTGCAATAGTGACAAAAGATTCATTTACGTTTAAATAATTAGTTTTAAGTGTGTAATAATTATGTCGGACATCACGGCAGAACTGTTTGGTGAAAAACTGCAGCAGGAACGCTCGACAAATTCACTGACATTGACCAAATTGAAATATGATAGCTGCATTCAAAAATTGAAAAATCTAAAAACTGCAATTAAATAAGAAAGTAACGATATCAGGTTTTTAAGACGATATTCCATTATTGAAGTAAATGGTATTTCAAAACTAATACACCCTGTCACAGACCAAGACAGCATAAGGTATTATGTTTTTGATGAAGAGTTGTTTGCAGTTCTTAATGAAGCGCACATATCCACTGGACACGGAGGAAGAGATCGTATGATTCAGCAATTGAAAGGGAAATTTCAAAATGTTATTACAAAGGACATTTTACTATTTTTTAGCTTGTGCGAAGCTTGAGATAAAAAATTGAGACATAAGATGAAAGGACTGGTTGTAAGCCTTTGTTATTCTAGGAAATGAATTCACGATGTCAAGTGGACTTGATTGACTTTCAGTCGCAACCTGATGAAGACTTCAAATTTATAATGGAGTACCGGGACCATTTAACTAAGTTTGTTGTGCTAAGACCACGGAAATCAAAGGCTGCAGACGAAGTGTGTGATAATATAGTTGATATTTTTACTTTGTTAGGCGCTCTTTGTATTTTACAATCAAACAATGCGAGAGAATTTGTTAATAAAGTTATTGACAGTCTGGTTAATACATAGCCGAACTTCAAAATGGTGCACGGCAAACCACGACATAGTCAGAGTCAAGGTAGCAACGAAAGAGCCAGCCAGGACATAGAGAATATAACCACCTGGATGCAAGACCAAAAAACATCAAAATGGAGTGAAGGCTTAAAGTTTATTCAACTTATGAAAAACAGTGCATTGCATAGTGGGATAAAACGATCCCCGTATGAGACAATGTTCGGTTGCCCCCCCCCGAGACACGGCTTATCTAGTTCAAAACTACCAACTGAGGTACTGGCAAATTTAGAAACAGAAGAGGATCTTCAATGCGCAATTGATCAAATTCAGCAACAACAAGAAAACGAAATTGGAAGTAACGGGAATGGAAATCCTGATGAAAATGAAACTAACCAAAATATATCAAGTGGTGAAAAGCTCTTAGATGATAGTGATTATCTCCTCACTGACCTGGACAAATCTACTGAGGACATCAAGATACAGAGAAATGAAGCTTTCTACTGTCTAGAACAACAAGCTAAATGCATGAAACAAATATCAGATCACATTCATCCGCCAGTAGAAAAAGGAACATCAGTTCGAATTCCTATCCCCGATGTTGACCTTCGAATTCCTATCCCCGATGTTGACCGCGGTAGAGGAGATGCTCGATCTATCCTTGGCGTGGTACTGGAGGTTGTCGATGATGGCTTTTATCGAATTGGAACGAGAAATGGAATTCTAAAGCAGCTTTTCCCAAGGAAAGTTTTCAAAGCTAAAATAAAAGATATATCTCTCTCTCTCTCCCGCTGCCCATAGTATTAAATTGTTCAGATGTCAATGATTACATTTTTCAGGTCTCAATTCAGTAAATTTAATGTCCTACGAACATTATCCAAGAAAATGAAGTTTCTATGGATAAAACAATAGCTGTGAGGACTGTTGCAACTTCACAATCACTTGGAAGTGGACAAAGTTTTTAAAAATGTCCTTGCAACACTAAATGCGAATCCATGAAGTGCATGTGCAAGAAGAAAAGTGTACTTTGCAACTCAAAGTGTCACAAATCTTTACCTTGCTGTAATAAATGATAAATATTTATATCTCTTTATGTACAGTATTATAACGGTTTTTTATTTTTATTAGTTTCTCTTAAACATTTCTCTCTCTTAATGTATTGGTTTTGCCTCCCTATTCGTTTTTATTAGCTAGTACCGTTTCCTTGCAAATAGTCAACTGTTACTATCTCAAGACAGTGAGAGTATACTTTCCCTAGGTATAGTCAACTCTGACTAGTAAATGTTGATCGAAATTGAACACATACCGCTTTTAATCAACTTTTACTGAAAAGATCAGTAAGAGTCGACTTTACCTAGGGAGAGTCGGAGAATCGACTTTCCCTGTAACAGATACACTGAATAGCATACGCTTCTAAAAGCATTTATTCTGACAATGTGATAAAATCATGAATATAAATAGTACGAAAATACAAAAATGAACATTGTAAGTTAATAACAGTTCTAGTTTCCTGTTGCCGAACTTCCAAACAAAACAACCTGTCTCTATTCCTACATACAATGCGTAAGCCCAGCACTCTGTTTTGAATTAAAGTAAGTGCGCTGCCAACTGTTTACACCTGTCTATCGGCTCTTCAGGGCGAGCGTGGGGCACGAGGGAAGGCATGGACACTCAGGGAGAACTATTTATGTATTAACTCTGCTGCTCCAGCACGCAATCCATTTCCCCTGTTAGTCATCTTTGGGATTGGAAGGATGTCAACAGCTCGAACTGGTGGACTGCCCCCCATCCACCCAGCAGATGTTAAGTCCTCTGGTGAAATGTCACCACTTTTGTTTGGAGCAAAAGATTATGGAATACCCCGATCTAGATTTCCATGTTGTACCTCTGTTGAGAGGTTCGGAACATCAAGGTCCCGGAAGATGCTGCCTTCATGTACGCACGACTAAACAGCTCACCAACCCATTCCTTCCTTCCCAGCATCTAAAAAATAATAATGGTATGCCACTTAGTAAGAGCTGAACTATTCCATTACACTCAATAGAACGTAATATGGGGTTTCCCTTGTTAGGAGACAATGAACTCCCCATATTAGGCTATTTCAGTGGCCATGCTTTAACATTTTACTTCCAAGAAATTTATAGGGTAAGACAAAATACTACAATAGTATGTTGAACCCAAACCCCTGACTGTATATACAAACACATTTAGGAAATTAATTCACTTACCTTTTCTTATCAATTCGTACCAATTCAGAAAACTGAGAAATATTTCACAACGATGTAGAAAGACAAACTTTAATAATAAAATAGCCATGATGCGCAGCTAACGGCAACTTCGCGCTTTACCCACACAGCACATGGGCAACAAGTTAACGTAATCACCGCTAGGTGACAGCATCTACTAAATTATAAAATACAGGGCGCCCGTGAATGTTCTCCGCAGTGGTTACGTGCAGCTGTGAGTGGTTGCCTCATCGGTTTAGTTGGTAGCACGGTGTCTTTGACAGGGTGAATCCTACACGTGTGGGCTGTAGCCAGTCGAAATCGTCAGTGTGTATTGCAATTAGTGAGCGTATGTGCCATCAGCACTTCCAGCATCTGTTATGAATGGCTGTGGTGAGTACAAAGTATACTCTTTGCTTGTTATTAGGGAACACAACGATGACAGAATGCATTCTGCACATAAGTCAAGCAGCATTGCGCGTCATAGGAGCTCATGTCACCACGGACAGTTAAACGATGACAGAGGCTACTTGAGCTGAGTCATATCCTACTCGCGCAACTGTACCTGTCAACGAAGCAGGCTGACGTGTGACACAAGTAAACAAAGAATAGTTCCCATCTCGACCGCCGGCAATCATTTCGTGAAGGGCTAATATGATGCAAGCGGCAGCCGTACTGCCAACGTAACTTCTGTAGCTAGCTCTCGCAGACGCATGTAGGCCCTGCGGAGAACATTCCCGGACTCACTGTACTACAGTAAATCTCCCCATATATGGCAACTTTCCCTCTATGAGAAGTACAACAAAGGAAGACTCAGTAGTTAAAAGGGACGTAAAGTCAATAAAATTATTATTATTATTATTATTATTATTATTATTATTATAAAACAAGTGATTTGCGTATTTCAGCCTTAGCTTTATTGAGGGTATGAGAAATACACGAGCGATCTGGTTGGTTACCCAACTTAGCGTTTAATAGACGTAGGCAATGAACCGTGTCTGTTTGAGCCGACTACCTACACATTAAAATAGACGCTCATTGAAAATATCTTCTGAAACACCGGAGTAACAGTACCTGGCGACTCTTAGGTGATGCACTTGGTGTACCCTATATTTGACGTGTTAAAATACTGGCTTTCCGTGTGTTAAGCAATATTAGGTGTGGTAATTACCTGGATGGGTAACCGCGTACTATTGGCTGGTGGGTAGAAAGTGAAATTACTGTAGTTATCCTACTTCCACATTAACTCATGCTTGAGTTGATGTTTGAATGATACCGTATTACATACAGTATGTGGATAGCTTGTTAACCCTAGAATGGTAACGTGAGTAAATTTTACGCATATGACGCATAACCACGTGACCCCTCGCTGAGTGGAGGGGATTATCTCGCTGAGCTCACAGCTATGCTACCCCTGGTTAGTCATCGTGAGGGCTGTGGCATGGTGAGATCTGTGTAAGCTTCCCTCTCAGCATTAGACCGGCGTAAGCAGAATTCACTGCGTAAGTATTACGCATCATTACCGATGCCCGTAAATATTTATGAGTAAAGAATACGCATGGTTACCGATAGTGCATGCTTAACTTTTGTAGATAATAAGCAAGCTCGCACTGAATCCTCATATACATATTCTTGTCTTTAATATGTGCTGTCCTGATTCTTTATTTATAAAGTGTGGTTGTGGTTTCTCATGTTGCATTATACATTTTGCACTTCTTACGTCAAGAATATGCCATACGGAACAGAATTTATAACTTCAGATGGGTCCAATAATTCCATTTTCTATTCTTAGAAAGAATATGGCCTCTTCCATGGATCCGGAGGACATCCTACGGATACTGGAAGAAAATACATCTGATGAAGGGAGTGGGGAAGATAATGTACTTGAAGAAGGAAATGAATCAGAAGAGGACTCATTGAATGATAGCGATGCTGACCCAGACTTCATCCCAGATACGGATGATTTGGATCCTGAAGATCGAATTTGTGAAGAGATTAGATCTTACAACAGTCTACTGGGCAATCTGAAGAGAGAAGAGGCGTTTCGAACATACCAGGAAAGAAAAGGAAACGAAATGAGCAGCAGGATGGCAATGAAAACAACGGAGAGCGGAATATTGTTACGATTTCGGACGGTATTCCAATTGTTGGGAAGAATGGCTTTGTGTGGAGCACGGGCAGTGAAATGCATATGGGGAAAGTTCCTAAAAGAAACATTGTTCATATACGACCTGGTCCTTGTGCAATTGCTGTGTCTGCCAACGAACCAGAAGAATGCTTCAAGTTATATTTTTCGGATGAGATTATGGAAATAATTTTGCTCCACACAAATGAAGAAATTCTTCGGCAAAGACAATATTACAAAGTTACAAATAGTGCAAATTTAGCTGAAGTAACGTTGACCGAATTGTATGCCTTGCTTGGAATTATTCTATTATCTGCTGCACTAAAAGACAATCATCTAACTACCCAAATCCTCTTTGACAGTTCGTATAGTGGCAATAGGTATCGGGCCACAATGTCCGAGAAGAGGTTTAAGTTCCTGATAAATTGTTTGCGATTTGACGATAAAGATACCCGACCTGATCGCAAACAGCAAACTCGACTGGCACCTATTTCGCAAATATGGGAATTATTCATCAGTAACAGCAGGAAATCCTACAGACCAAATCCATATGTCACCATTGACGAGCAGTTGGTCGGGTTTAGAGGTCGATGTCCGTTTAGGATGTACATCCCCTCCAAACCAACCAAATACGGCATTAAAATTGTGATAATGTGCGACAATTCAACCAAGTATATTGTGGATGCTATGCCTTACTTAGGAAAAGGAACTGTCCCAGATGGCCGGCCTTCTGCAGACTACTTTGTTAAGACTTTGGTGGCATCTATAAGAGGTTCCAATCGCAATGTGACAATGGATAACTGGTTCTGCAGCATACCACTTGTTCAGTCACTTTTAAAAGAGTACTAACTGACTGTTATAGGAACTATAAAGAAAAACAAAAGAGAGTTTCCATCTCAGTTTATTGACCCCAAGTTTCCAAACAGGAAACCTAGAACATCTATGTTCTTGTTCCATGAAGACTTACCAGTTGTGTCCTACAAATCTAACGCCCAGAAACTTGTAACTTAGATATCATCTGCACGCAATGATTGAGCTATTGATGAAAGCACTGATACTTCATTACAATGACACCAAAGGAGGTGTAGATACATATGATCAGATGAGTCATAATATGAACTGTAACCGTAAGTCTAAACGATGGCCACTGTGCTTTTTCTTCTATTTGATGAACATGGCCTCAGTCAATGCCTACGTAATTTATGTCCATAATTTCTACAAGAACAACCAAGATGGGAGTAAACCACTATCCAGATAGCAGTTCATGTTAAATTTGCACACCAATTTGACAAAGGAATGGCAGATCCAGTGGCTAAATAAGCCGACACTCAGCAAGGAACTTAGGAATATGATTCATGAAGTGGCTGGTGAAAAGAAGGAAGTTGCAGATGGCAAAGAACTTCCAACTCAAAAAGGATCGAGGAAATATTGTGCGTACTGTTCTTACACTAAGAGAAGGCACACAACTACCTATTGTTTGGAGTGCCAAAAGCCAATTTGTGGGGAGCATCAAAAGAAAACGTGCCGGATTGTTAAATAAAGACAGAGAAACTTTCTGACAATAGTGAAATATGTGTAATTTGGAAAAAGAATCTCAATTATTAATTACATTTCTTAATTTGTTTCTTTTTTAGAGTTTAAGGTACCACTTGAGTGTAATTAAATTGCAATTATTCCAATAAATTATTCTTTATTAACAATAACCTAAATATGCGTAAATTTTACTCATCATTACCTATAAGGTACAGAAGACTAACGTTACCATTCTAGGGTTAAAGTGGTGGAACTGGAATTAAACTAGCACTGTTATGGGTTTGTCTATCTCTACATACACAGTAGTTCCGGAACTGTCTGTTGACGACGATGTTAGATTTCCACCTCTCAAGTCGGCCAAATTGCTACGGCATAATGAATGAAGAACATGCCATTATCCTCGTTCCATGCCGCTGGGCTTAAAGAATTTTCAGAGAAATTAATGAACCTTCGGGTAAATTTTTAAATACTGTATGTGTGTTCAGGCCCAATCAGGCTGGTTGAAATTAGACTGTTATTTCAGAGGAAGGAACTGCGCTGGATGTCTTACTGCGCGAGTGATGAACGATAAGCATTCAATATTAGAGTGAAATTGCCCCCTTGTGAGTGAGGTTGCTACGCAATTCATTATATCCATCATAGAACCTGCACTTCTACTAACAGTCTGCTCCAGTTGCGCATGTTGATACGCAAGGTGCATGTGTAACTTCCGTCCGTTCACCATAAATAAAATAATGGTGTTGCTTCTCCCGAGGGCTTGGGTTATCGTGGTCAACAACCCCGATTACTTTTGCGTGTGAAAATTAATAATGGAACGCTTGTCTGGCAATAACGCAAGCTACGCTAAAGGCTGTTCTTCATCACTTGCTGATTGTATCTAACCACTTCACGGGGACGCTGGTGATCACACTGAAGTTCAACGTACAGGGGAACGATGCTGAATGCTAGCCTTGAAGAAAAATGAAAATCCACAGCCTGCTTCCAGTCGACCGACCGGGTCAGGGATGGAATGAATAAAGCCCCCATCTAGCGGCAAGGATATGCCGGCTGCCGAAGCCTGTCGCACTCCTCTGAATGCTAGCCTTACACTTTCAAAATATGGTTCCTCATTTTCTCGGGTTTGGCGATTGCTTTGCGAGGATCCCACATGACTCTGTGAAGTGCTGCGTGTGTTCCCGATTACTAGAACTTCGTATGTGGTGTTTGGTTAACATTTCAGTACACCATTTGATACAAGTCAAGGATGCATTTAAGAGAGGGGGTTAAGACTATACTTGAGATTACAGATAAATTACTAGGAAAATCGTCTGTATAAATAGACAAATTAGGTAATACGTGATAATGTAACGTTTACCAATCAGAACACTCTTACTACAGTAGATGTTCGGCTTCGTGGCCAAGTGGTGGATACAGTTCTAGGATTTGATGCGAGAGGCTTTGGGTGCGATTCCCGGCCAGTTCATGGAAGTTTCAACTGTAATTCCCTTGGCTCAGCGATTGGGTATTTTGGACGCCTTGATAATTCATTGCATCCTCATCACGACGCGCAGGTCGCTTACTGGCGTCAACTTGATATATCTGCACCAGGTCTCTCGGGAGGTCACACGTAATTTTACTGCAGTAGGTAACTACTCTCACAGTTGAAAGTCATGAAGGAATGAAAATAATTCCCTTTCTAACTGAAGAATGAAATTTAAATTATATAAATATAGCCTAATACTATTGACCTACAACACGTTTCCTCCTTACATTAGTCGATGAGATGCTTTTTCTGCATTAATACAAATTTTATCCCTCCCCTACCTCTCCAGATCAGTTTTATTCCCGTCGATTTCTTCGGTGCAATTAACGAGTTGCAGCATTGCCAGGATCAAATACATTTCATTTACAAGTTGAATAGCCGTATACGATTCCTCAATGAATCTACGTTCATATTTTATGAATAGAAGAGACCTCCCCGTGAGAGAGATTTGAACCACTTTACACACGCACATCTACGATCCTCATGTGCGGTCTCAATCTGTGAAGCTATTTTCATACATCGGCGTTGTGCCTTCATTATGGTACCGTGTGCACTTTCTGGGTGACCGACTTCGATTGTTCTTTGAATAAGAGGTACTAAGGCTGTGTCCCTATGAGGGAACGGATTGCGTTGTAAAATTCTAATCTGGTTGAAATTTATTATACAATATTCCTACAAAGTTTTACAATGGCGTAGTGTAAACCACACGGGCCACTTTCAATTTTGAACGCCGAAAACCTGCCGGGCGACGGCATGAGTGAGGAGGTGGTAAAAGGTAAACCCTCAAACTGTGTCGTGGGGTCGTTTATGGCACCGCTTCTCAAACTTACTTTTATTACAATGGGCATTTTTATCCTAGAATGTTTCCCTTCTATGTATCTTCCCGCCTACTTGCTTTTGTTTCATAGCCAGACTGGCAAGCGCCTGCGCAGTTTTCTTTCTTTGTTATTAGCAAGCGGAGCGGAAGTGGTGACACTTATGGCACCAAGACACAGTTCACGTTCTGAAGGCTGTGTGCGCGGTGACTCTTACTAATGCTGTTTGTAACTCTGTGAAGGAAGCAGTTGCTGTGCTGATGCAATGGCATCGTTTTGGGAGAGTGGTATTTCAGTTTCACATCCTAATTTTTCGAATGTAATTGAGGATGATTTAGACATTGTGCTGAATGAGGACGATGAGGGAAGTGTTGAAAGTGACCGTGATGACCAAGATGTTGACTTCAATTCTGAACACGAGTCTGCTTCCGAGCAGGAATATGACTCTGATGACGAAGGTATTTCACATAATACGGAAGAAAACTCACAGTTAGTGGAAGGAAATCCATCAGCATTTTACGGTAAAAACCGGTACAAGTGGTCCTCTGTTGAACCTTGACGTAATATGAAGACACCTGCCCATAACATTGTTGTCAAAGTACCAACAATAAAAGGGAAAGCGAGACTGCTGGGAGATTCTTGTACACCACTACAAGTATGGGAATGTTTATTTTGTGATGATATAGTGGAAGAAGTAGTGAAGCACACAAATGAAAAGCTCACAACTTACAGAGTACGGTTTTCTAAAACAGACAGAGCTGAAATGAGGGATACAACCAGTATCGAAATAAAAGCATTGTTTGGTCTCCTGTACTACAGTGTTATTTTCAAATCAAATAATGAAAGCTTAGACTCCTTGTTCGCTACAGATGGTACTGGTAGAGATATATTCCGTACGACACTGTCCATGAGAAGAGTTCTCTTTTTGATTATTGTTTTGCGGTTTGATAATCCGTTGGATCGTTGTGAGAGGAGATGTACAGATCCTGCTGCCGCTATTTCGAGGATGTTCAACAGAATGGTAGAAAATTCTCAGAGTCTTTACAACATCGGATCCATGGCTTGTGTGGACGAGATGCTAGTAGGCTTCCGAGGTCGCTGCAAATTCAGGGTGTATATGGCCAATAAACCACAAAAATATGGTCTCAAAATTATGATCTTGTGCGATGCGCGAACAAACTACTTTCTAAATGGATATATCAACACGGGGAAGGATAGTGATGGGATTGGTTTGAATTTAGAAGAAAGAAAGTTACAAAAACCAACGCTAAGTGTAGTGAGGCTTGCTAAAGTGATTGCCGGAACGAATCGGAGCATTACCGCTGATAACTATTTCAGCTCAATAGAGCTTGTTTCGGAACTAAAACAAAGAAAGTTGACTTACGTTGGAACCCTCAAGAAAAATAAGCGGGAGATTCCGCCACAATTTCTTCCTAACAGAACGCGTCCTGTGGGCTCATCTGAATATGGATTTACCAAACATATCACGCTGCTTTCACACGTGCCCAAAAAGGGTAAGGCTGTAATTTTGGTGTCGAGTATGCATCATGCTAGGTGGATGGACTCTGAATGTAACAAAGACGAGATGATTGCATTTTACGATACCGTAACACAAAAGGTGGAGTAGACACACTGGACCAGAAGTGCGTTACGAACGACACAGGTAGACGTACACGCAGATGGCCTATGGCTATCTTTTACACGATTCTCAATATAATAGGAGTCAATGCTCACATACTGCATACCTCATTCAAGGACAGTAAGGTCATTGCTCGTTTCCAATTCTTAACACTTCTGGCAAAGCAACTGAAATGAAAATCCACAGCCTGCTTCCAGTCTCCGACCGGGTCAGGAATGGAATGAATGAAGCCCCCATCTAGCGGCGAGGATATGAACTGTGCCGGCTGCCGAGGCCTGACGCACTCCTCTGAGGCAATGATTAAATGAATGACAGATGAAATGAAATGATAGTGGAGAGTGTTGCTGGAATGAAATTGTTACAGGGAAAACCGGAGTACCCGGAGAAAAACCTGTCTGCCTCCGTTTTGTCCAGCACAGATCTCACTTGGAGTGACCGGGATTTGAACCACGGACCCAGCGGTGAAAGGTCGGCGTGCTGCCGCCTAAGCCACGGAGGCTTATGGCAAAGCAACTGACTGAGCCCTATCTCAATGAAAGGCCTGTGAATACTCGCCTACCTAGGGAGCTAAGGCTGACCGTGTCTCGTATTTTGAAGAAGCCACTTCCAAAGGACAATGCACGAAATAGCGAAGGTCCTTCAAAGAGAAAGAGGTGTGCGATATGCCCTAGATCCCAAGGGAATAAATCTAATCAATACTGTGAAGATTGTGACCGACCAGTGTGCCAGACATGCCGATCTGTAGTCTGTCGGGAATGCAGAGGTGACGATTGAAAGTGAAAGTTCAGGTGTTGTGACAATTTGTGGTGTAGGACATATGTGTGTAATTCTAGTTATTATCTATTATTCCATGTCGTAGGTATATGAAAATATACAATCCATATACTTTATTACAATCTTTAACACTAAATGTTCGTTATATTTATCTTTGTGTATAAAAGTGCGTGTGGTTTGCAGTGACTTGGAACTTTCTTTTTTCTCCAATGTGTATACTCATTTCAGATTTTTTTTCTATATAAATTTGTTTACTGATATTAGATAATGTATTATAATAAATACTGAGTCAAACAAAATCGAAATACCTGAGTTTTGTCCTAGAATATAGGTGGTGCCATTATTGGCACCGCGACACAGTTTATGTACTCATATTGTCACGACACAGTTTGAGGGTAAAACGGACCTCGAATCCTAGCTGCACGCTATGGCTCCCGGCCACCAGGCAGCGACCTGCCGTGCCGCGTTGCATTCCCCACCTTAAACGTTCCCCTGTGCTTGAAATGGTTTTCCGTGGTTTCCCCATGTTCAATACCAGGCAAATGCTGGGACGGTACCTTCTGATAGGCCACGGCCACTTCCTTCCACATCCTTGCCCAGGTTCATTCATCTTCATCCATTCCATCTCTCATCCCGACGCGCAGGTCGCCCACGGGCGTCCACTATCAAGACCTGCACTCGGCCTCTCAGGAGGCCACACGACGGGGAAAAAAACCGACTCACTCTTCTACTCTCTCGATTAGAGTATAAAATGCAACATGCTGTTACGTTTTGCGCTTGGCCATACTGTAAATAAATAAAACGACCTTTCATTTTTTCCTCTTTAACTCTTTGTAATCCTTGCAATAGTGGATGCTTACAAAAAAGTGGCCAATGGAAAGAGACTGCTTTCACCACGCGCACCCTGCAACACTTTCTTTTGTACACATATCGCAAGTGTTTCGGATAGCGCCCACCATCCTGGAAACAAAACTGAGCGGGGTTCACAAATCAAGCAGGTTGTGGTTCAACATAACTGGATTTGTACTGTACCCGATACCTAGTTTAGGCTATCGGCTACGCCAGCAGACATTAAGCTGTAGTTGAGGTTTTGGAAAGAGTTAGGAAAAGATAGCGCACCGATCGCGTCAAGAAGAATGTCAAGATGACGTAGGAGGTCTAGTATCAAGGAGGCATTGAAATCTGTGAGAAGATGGAATTATGGATAGAGATGTGAAGCTTTATTGAAATATTTATGGAATTATAATAATTAAACACTTAGAAGAGGATATATAACATGCATTATATGTGGAAATAATTTTATGGAAGTAAGTTATTTTATAACGGGATAGCCGAGATGATACGGGTTCGAGACTATGATCGTGACGCAAGAGCATTGTGGTGGGGGACTATACCACGTGTCCGCCCCAAGCAGATAAGTGAGTGAAGACAGTGTCAGCACATCCAGTCGAGCTCAGTCAGACGAGCAGGTAGGAGCAAGCTCTATAGCGCAGCGAGACGCACAGTGAAGGTCACGTAACATACAGAAACTGTCACGGCAAAAGTGTAGGTGACAGTGCCTGCATCACCGAGCAGCGAAGGCCGAGCGGGTCATTGATCCAGGCGGGCTGGCCGAGGAAGCGATTACAGACGGCCGGGATATGTCAGAACCGCCCTGCAAGCAGTTGAAGACTTTATTATAAGCTTCATTTCAACACAGTTTGAACATTGCTTTTATATGAATAACTTTATATCTATGCTGTCCTATAACACATTCGAAGCTACTTTAACTATTTCAATTATACGGAATGTTGTTAGCATAGGCACTGATGGACATTAGATCGTGCATTAATAAGATTTATATCTTATGCAGTTTTCACGAATTACCTAATACAGATAACTACAGGGTGTTTCGTAATCTTGAACACTCTCAAGTAAAATTTTATTTTACGGAAGTGGAACATAGCAATCATTTGAGATTGAACTTGCAATACTCAAACTGAACATTTAACGGAACAGTGGCGTATCTTAGAAGAGGAGAAGGGGGTCCGCTGTTTCCATGAACTTTTCCGAGAAGGAGTTGGACAATATCCGCTATGGGTAATCCGAAGTTCAACATGTCCGAGTAGACGCAAATAGAGACAAGATGGCACCGCAGAGCGATGGATTCGATTCCTGACGAGAGGAGTCCACCAGCTGATTCACTTGGGATTTCGAATGCAATCGTCATTTCATGGATGAAATGCTATGCACGCCGATCTTTCGAGAAATTCTTTATGTAGGGAAAATCGACGATCTTGGAAATTAAATTACAGCTGATAATGAAAGGTACTGTAAGAGTCATATCTACCTGATACGATTATTTTCATGAATACTGGGCACACATGTATATTTTTCTAATAGGAGTGATTTGATTATTAAGACATGGTTTGAATTTATATACTTCGAATTTGCTAGAATATGGAGTGACCATATGATATGGCAGGCATCATTATACGATATTCTCACCGTTGTTTGGCTTTATTAAGCAGATGTTTGGTCTTTTAGACATTTTTCCAGCTAGGATATTTTTCATGAATAGTTTTTTTTTTGTGTAACGAGTATTTCGAACTCGTGATCTGCAATTGATTATCAGAAATTACTTCGTCAGTTCATTGCATACTAGCGAGTGTGTATTATTCATCAGTAGGGATTTTTTCCATTGGATTGTTTGGAGATATTAAGAAGTTGTTCACTTTAGTGAATGAACATCGCTTTTATATGACAACTAGAAACTTGTTGATTCCTATCTGGTACATTCACTCATACAGTCTACGAGGTGGGGTCTTTCGTATTTATACGATTGTATGGTGGCTACTCATCTTACCCATCGCTCAGGGAACTATCATCCAAGTCGACGGGGCGAGGTCTTTCGTATTTATACGACTGTACGGTGGTTACACATCTTACTCGCCATTGAGGGACTCATTTTTATCATCCGAGTGTACACGAGATGTAAGTGAATCTAACAAGGAACTACTAGTCACATATCAGTCGAAATTTTGTTAAATAAAGTAACGATAAATGTCAACAGGATTGCATTTAGTAATTCTTGTTTGCCAATCCAATATTTTGTTGCTATACTCTTTTGAGAGTAATTTCAGTTTAACAGCTATTTTAGCTGATGCTTTTGATGAGTTTATAATTGTGTTTGATACCTTTGAGAAGGATTTAAAGTAATTGAATCTTATGAGATTAATCATTAATGGTCAGATTTATTTTAAGGCAGATCAGTATTGCAGATTTTGATATGAGAGATTATAGCACATTGGTGTTTTTCTGCGAATTGTAAGAGAATTTATGCTATTTGAAAGCAGATCTTAAATTACTGAAGTAATATTTTCCAATTGTTTAAGAAGTTGTCTAGATGTGATCAGAGTAATTACAGTTATTGGAGATTGTGTGCGTTGATAATTTGAAGCCAGTTATATATTTTTTGTAGATCATGCAACATGGTTAAGTGAAGTTTGTGATAGGCATTTTGTGGAAGTTGCCAAGTGATAGTAGCAATGTTGCTAATGTATTTTGAAGGCAGACATGAGGTCGTCGTACCCAGTCTAGCGTTATTGTTAAGATTCATGCTGTATGTGCTGAATATTTATGGAGTTTTTGTGGAATAATTCTTGTATTCAAATGTGATATTTGAAGTATTGAAGAAATGTAATGTCGTTGTGGATAGTTAGATCCAACGTGATGTCGTGGAGACAATAATATTTTTTGGCATGATAATTAAATACGAGATATAACTTGGAAGTAATAAAACTGTAAGACAACGTTCTATAAACCTTATTAAACAATTTGTTAGGAAATTAAACAAATAAATGAAGTTGATAATACAAGATTTTCTGAAAATAATAATTAATGAAATAATAATCTGAGATTTAAGCATATTAACGATCTGACCTAATGAAATAAAAATCAGAATGACTAGATGAAATAATGAAAACTAAATAACCAGAAGATTGAAATTTAAGTAATTTGATAAATCAGTGAATGAAATAAATCGATGAATTAAATAAATGGATGAATTAAAGATTGGATAAATAAACTGATTGAAATAAATTAATAGACGATTGTAATGATGATGAATAACTGAATTAGAAGGTGATAATTAATTAAAGAAGCTGATGATTAATGAATTCATATGGAATTAAATAATTTAATTGAGAAATAATTGGAAAGAATTGCAACTTGAGTTGAGAATTTAAATGACGTAATGGTGATGAATTAACGATTCTAACAGGAACAAGTAGGATTTTGAAGTGAGAATTAATGTGAGAAATATTTAATTTTGATGATGACGATAATGATAACCAACGAGAATTTGAATTTTCTGTAATTCACAGATAAGTGATTGATTGTTAATGACGATGTAAATAGTGTAAATTAATTATTCGATGTTTAGGAGCATTTGATTAACATGTTCAACATTCAAATTATGCCATGCAAGCCATAAATTTGCGTGATATTTAATATGTGTGATTGTTATATGTGTATGTTTAGACAGATTAAAATCATTTTTAAATCCACATTGATGTTAAATTAAAGAGAAATTAGGTCTCAGGTTTCACAAATGTCAGTGACGAAAGACATAGTGCTACAGTGATCCTGAGAACCCAAGAGAACTGTATAAAATTTTCTTGTTAGGTGGATAAAAATAATTTTGGATTAGAAAAGAGATGGTTCGATTTTTGGACAATGACAATTTAACTTTGGCATTCGACCATACTCTTAGGTAGGAGTTTTATTTAAAATGTCTGTCTGACTATCAAAGTAAAATACATTTGTTTTTATCTTAGTTGTGATCTGATGATGGTGTGATGTTCCTTTTTCTTTCCTTGTCTTGAGTAAGGCTTATCCGGAAAGGAAGTGGTTTGCTAGGAATTCAGTTGATGGCGCCCATTTATATTTGCATTATTTCTATTAAACTTAAGCCCGTAACGACCCTAGAGATACTTTGTCTCGTGATACCCACTGCTTTTTCGATAACTCAGCTGAATTTCCGACACATTCCTTATTTGACTAGAGGTTCATTTAACTCCGCTCTGTCCCGGAACTCCAGGAATGCGATGCTATAGCAGGTGGGTCATCGCATCCCCAGGACGAACGGGTACAGTACCAACTATACTTCCACATGTTACGAAACCGCAGAGAAGTTAGTTGGTTGTTTGTCAATGATTTTTTTAAATATTGTGGCGCAAATGAATGTTAATATCGAAATTGCATAATACAATCAGGTCATTAAGAAAACGAACAAATTGTTTCCATATCCGAAAAACCAAACACATCTAACGACTGAATCATTCCAGTAGTTCCCTGGGGAATAGTTTTTATAATAATAGTTTTGTTGGCGGGTTTTGACGCTAATATATTTGCTACACTTGGTGCTGTCCACGAATCCACGAGTAAAACACTGTCATCTGGTACAGTTTGAAAATAAAAGCCTTGTAACCAGTTTAGAAGTAACTTTTTAGTTAACTGTTAAGGGAGTGACGGGATGAGGGGAAGCTGGAAGGTGGGGAATGCAACGCAGCACGGCAGGTCTCAGCCTGGTGGCCGGAAGCCATCGAGTGCTTCTAGGATTAAAGGTCAGCTTTACCTCTTCCCACCTCCTCGCTCATGCCGTCGCCCGACAGGTTTTTGGCGTTCAAAAATGAAAGGGGCCCGTGCGGTTTTCACTAAGTCATTGTACAACTTTGTAGGAATACTGTGTACTAAATTTCAACCAGATTAGAATTTTACACCGCAATCCGTTCCCTTGTTAGTGACTCGTTGCTAGCAGCTAGTCAATAGCAGAGAACTTGAGCTTTGGAACACAGCCTCACGTATCGGTTGCGCATGCCTGAGATTCACTGACCGTCCTCTGTACGACTTCGCAATCGGGGCTGACCGGCAAAAAACCGTGGCGTGATAATTGTATTTTTGTAACCTTCATAACGCTAAGGATGAATGATGCAACCTGCACGAAGTGTACATGTGCTCCTTGGAAAGTTAATGCATGGCTGTAAAGTAAGTTATACTGACTACATGATTCCTAAAATTAACCCTCAAATTTATTTTGCAGGTAAGTCAGCAGCTATCCATCATCCTGTGCTTCATCATGCAACCTCTGTTCGTCAGGCTCGGTATGTAACACTGGAATAGCAGAATTGGCTGTTTCATTCAGTGTGTCTTATTAGGCTAATGTTTGTAGAAATGTTGTTGTTGATTCTTATTATGGGCTTGGTCATCAGCCAGTGTACTGTTTGGGTAGTGACTGTAGCTGTATTAGAGACAGGGATGGAGTGGGAGTCCCGGGACTAGAAATAAGATAAATCCCCACATTTGCCTGGAGGGAGTGTGGAAAACCCCGGAGAAAAACACACTCAGGATAGCCGCTGTCAGCGCCGGGATTCGAACCTCGGATCTCCGAACTTGCTTTAGCTCCCCGTCGCGGTCGTTGTGAGCGATTTGACGCACACGGCTGCGCCGCGGAGTTTGTAGAAATGATAAGCGAGTGCACTTCTTAAACGAATGTATTTCTTAAGCGACAATGAGTACAATTAGACTGAACGTTGGACCGTAAAAAATACAGCATTTCAAAGGAAGTTTGTGAAGATTCAACTTTAAAAACAGATATGGCAATTTGTCGCCTGCTTACGTTAGCACGGCCGAGAAGCAAGGAGAGGTGGACATGGCTCGCACTGGAGGCCAGCTAAGACTGCACCAGGCGTTAGGGCCGTTTTCACCAACGTCAATTTTCTCGTAATTCATCATTAAAGGTTATTTGACTTTGCACGAACATGTCATCAAACAGACGCTCATTAACTTACCACTAACATGCAATTACGTTGAATGGCCAAAATCTGACCACTCAACTCTAAATCATCGTTAAAGTGTAGGGAAACAGCTGAAATCTACCTTGTTAATCTTGCAATGGCAGAGTAACTGATTTGTTTCCGACTTTCAGACGAAGTTTCATCCATATGAATATAAAATATGTTTATAACAATGAAATTATAAAATATCATACTAATAATACCAAGAAAGAAGAAAACGGAAATTAAAAAAAAAACATAGCCTATCCGAAGTGGGATTTAGTTAGTTAATTCCTGTTTAACTTAAATACGGAGTTAATGCATCGTTATCGTTGATGCATTTCACGAGGCCATTCGGGTCCGTAATTACTTAAATACGCATTACGTCTCTCCTGCATGCATAGGCTCGGTTTCACCCTGCATAAACATGGCGAACAGAACAAGAAGCGTGTTGTACTGATCGTTGTTTGCGATGTTTCCTTGAGACTTTCTGGAACATTATAGATCAATTCGCCTACCTACGGCAGCGGCTTCCGGGAGAGCATCGACTCTGATCGAACAGCTAAAGAGCCTCAGATTGGCATCCCTGACTTACGGAATTAATTAGCGAGAGCATTCTTTAAAATTAAAATTTTGTATCTTAATCTACTAGGCCCAGAATTACGGAGGCTGAAAATGTTTACATCCCAGAATACAAGGATTACAACGTGTACAAGAATTATTGTTATTATTATTTTCAAATTAGCCTCCGTGGCTTAGGCGGTAGCACGCCGGCCTCTCACCACTGGGTCCGTGGTTCAAATCCCGGTCACTCCATGTGAGATCTGTGCTGGACAAACCGGAGGCAGACAGGTTTTTCTCCGGGTACTCCGGTTTTCCCTGTCAAAATTTCATTCCAGCAACACTCTCCACTAGCATTTCATTTCATCTGTCATTCATTTAATCATTGCCCCAGAGGAGTGCGTCAGGCCTCGGCAGCCGGCACAGTTCATATCCTCGCCGCTAGATGGGGGCTTCATTCATTCCATTCCTGACCCGGTCGGAGACTGGAAGCAGGCTGTGGATTTTCATTTCATTATTTTCAAATTGCACACGTTTTCTCATATTTCAGAGCTTTTCACGTTCACTACATCAAAATAAATAAAAATGATTACTCGAAAAGTACTGCATGGCTGAACTAAAACAATTTCTTGTTGTTTCTATTTAGGAGCTTGCAACATCGTGGTCATGTAGGTCCTGTGTACTTGGGTGTGTGTGGATCTGTCTGAAAACTAGTGTCATTGTGATGACAGTACCACTGCGTGTATTTGTAATTGAGGCTAGAATTTGGGTACGAGGCAGGCGTGGTCATAATTTAGGTACCATCCTGGCTTTCGCCTGGCGTAGATGTGGAAAACTACAGAAAACTATAGGATCGCTGAGGTAGAAATAGAACCCGTCTCTTCCCAGTTTGACCTCACAGTGCTAAGTGAACCCCATTCCAGCCCAGAGACCAGAATTAAATTTATTTGCAGTGCTGGGAATCAAACCTTGACCTCCGAGGTGACAGCTAAGTAGGCTATGCTAGTCACTACGCCACGAGGTGGGCATGAATGAGAAGCGGTGTGTTTGATTCACTTCTCATCCATCCTAGAAGTGATTTCCCCTGGTTTACCACTACTGCTCCAGATAAATGCAGAGACGGCTCCTAATTTAAAATCACGGCTGCATCCTTCCTAATCCGAATCTAAGTTAAAAATACGCATATTGTCACAAACACCACAATAAAACAGGGTATTAGATTAATTCTACACACACACACTCTTGCACACGGGGCAGAAGACCAAGATTTCCAAGTCCATAAATGCAAAAACCCCGCATTTTACCTGTCTTATTTCCTTTATTTTCTTGTTATAGTTATTTCATTCGAGGGGTTTGGATATCGCGGTCCTTCAGCCGCGTGTACTAGGGTGTATGTAGAATTTGTCTGCTAACCTGGTTTATTCTGCTGTCTGTATTAGTGTGTGTATTTGTAATTCAAGTAAGGATTGGGGAAGATGGGTCCGTGGCCTTAAGTTAGGAACCATCCCGGCATTTGGCAGGAGTGGAAGTGAGAAACCGCGGAAAACCATTTCCAGGATGACTGAGGTGGGATTCGAACCCACCTCTTCTCAGTTTTGTCTCATGAGGCTGGGTGTACCCCGTTCCAGCCCTCAGACCAGAATTAAATTTCTTGGCAGAGCCGGGAACTGAACCCGGATCTCCTGGACGACGGCCAAGAATACTAACCGCTACACCACGGGGTGAGAGTTAACAATAAGGATAGTGCAGTACTAATGGGGGATTTCAATGCTAGGATAAGAAATTGAACTGAGGGGTTTGAGAAGGTAATGGGTAAGTGGAGGTGAGGATAGGGAAGCGAGCACCAATGGAAAATGTTTACTGGACTTCTGTGCTAGTATGGGTTATCTGTTGCAAATCATTCACGAGAGATAACGTGATTCACAGATGTACATGGGAGGGTAGAGGAACCAGGTCAATATCATTACTGACTATCAAATTACGAAGATGATAAGGAATTACAGGGTGTTTAGGGTGTTTTGTTTTGAGGATACAGACCACAAACTGATTTGCTGTGAATTAAGCATAGTTCGACCTAAGGTGCAGAAAGTAAGGTCTGTTTGCAGACGAATTAGGGTTGAAAATATCCACGACAAGGAACATAGACAAGAAATACATGAAAATGATTGATGAGAAATTCCAAAAAAGATGGTAGAGAATTGCAGGACATTTAAACGGAGTGATCAGGATACAGTGATGCAGTACTAGAAGGAGCAAAGGCATGTCTTCAGACAACAGTGTTTAAAGACAGGAAAAAGCGAATATTCTGGTGGAATGCCATAGTGAAGTCTGCTTGTAAACATAAAAAAAGACTTACAAAAAATGGCTCCAAACAACGAAGCCGGCAGACAGGAAGGAACAGAAGAAAGCAACAGAACCAAACAAATAGTAATATAGCCCAAAAGGAAATCATGGGAGGAATTTGGAGACAAATTACAAACGTTAGGTCAAGCGGCAAGAAAGTCTTTTTGGAGTGTTATAAAGAATCTTAGAATTCGAGGAAAAGGAGATTTGGATAATTCAGGGAATCTCATTGTAGATGCCAAGGAAGCACTGGGAAGATGGCAAGAATACTTCAAAAACTTGCTAAATGCAAATGGAGACTTGTCTGGTAATGTGGCAGACTTCTACAACATCCATGAGAACTATGAGCACGGAAACAGGATCACGTTTGAGGAAGAAGAACACAGCGGGAGGGGTAGATGCAATTCGGCCAGAAATTGTAAAGTATAGTGGGAAAACAGGGGTGAAATGGCTGCATAGGATTATCGAATTGACATGTAATTTATGAAAGGTACTCTCTGACTGGACAAACGTAGTAATCGCCCCAATCTATAAGCAAAGTAACAGGGAAGATAGAAGCAATTATAGAGGCTGTTCTTTGATAACTGCCCCGGGCAAAGTGAACTCAGGAATTGTAGATGGGAAAGTTTGATCATTGGCCGAGAGTAAGATGGATGAAAACCAGTGTGGCTTTAGACCACAACGAGAATGTCTGGATCAAATTTTTAGTACGTGCGAAGTTATTGAGAAATTCTATGATAGGAATAGATATTTGTGTTAGTGATTTGTAGATCTAGAGAAAGTGCTCGATAGAATACCAAGGGGAATGACACTGAGCATCCCGAGGGATTATGGTATTGAGGGAAGGCTGTTACAGGCAATCAATAGTACACACATCAAAAAAAGTTTTGCATCACCTCGGTTCCTAGAGTTCCGGAACCGTTAAATACAAAGGGAATAGAGATCAACACAAACAACATTTCAGCTCGTTTTATTGCTCATGAGACCCACACATTGCATGTTGTACCATCATACAGCTAGACTTTCAGCATTTGTGGTCCAGATTGCAGTACACACCACTACCTCTAATACCCAGTAGCACGTCCTCTTGCATTGATGCATGCCTGTATTCGCCGTGGCATACTATCCACAAGTTCATCAAGACACTGTTGGTCCAAATTGTCCCACTCCTCAACGACAATTCGGCGTAAATCTCTCAGAGTGGTTGGTGGGTCAAGACGTCCATAAACAGCCCTTTTCAACATATCCCAGGCATGTTCGATAGGGTTCATGTCTGGCGAACATGCTGACCACTGTAGTCGAGCGATGTCGTTATCTTGAAGGAACGCATTCACAAGATGTGCACGATGAGGTCGAGAATTGTCGTCCATGAAGACAAATGCCTCTCCAATATTCTGCCGATATGGTTGCACTATGGGTCGGAGGATGTCATTCAGGTATCGTAAAGCCGTTTCGGAGCCTTCCATGACCACCAGTGGCGTACGTCGGCCCCACATAATGCCACCCCAAAACATCAGGGAACCACCACCTTGCTGCACTCGCTGGACAGTGTGTCTAAGACGTTCAGCCTGACCAGGGTGCCTCCAAACACGTCTCCGACGATTGTCTGGTTGAAGGCATATGCGACACTCATCGGTGAAGAGAACGTGATGCCAATTCCGTGGGGTCCATTCAGCATGTTGTTGGGCCCATCTGTACCGCGCTGCATGGTGTCGGGGTTGCAAAGCTGGACCTCGCCATGGACGTCGGGAGTGAAGTTGCGCATCATGCAGCCTATTGCGCACAGTTTGAGTTGAAACACGACGTCCTGTGGCTGAACGAAACGCATTATTCAACATGGTGGCATTGCTGTCAGGGTTCCTCCGAGCGGCAATCCGTAAGTAACGGTCATCCACTACAGTAGTAGCCCTTGGGCGGCCTGAGCGAGGCCTGTCATCGACAGTTCCTGTATCTCTGTACCTCCTCCATGTCCGAACAACATCGCTTTGGTTCACTCTGAGACGCCTGGAAACTTCCCTTGTTGAGAGCCCTTCTTGACACAAAGTAACAATGCGGACGCGATCGAACTGCGGTATTGACCTTCTAGGCATGGTAGAACTACAGACAACATGAGCAGCGTACCTTCGTCCTGGTGGAATGACTGGAACTGATCGGCTGTCGTACCCCCTCCGTCTAATAGGCCCTGCTCATGCATGGTTGTTTACATCTTTGAGCAGTTTTAGTGACATCTATGAACAGTCAAAGGGACTGTATCTTGGATACAATATACACAGTCAACGTCTATATGCCGGAGATCTGGGAACCGAGGTGATGCAAAACTTTTTTTGATGTGTGTATTTATGTTGATAATCAGGCTGTAGTGAGAGGTGATGGTAGGATGAGTTCTGTGTTTAAATTTGTTACAGGAGTGAGCAAGTCTGTACTATTTAACCACTCTTGTTTATTTTATGTATGGGCCATTTGCTGAAGGGCATAAACTGGTTAGGTGGGATTCAATTAGATGGAAACCAGGTAAGCAGTCTGGCCTATGTAGATGACGTGGTTGTAATGACAGACTCCATCGATAGCTCACAAGCCGACGTGTAGAACTTGGACAGAAATGTAGGGATTTGGTGTCAAATTCAGCATGTCAAAAACGAAGATTATGTCGGTAGGGAAGAAACACTAGAAAATAGAATGCCAGGTTGGGGGAACGAAATTGGAGCAGGTGGACCATTTTAAGTATTTTGGCCGTGTATTCCCTCAGGATGGTAGTATGGCGAAGGAAATGGTGTCGATGTGCAGAATAGCCAATGTTGTGAGTTCTCAGTTGCGGTCTACAGTATTCTGCAAGAACGAAGTCAGTGTAGCGACGAAACTCTTCCTTCATCGTTCAGTATTTAGACCGACCTTGCTGTGGAAGTGAGAGCTACGTAGATTCACGATATGTCATACATAAACATGGGGCTAGCACGAATTATTACTGGGAAGAATAGATAGGAGCACTGGCAGGAGGGTACTCCTAAGGAAGATATAAAGGCTAAGTTAGAAATGAACACCTTAGATGAAGCCGACTCAGATGGTGGGGACATGCGAAGAGAATGGGGTGGAGAGATTATATAAAATGTAATGAGATTGGTTGTAGGGGGTGAGAGAGGCAGAGGTAAGCATTTGTGGAGATGGTTAGATTCAATGTCGAACTATTTAATAGTGAGAGGTGTAGAAGCTGAGGAGGCCGCAGTGCTAAATGCTAATAGGGGATCATGGAGGCGACTTGTTTACAAACAGAGGCTTGAAGGCTAGACTGGACGCTGAAACGCAGGACAGTTTCAAATGAAGCTGTATGTGTAAACGTATGCTCCATCTCCACACTTGCCACCTGGATCAATTAAGGAGATTAGATTCCTGTAATCATGTAATCGAAGCAGGAAGGAAGTTAATATTGAAACACTTGCGTTGCAGGTGCTGAAACACAACAATCTTGAATGAACTTCCGGCGGCAGATGCATAGCATATTAACACGTTGCCAATACAGCGATTCTATGTGAAATTTGTACAGTAAGCATCCATCATCTTTAAGTACACCTCTATTTTGCCTGCTCCGTAGTGTAGGGGTAGAACCCTTTCGACTCCTAGCAACGTCAGGAATTTTAAATCTGGCGTGAGGTGGGGTGCACTTTGAATCGTGAGGACAATGGCGTAACTGCTTGATACGAAGAATGGCCCTCCACGGCCTAAAAGCTAGGCAATGTGCCCAAGGGCGCCGCCACGCTGGGCACGTGTCATCCAAAATCTCTGACGGTAATCATCCTTGGATTCGCGCGGTCCTCTGGGATAAGTAATATTGTATACTCGTTCAAAGAATGAATTCGAGCATTCTTTGTAATTGTTTTGGCCAAGTCCCAATGGTGAGGTTACATGAGAGTTGTTGTTGTTGTTGTTGTTGATTCTTTATGGGGCTTTGGGACATCGTGGTCATGTAGCTCCGTGTACTTGGGTATGTGTAGAATTTGTCTGATAAACTGTGTCGCTGTGATGTCTGCACTAGTGTGTATTTGTAATTGAGGTAGGATTTGGGTAGGAAACGGCCGTGGCCTTAAGTTAGGTAGCCTACCATCCGGACATTTGCCTGGAGTAGAAGCTTGGGAAACCACTGAAAACCACTTCCATGATTGCTAAATTAGGAATCGAACCCGCCTCTTCTCCGTTTTGCCTCGCGGGGGTGAGTGTACCCCGGACCTCCGCGGTGACGGCCAAGAATGCTATTACAAGAGAATCAATACAGTGGGGTCAAGGATTTTTAGTTAGTTCACTGGATAAATCAGTCACCCCTTGGAAACATCGTTCTAATAACGTCGAACACCGCATATAGCCTTAATAGAGGCCTTAATTTGGCGAGAAAGGTTGTCCGCTAGTTTTTGTGGGTATGCCATATCTAGTTGAAGTAACTTACTGATCATTAGATCCCGGGGAGCCAGCGAATTGCGGGAATGCGGATTTCTTCTTTCTAGCCGCTGTAACAAATAGCCCTACACATTTTCTATGGGATTAACCCGGCATTAGTCACGGCTGATCTCACAGATCGGGAAGGGACATTTTTATTAATTGCTTCCTGAAGAGTGGCAGGCCGGTCTCGATCCCTCCACTATCTTCCTAGCTTGGTGGTTGGAACCAGTCAGTGTGATTCAAACTCCTCGTCTATCAATTGTATTACGTGCCGGAGCTAGTTTGATCTCACAGATCGCCGCGTCACTAGCTGGAGTCCTTGCTGATATCATAATGTCCTAATTACAGATCAGCATATTTGACCTTCCATTAGGTTTGATGTATTGTTGGAATCATAGGCGATAGAATGGATATGTTAAGAACAGTCAGACAACATTCGTAAAACATTATTTTGCAAGAGGCGCTGGTGAAGGGCAATTCATGTTTAATTCTATCTCTTCTCTCTAATTAGTAGCATAAGCATACTTATTTTAAGCTGATCATTATAGCAAACTTTCCTGGTCTATTTTCTATTTCTTCCATTCACTCTAGATGTTATTTATAATATATAAGGGCATTCATACTAATTTTACAACTAGACGATCTAAGAGATAGCCGCGACAAAACTGCTCTGTCTAAGAGCCGCGACTAATGCCGGGTTAAGATCGGGTGATTTCGTGGGCCATTCAAGATGCGACAGGGTCCCTGTGTGTTTGTCGAACCAGTCACGTGTCCATGCAGCCCTATGAACAAGGGTGTTGTCATCAATTAAGATGTCGAATAAAAGGCAACGTTTGATCACTAAGAGTGTTGAAATAAGCATTCTTGTTTATGTTGGTGGTGGGGGCGTGGTGGCTCAGCGGTCTAGCTGTATGCCTCTCACCAAGGCGGTCCGGGTTCGATTCCCGGTCAATGCATGTGAGATTTTCGAAGTGAAATGCCATGTCCTGTGGTTCGGATTCCACGTAAAAAGGAGGTCCCGTGGCTCATGATCTCAAGATTAACGGTCACGTTAAACTACAAGCTTCCTTTCCTTTCCTTTTATGTTGGTGGTGTCCCGAATGAGTAGGCCCAAGTCATGGAACAAAGAACACTCACAGAACCACCTCCCTTATGAACTACACCACACACTGCGGGTTACCGGTACACGTTAAACGCTTTATTGGTCCTTTCAAATCAGTTTTAATACACTGTTACACCTACTCGAGTAAGGTTGGTAGTCTTCTTGTGTATTTAAGTAATTTTTGTCATGAAAGAGGGTTGTTTTGGTAATTGTAAGGAATTTTTAAGGATCATCAACATAACCTTTATGAACGGGTTTTGGTGCACTATTTATGTGTGGTAATTTTGTCGCAGTAATATTGTGGATATTTCTGGAGTGAACATCGCCTTTAAATAATGTGCCGAATGTGAATACGCCAAGTCAGGGAAGGGGTGATGTTAGAGGTGAATATAATCACTACCATCATAGGGTGACATACAGTAATTCGGAAAACCTTGACCTTAGTTTCAGTCCGAGCCGTGGAAGTCTTAATTCAATACTCTTGGCACAGATTTTCCCCGAGTTCCACATTAAATGCAACAATGTTCGACCATTCCTCGAATGTTGCTTCCTTCAAGTCTTGTTTATTTCCTGAAATGTATTTTGACTGCTATTCTCAAGAATTTAGGCCATTCATTGCCATTCAAAAATGTATATTCCTCATTATTCACTGCAATAACCCAGGAACAGAGAGCACACCTTCCACCCTTAGCTGTTGGCCAAGTTGACTCGCGGTCCAGGTGATTGCGGGAGTCAACAAATCTTCCTCGGTATGGAAATCATGTAGGCCACCGATGTGCTGCCACATATCCCCATCGTGTATTTGTAACTCGACTTAGATTCTTTCTTCTTCTTCTTCTACCTTATCCGATACGGACGTTGGCTACCACCATGGCTAACACCTTCTTATCCTGTGCAATCCTGAAGAGTTCCGTGGAAGACAGCCCAAACCACGTTTTTAAATTATCCATCCAAGTTATTCGTCTCCTTCCTGGTCCACGCCGTCCTTCAATTTTACCCTGAAGTATAACTTGGAGCAGACGGTATTTTGGATTCCTCATCATGTGTCCCAAGTATTCCAATTTCCTCTTCTTAATTGTGTTTAACAGCTCAGGTTGGCTGCTCACACGCTGAAGAACCTCGACATTACTCACATGTTCTGTCCACGAAATTTTAAGAATCCGCCGGTATATCCACATTTCAAAAGCTCGAATCTTCTTTTCTGTAGCTACGGACAAGGTCCAAGCTTCAACACCATAAAGAAGGGTGGAGACAACATAACACTTCACAATTCTTTTCTTAAGCGTCATACTGAGATCTCGACAGCATAGTAGTTGTTTCATTGTCATAAAGATGGATCTAGCCTTCTCTATACGGCATCTTATTTCAACCGAAGGATCCCAATTCTCGTTAATATTCTGTCCTAAATAAACCAAACTCTTGACTCGCTCAATCTGATGTCCATCGACTAAAAGGATTTGTGACAATGCTGGTTTTCGCGATATTATCATATATTTTGTTTTCTTAATGTTGAGGTCAAGGCCATATTGTTTACTCTTTTGATACACCATAGTAACAATCTCTTTAAGTCCTTCGAAACTATTTGCAATCAATACAGTATCATCTGCGTACCGTATATTATTAATATAATTACCATTGACCTTAATACCTTGTTGAATGCCATCAAGTGCCTCGGAGAAAATCTGTTCTGCATAGATATTATAAAGAAGTGGTGAAAGAATGCATCCTTGTCTCACACCACGCATTATTTCCACTGATCTCGATATATGTCCATCAATTCTGATACTAGCCTTTTGACCCCAGTATAAATTAATGATGATCCGAATGTCTTTCTCATCTATTCCTGAGTTCTTGAGTGCATTATACAACTTATCATGCTGACAACGGTCAAAGGCTTTTGCATAGTCCAGAAAACATGCATATACATCCTGATTCACCTCACGGCATCTCTGGAAAAGAACTTGAAGCGCAAATAATGCCTCACGAGTTCCTAGACCGTTGCGGAACCCAAACTGCGTGTCACTGATATTCATCTCGCATTTCCTGTATATGCGATTATGGATAACTTTGAGAAATATCTTGAGCACATGACTCATAAGACTGATTGTCCTGAAGTCACTACATGACTTAGCCATCGGTTTCTTCGGAAGAGCAATAAATGTAGACAAGAGCCAGTCTTCTGGTAATATGCCCGTGTCGTATATCTTGTTATATAAATTAGTGAGCGTCACAATGCTATCATCATCCAAGATCTTCAATAATTCCACTGGAATGTCATCTTGACCAGGAGCCTTACCATTTTTCGCTATCCTAATCGCATATTTCACTTCATCCATGGTGATCATGGGTCCAACAACTGAAGGAATTTCGGGTCGGGAAGGACGATGATCATCATTAAAAAGCTCTTGTATATATTTTTCCCAAACCTGTAATTTTTCTTCAACTTCAAATACCGTGTTACCTTGACTATCAACTAAGTTGACTGTGTTTCTTTTCCTGTGTCTACCTGAAACTTCTTTGATTTTCTTATGGACCTGGAAAGTATCATATTTACTATTAAGTTCTTCAATTTCTTTGCACCTATCTGACATCCAAACTTCCTTGGCTTGCCTGATCTTATTCTTTATCAATCTATGAATAAACCAATATTCTTTATTATCTCTTCCTTTGACTTCTCTTCGTTTATCCATTAGATTCAATATTTCATCCGTCATCCATGCCTTCCTTTTTTATGTTGTCTCTTGTTCTTAAGAAAATGATCTCCAACCCTCTTCAATGAGGTTTTAAAAGTGTCCCAAAGTTCCAAGGGCTGCATGTCATTTGAATTCAACGTCTTAAGATCAGTGGTAAGAGCAGCAGCCACCTGTGACCTTGTATTTATTTCCCGAAGGGCATCAGTATCATATTTATTTTGTGTTGTTTTTATTGGAATCTTGTTAAGCCGGACACAAATCTTGCTAATGAGAGGATTGTGGTCAGAAGGAACATCTGCTCCTGGATAGGTTTTTGCAAAAATCACGCTGTTTCTAAATCTGTTTTTAATTAGAATGAAATCAATTTGATTTCTTATTATGTTGTCTGGACTATCAGCAGGTGCTTTCCACGTATAAAGTCTCCTGGCAGGAAGCTTAAACCAAGTATTAGCAATGACAAAGTTCTCCTCTCTACAAAACTGCACTAAACGATCCCCTCTGTTGTTTCTTTGTCCGAGACCCCACTGGCCCACAATGTGTTCTTCAGAACCTTTCCCAACTTTTGCATTAAAATCTCCCATAACAAGGGTTACATCATGTTCTTTGGTGTCTTTGAGGACGGTCTGAATTTGGGCATAGAATTCCTCAACCTCTTCATCGCTTTTGTCACTAGTAGGGGCATACACTTGAATGAGATTAATGTGGAAAGGTTTACCACGTAACTTTAACATCATTATTCTACTGGAGAATGGTATACAACTGATAACAGCAGACTGCAAACTTTTGTCCACTATAAAACCCACTCCATGCAAATGCCTGGCATCATTATTACCACTGTAGTATATCATGCAATCCTCCACATTACAATCTCCTGTCCCCGGCCATCTCATCTCACTTATACCCATTATGGACACATTCATCCTCTTCATCTCATGAATTGTATTGTGAATCTTTCCTGCTTCAAACATACTCCGTACATTCCACGTTCCTATCTTCAGGGCTGACCGGGAGATTCTTCGCACCCTCTGACCACTTAAGGTCTGCCCGGGACTAAGGGCCAATGTAATTGGGTTTTCAGCCATGAAGATTATCCTGGGGAAAAATAATTGAGGTGGTTTCCCGTTGCCTTCCTCAATGCGCAGTAACCACATCACATCCCAACATCCAAGGATGCCATGATATGATGCAGCTGTTTGCTGATGCAAGGTCGACAGATCGATCTTGTATCAACAATAATGATATAGCTGCTGCCACTATATCATGTCCTCAGTTGATCCGCGGGTGCAAGCACCACTCTCAACAAGAGCCCCTATCAGCCATTGGGACGCGCCGTGTCGGGGTTGAGGACTTCCCCGCCCAGATCCGTCTTCCACAGAGTACAGAAAAGCCCTTACTCAGTTCAGAGCTCCTCCCCCATGGAAGCTGCACCTGGCACGGTTAGATTCTTTAGTAGGGTTTATTGACTTTTAACGCTTTATGAGAATACGGATAGCACGTATTACTGACTTAACTTGACCCATACCATGAATACATGATGTGCTACATGAAACGAAGAAACAAAGTACCTATTTTTGACAACAGTGCTAAACACTCGACACTTTTATTGACGTAGCTCAAAATGAATGTCTTACAATGAACTATCAACTAGTTTCTGATTAAGTGAAGAATAAATGTGTGAATCATTGACTTGAAGTATGCATTTGATGATGCAGCACATACTAAAGAGCGTACATTAAATAATTAACTTACGGAACCGCACTCTAAAATAAATAATGTCTGTGTTTTCCAACAATCCGGCATCAAAATAAAGTTCCTACACTACATTTCTTCGGGAATCAAATGCACTACAGACGAGTTCAAATAAATACATGCATAAATAAACAAATAAATGAATTAATAAATAAATACATAAATGAATACATTAAACAATAAATTAATTAATTTAAAGTCCCTGGTGCTGTTATAAAGACGCCAGGATTACGGAATCCCCATAGAAGGGGATTTTTAACGCGGCAGTAAATCTGTTGGCATTGGCCTGTCGCATTTAAACACCTTTAAATGCCAGCTGATTGTGTCGGGATTTCATCCTACATCCAGTGACACAGAAACCAAGCGCCTCAACGACGCCCACAGCCGGCCACGCATGTCATGCACACGTTAAGACTTGCTACACTCAGTGAAAGGCTATCACGCATCGGCAGAAAGACTAAGTCCTTCGTATGGGCGTCAGATAATCATCCACAAACGTAGACTGAAAAATATTTATAAAGAGAAATCGAAACAAATCTCTTTACGTTATAGGCTATAAGGTTTTGTCAACATTTTCAGGACTCAAACCAATCGCAAAAATGAAAATAAAACAATATAATCCCAAACTGAGCGACAGAAATATATTCAGTTACAGAGATAAACGCTAACCGTTCAACCAGTTTGTCTGCCAGTCCACTGTTAAAAAAAAACATAGCATTTAAATTGGACGTTAAACCTATTGTATTTTTATTTTATTGAAAGCATGTTTTTACAGGGTATAATATATGAATAATAATAATAATATCGTATGGCCTCGGGTGCCAGGTGCAAGCTTTGTTATTTGATGCCCAGAGGGCAGCTTGCATGTCGAAATTTTGTCGTTCCTTGGAGCGCTATGGAATCAAGGAGGTTAGATATCTAAGCTCCTGACACTGTAGCGCTTTCTAGTAGAGAAAGGAGGAACTTTTTGTTGGCGGAAAATCCTGAGATTAATTTTGCCAGTATGAACATGGCCTACTGAATTCAAATGGGTTCTTTAACATGCCTACAACGTATGACATACGCGCCGAGATTTTTGTCGCCTTTCAAAAAAAAAAACACTTACCACGGCCAGGAGCGAACCTGCAAGCTTAGGGGTTGGTAGTCCGACACGATAACCACTCATCCACCGTGGCAAATATATGAATGATTATTCGATAAACAAAAGTTTATGGCTAAGAGATCAAAGGTAGGCTATATTAGGAATGGACACGGTGATCGTGGTGGTGATTGTTGTTTTATGGGTTGCTGTAACATGGAGGGCCGGCCCCGTGGTGTTGGGGTAGCGTGCCTGTCTCGTACCCGGCGGCCCCAGGTTCGATTCCCGGCCCCGTCAAGGATTTTAGAAACTGACGTGAGGGCTGGAACGGGGTGCACTCAGCCTCGTGAGGACAATTGAGTAGATGTCTGTCAGTGAGGCAGTGCCCCGGTCTCGGAGACTAACATTAATGGCCGAGGGGACCCGACGCGCTGACCACGCGTCACCCCATAATCTTCAGGCAGCGGTCGCTTGGTAGTGGGCTGTAGTGCCACGCGGTTTCGTAACATCGAGGACATCTGCCTCTAGGAATGGACACGTTACTTAAATCTGTTTGTAATAACCGACTTCATTGTGGACAGCCATGTGATGCAATGGGGAAAAAGAAATTACGTACGAGACTTATGAACTCGGCTGTAAAGGTTGAGAGAAGTAAGGGTAGACCTAGGAGGTGAGATTAGACTGTGTCCAACGTCTTCAAAGTAGGTGTAGAAACAGAGTTCGCAGTCCTAAGTGCTGATAGTGTCATGGAGATTTGCAGACTATGCTAAACTCAGAGGGACATATCAGTTTATAATGAATGATCGTGTGGCCTCCGGAGAGGCTGAGTGCAGGTCTTTCTAGTTGACGCCCGTGGGCGACCTGCACGTCGTAATGAGGATGAAGTGATGAAGACAGCACATACACCCAGTCCCTGAGCCACGGGAATTAACCCCAGGGGATTAAAATCCCTGATGTCTCGGCCGGGAATCGAACCCGAGACACTTTGGGCCAAAGCCTAGTGCACTGACTATTTAGCCATGGAGCCGGACAGCTTAGAATGAACATGAATGAATATTGCAAGTACTGTACTGTATAGACTTTATTGAACTCCTTTTGGGCCTTGTTACAGTATGTGTGGGAGGTTTGCTGCTATTGTACAGTCTAATCTCCTTACGTTGGTATTGTTTTCGTTATCATTGTATAGAACTGAATGAAGTAACTAATGTGTTTTACTCACGTGTACTTCATTTAAAATCCCGGACTTGCTCTCGTTCATGGAACTGTGTGGTAAAATTCTTGATAAGCAGTGTGTGTAAATTCAGAGTTTCTAACCACGGTCCTGCATGCGTAGTCTACTTTTGCTTTTGCTCTCTTCCTTCGGCATAGTGCCAAACCGAGAACTTCACGCAACTCACATTCACAATGCCACACGTTATTTTGTTGTTATTAATGGCTGCATTAGGAATCGGGATTCATTCTTGATTTTTTTTCATTCTTATTGGTAACTTCTGAAGACCACCTCGTGGTGTAGCGGTTAGCATTATTGGCTGTCGCCCCGGGGGTCTGGGCTCGATTCCCAGCTCTGTCAAGAAATTTAATTCTGGTCTGAGGGCTGGAACGGGATACACTAATCCTCGTGAGACAAAACTGAGCAGAGGAGGGTTCTATTCCCATTTCAGCCATCTTGGAAGTGGTTTTCTGTGGTTTCCCACTTCTACTCCAGGCAAATGCTGGGATGATGCCTAACAATGCCACGGCCGTTTCCTTCCCAATCCTCATCTGTTTTACAAATACACACACTAATACAGCCATCCAAATAACACAGGTTATCATACAAATTACACACACACACACACACCAAGGTGAACGAGGCTACATGACCACGATGTCCTTAAGCCCCTAAACCAACTAACAACAATGGTAACTTCTGAGGCAAAGAATATAGTTTTAACATCTTTCTTCAAATATTAGGTACAGTTTGTATAATGTACATTATCATAAACGCAGAGTCATACACCTGTGGACAAGTCGTCTTCGTCAATTTCAGTATCTTGTATAAACTCCTCTAGCTTCAATTCAGTCCTGCGATGGCGATGATCAGAGAGGTGTCGGGTGTTATCTTGGGGGATAGTATTCCAATCCAGTTCCATGTTATAGCTACGATAGGTGTTGCCGGTAATGCAGAACGGATCAGAAGCTGTCCTATTATGTCGTACACTGGATGGCACTAGATTGGATTTCCCTTTGGTGCTGTGCATGCGAATCTCTGAAAATTGTGTTTATATTCCTTGAGCATGCATACACAATGTTCCCTTGCACGTTTTCATGCAATTAAGCGGATGACAAGCTTCCCTCCTTTTCTTCACGTCAGGCTGTTCCAAATCCACGAGTTTGAGTATGCGTACACGCGAGTACTCAGCAGTAATGCTCGGAGCACGGTTGGAGATGGACTGGGGGGTGATAGCCAATACGATAGCCAATACGTCACTGGGCGAAGGTCATAGCAAAAGTCCATGCGCTTCCTGCCAGTCTTGATGTATCCACCGCGCAGTGACGGCAGCCCCCACACCAGAGCTGTATTCCATGTTGCAGGTTTACTCACGCAAGGCGGCGAGTACTCCACTGCTCACTGGCGAGCAGCACGGCTGGAACAGCCTGGCCTACGTTCATTCTAGGCATTGGCACTGTTGCCTCAAATCAATATTTCACAACCAGATGTAAGCCATAGACTTATGAAGAAAGGAAGCTTGTAGTTTAACGTGACCGTCAATCTCTAGATCATAAGCCACGGGACCTCAATTTTACGTGGAATCCGAACCACAGGACATGGCATTTCACTTCGAAAATCTCACATGCATTGTACCAGTAGATTAATATTATAGTCAGTGTGGTCCAACCCGCGGCCCACCTGTTCATTTTTGTTGGCCCTTGCCCTTCTTACTGCCCTTCACTCTTCGACAGTTATAATGTGGCGTGCCTACTTTAATTTTCACTTTCATTCAGTTATTTTACGAAGGGGCCAGGTGGGAAAGTAAATATCCCGAAAAATACGCCCGTAATCAGAGTTGTCTTTCCACGAATACGTACGGCACGAGAAGCTGGAGCAGTCTCCCGCTGACTCTGCGTGGTGGGCTCGATTCGATTCGAAGAGGTTGTATTTGACGAGAGGTTCGAGGGATATAGTATGACGAGTGTTGTCATCGTTGTTGCGAGAGCGGTACCTAATATGGCGGGACATAATAAACGGCGTGTTGAATATGAGAAACGACAATTTCAGTCAAAATGGCAGGAAAGTTACTATTTTGTTGAACATAATGGACAACCACAGTGTGTTATCTGTTCTCACGTCTGAGGTGTTTCGAAGGAGTATAACGTGAATAGACACTATACCAGCCTGCATAAATCAAAATACGATCAATACCAGGGAAGTGCCAGAAGTTATGTGTTTAATGATTTGAAGTTGAAACTAACAAGACAAGAGATGTGCTGTAAAAATGGCATCTTCATTTGGAGATAATAGGATGGCCAAATATTTTGAAACAGTTTCTTTGTCTCATCAGACAGTTAGTAGAAGAATTAATGATATGGCTGGTGAAGTTTCAGGTTTTCTCTAGAACATTTTGGAAAAATGTGAATTTTACTCTCTAGCTCTAGATGAGAGCACAGATATAGCTGACATCGACCAACTCCTTGCCTTTGTCAAAACAATAAACGAAGAATTTGAAATTCATGAAGAACTGATGGAATTAAGATCATTAGAAACCAGCAAAAAAGGCATTGACATATGCAACTCACTGGACGATGTCGTTTCTAAATATGGAGGTTTTGAGAAGTGCTCTGGCATTGCAACAGATGGAGCTAAAGCAATGGTTGGTCGTAACATTGGTTTAGTAGGACTGTGTAAAGAAATGGGATTGATTTTTTTGTTTTTCCACTGCATTATCCACCAGGAGGCCCTCTGTGGAAAAATTATAAGGCTCAGTGCGACAGTGAACACCGTTGTAAATACTGTAAATTTAAGTAAGGGAGGCAATAAAGCCTGTAGACACCGAGCATTTATTGCATTCCTAGACAATTTGAAAGCTGAGTGTGGTGACATTTCATTGTACAGTGAAGTGCGTTGGCTAAGTGCTGGAAATTGCTTGCAACAGTTTTTTGGGTTGAGGAATGAAATTCTTGCTTTTCTCAAAAATGAAAACATTGGGCATGAGTATCAACAACAGCTGAAAGAAATCCAGTTTTTAAATAATCTTGCTTTTCTGACAGGCTTAACATCCCATCCAAATGCTTTAAACCTGAAACTATAAGGCAGAAAACAAATTATCTCCCAGCTTTATGGACATGCTTCCGCAAAGAACTTGATGTAATGCAAATTGCATTGAAGGCATATAATATGTCACACTTTCCATCTTGTCAGCAGTTGAAAGAAGAAAAAAGTGACATAAATTTTAGTATGTTTCATGAAATAATAATATATATCAAGAAAGAGTTCCTGAACAGATACTAGGATTTTGACTCCCTAAAACCGAAACTTGCACTGTTCAACAACCCCATGGATATTGAAGTGAGTGAGGTGCCCTGCGACCTTCAAATGGAAATTTGTGATCTTTAAGCAGACCCATTCTACCTGACTAAAAGTGTGATGTCCCTGAAAGTTTCTGGAAACTTATTTCTAAGGAACGTTTTCCTAAACTGCTTAAATTATCTCTGCAAGTGTTATCGCTGTTTAGTAGTACATATGCGTGCGAAAGTGCGTTTTCTGCTATCAAACAAATTAAATCAAAAACGAGAAATTGAATTGAAAGTGCTTCACTGGAACCGATCCTGAGACTTTGCCTGACTGAACATACAGTGGACATTGATACACTTGTATCAAGAAAGCTGTGCCAATCACTACATTGATTTCTCGACTGTAAAATGAAGTGGTATATTAAACTAGTAATATTAAACGAAGTAAATGTTTTTGAGTAAAATATGTAATACGTTTTCTTTCTGGAATGTCTCTGGCCCTCACATTCCTACACTAAAGTTTGATTGGCCCTCGGGTAACAAAAGGTTGGACCACCCTGATTATAGTAATAGTTCAAGATTTAATGTTAACTTGGATCGCTTCATTAGGATACAAGAAATAAAAGTACAGTATGTTTATAAAAATTCACATAGTTTCCATCTTGAAGTTTTCGAAGCAACTGTACAAATTTAGACTTAAGTATTCTCAGCTCTGTATAAAGATTTACTATGCCACATTTCATTGCGCTCGGATGATTAAATCACCAGAAAAACCCCATTCAAGTATTTGAAAGTCCCGTGGTTGCCAAGTTAGGGTGATTATTATGTCTTTGACAGTCACATGCGTGAACTTACTATTTAGTCTTCAACATACAAAATGATTGATGAAATAGCTTCCGAGACATATGGCCGCCATGTTGGATTGGAGACATTTATTGAAATTTGATAGGTACGGTCGGGGTTCGATTGGGTAGTAGGAACTCCTTGATATGTCTCATTGCAATAGCTCCAGCCAAACAGAATTTTATTAGGGGAACATGCAAACACACACACATGGACAAAATGTAATCCATATTAATTACGGATAGTTCGTTATATTAAATTATGATATTCGCGAAGGGGGCCGAAGGTGTTACAGGGCCAAGTATTTGTTAGCCTATTTTCGTCATATGGCTGATTTGGCATTATGACTATTGCTCTTCTGTCAGTCAACACGTTAATGTAGCCAATTAAAATTGGGTGGGAGTGAAAATTATATATTCAATCTTACTACCCTGAAAACAGATCCAGATCATGTAGGGTTTTAATAATATAACTTGCAATTATATAATTACATAAACATAAACTTTTATAGTGCACCAGAATATTTACATCTTTTTCGTGTATTTATTGTTGGTTATATTATCCTAATAAGACATGCAAACATCTTGGTACTTAATATAAATACTGGTGTGAAACACTTATCAGGTTACTGTTCGTAATACTCCAATGCTCGCCTTGGATATAAATTCGTGCCCACTGCATGTGAGTACTTCCGGCCGCTCATTACTGTACAATGGCGCTATCTGTTGACACTTGGTTGTACGTACTGACTATCGCATCCGTGAGAGCGCAGCTCGCATCCAGTCGGCCGTGCTAAAATGCATGTCTTGTATGGATAGTTAAAAGTAACATGGGACGTAGGCTATGAACTGCCAAACTTAATATATGTTCATGGTTCTTGGACATCTCTGAGCTACTATAGACCAATCTCGGTAGGGTAGGTGCCCAAGCTTGATCCAGCCTTAGTGTGTGAATTTGGTCTCTGTTGTACTGCCTCTTTTAAGCCTTACTTTATTGAGAATTTGGTGCATTATACATGCGCTGACACACAAAGTGAGAAGGCTGAAATAATGCTAAGTTCAATTCAGTTGCCGTTCGTGGTTCGATACTCGGGAGCAATGAAACATTACTCAAATAGATGTTGCCATCGTAACTGGGGTGTGCTGTTCGAAAGGATGTTAGAGTTTGTTAGATGGGATTGTCTTCGTGAGCTATGCAGACTTCTATGGATTATTTATGTCAAGTGCCCTCCTTTTGTTTCGTGGTGCAAAACTTTTGAATATGTTTCTATGTTGATGAAACTATGATTATTATCATACATGTTCTCGCGTATTGCTTAGCTCCCTGTGTTTAATAGCATGATTGTATGTGTTCTTTATAATGTATCTCCACCATCCTTCCACTTACAAAGTCCCACGAAATTCGTCTGACACCCGCTTTCTTGGCAAGAGATCACAAGGGTGCCCCTGGTTTCTAATACTGATCCTGATTACTTACTGTTATCTATTATTAGAAACTTTTCAGTCGGTCAACACGAGTGTGCCTAAATTAGATTGGGTGGGTAATTACAATTAATTTCTTATTGCCTGAAATAAATTACATGAATTATTTATTTACACACTTAATAAAACACTTGTCACATAAATGGCGAGCTAAATTGGATGACTAGTTTCGTTCGTCCAGAAATCATCATCAGTTCCTGATCACTTAGGATTGATTTAGGTTCAGTCTGATATTTCAAAAGCCGCAGTAGTTAAAAGGGACGTAAAACCAATAACATAACAGATTTTTTAACCAATTATACTTTTCATTCCATTAGTCTATTACAAGACTAAAAGCGTCAAGCGTGTTGAACGACTGAAAAACTTTTAATAATAGATTACTTAGGCAACATTGAAAAATACTCCAAATATTTCAGTACTTTCTGTTATATAGTTGTTTACCAAGTGTGTTAGTTGTTAGTTTGATTCCTTGTTTCTTGCAAAGATTACTTGTTGTTATGTGTTCTTGTTCACAAAATTTATACTTGCGAATACTCTCAGTTTAGGTTGTCAATTGTTTCTTATTTATTCTCCGTTTTAATAAAATTTCATGTATCCTCCTCTGTCCTTACGTAGCATATATGCTACATGCGGTTTTTATTTTTTTCTGACTTAAGCGCTGGCTTCTCTGCGGGTTGCCTGCTGTAGCATATAGTCTACTGGCCGCGCATCACGCACATTATTTTTTTTTGTTACCCGCTCGAGCGAATAGGTGGCAGCACCTCTGTGAATATTGAAGTTGGCGGACTGGTAACCATGGAAACAAGACGTGCAGGTAATTAATATGTATTTGTATATTAAAGTAATGTAAATGTTATAAAAATTGCTTACAATTGATCAACAGTTAATGTGCTATTGAATGTAAGTTTCGGTAGTATACTAAAATACTTACACGATCACGATTTGCATTACGTAGCATATACTCTACATCAGGCAATGACCTTGACATTTTATACTTGCTACTTGATTTTATGTCTGAATTTTCCTCATTTTTAGCATGTCTTTCAGTGCTGTAGGTAAGGCTTAAGTCACATGTGGCTTAAATTTTGAGAAATATGTGGTCTTTAAATATTATATAGCCTACTTTCTCTTACCACATAGCCTACTTTCTCTTACCATGTACAGTAATGAAAACGCTAACATTAAATTTCACCATTTATTTCTTCAGCCTTGAATGATGCAGACATTGTGAAACTGATTGACTCTATCGATCCTGATGTGTCTGATATTGAGCTGGAGATTGGAGATGATGATGATGGGAGGGAAGATGACCCGAGATTGAATACGGCATCTCCAACAATGAAGATGAAGCGAATGATGTACCTGATGATGATGATGGTGGTGGTGATGAGGACGATGGAAATCGAAACTTGAGGCGCCGCAGAATACCAGCGCCTATGCCGTCTGTTCAATCCAGGAAGTTTCATGCTTTGCATCTACCAGAAATGATGAGCAGAACGCAAAAAAGTAGATCAAGATGTAGACTACCGGGCTGAAAGGGATTCACTTTTGTACAGTGCAAAAATGCAAAATGTACCTGTGCTTTACGGAAAAAAGAAACTGTTTCTCAGCATTTCATGAGTCATAACTGGATATTGTGGATTGTACTCTCAATTTTAAGTTTTTTTAATATAACTTCTTTAGTGCTTTGACTTTTTAATCAAAAAATTTTAATTATCATTTCTTAATTATTTGTATTTTGACTTTAGATAATGCAAAATAAATATAGAAAAATGTACAAAAATTATGTTACTATTGTAAATACTTTACAAGGCATTAAACCATTAGTAATCGTGTATCACAAAATAATTTAGCATTGCAAAGTAGTGGGAGGAGAGTCGTCATTAAGTCCTGATGTAGCATATATGCTACATGTCATAATAGCCCAGTGATTTCGAAAAAAATATTTTTTTGATAAATATGTATTATTTTACCTAATTGCAATAAGTTAAACACAGAAAAGTATATTTCAAAGTTCTGAACTGAGCTCAGGACTGAAGAGGGTATTGGGTGCAAAGTTGGTTTCATTGTTGTTTTTTTCTTTTTTTTCGTCGTAGGTAAGCTGATGGCCATTGCGTTGAAACCTGTTACATTATAGTATGTGACATTTGTTTAGGTTTGCAATAGCCTAAGGCGTAAGCTGTTGATTGAATGGAATAACGCTTCTAAGTTATATATGCAAATTATACGATATACATATCTGTCCCAGTGCTCGATTCCATTAGGCCCGTCCTCCACCATGTAATCTTTCAATTCTTGCCACAAGATGGCTTCACTCAGAGAAGCCATTTGTAACTTTGAAGATACAAAAATTAAATAAAAATGAATATTCTGCCTCATAAATGGCCTTTCTTTAAAATTTAAGCAAATGACATAGTTAGTACTGTAATTGAACAAATCCACCTTTTTGAAACTCTTGTTATCTCCGGGCGTGTGCAGATATTCTGAAAGGACTGGCTCGTACATAGGCCTTACCAAAACCTCCTATAAATTAATAAAAATGAAGGAAGGTTTACATGCATCTAACTAAAAAGAAACTATCCAATTTAAATTTACTCTATATTCTGAAGCTGCATGCAAGAAATGGATAAATATAATAAAAAAAAGAGTGACACACAAGAAATGCAATTAAAATATATAATATAATAATAATAATATTTAGGCCTGTAAAGATTTATTATTTGTTTTTCACATTACCGGTAATGCCGTCGTCTGCCCAATATGTCCATTTCACCTCTACACCACTTTGAAGCAGGTCAGCCATGCCTTCACGTTTGACGGTTCTCTTCAACGTTGCACAATTGTTTGCATAGGTTATCAGCCCTACTGTGATTGTGGCATAACAGCCAGAACCCAATCACCCTCCGTCGAAACACGAAGCACTCAGCTCAAGAGAGACACTCTACACAACCTGTCATCTCAAAGTCTAGCGAGACAATCTTCTTCAGCAGTGCACTCAGTCTGAATGCCACAGCCCGTCCTCAAGCCACACCTCATCCCAGGGAGTCCCTTCTCAGAATCTTTATTGTCTGTCCAAGCCTCTTATAGCACACCCCTTGCTCGGCAGTTTCCTCATGACCAGCAGCAGGCTCACATTTCACCAACAAGTGACAGGCAATTACGTGCCCCACCATTCTCCGTACTCAAATATACCAAAACTGTACAAATGAAATATACTATATTCTTTACAACATAGAATCAAAGCAAGCTCCAGAATCTCGTAAGAAGTGACCTAAAATACATTGAATAATTAATAATAAAAAGTATACGTATATGATAATAGTAATAATAATAATAATAATAATAATAATGACACTGCGTCTACTGCAGACGTGTCCAATGCAATTGAACACGTTGCCAACACGATAACATGATATAAAGAAATAACAAACCTACGAGCCTACATTAAAACTGTCATGGGGGACTCATAAAATATAGGTTACAGAACGCCCCCTTGCTTTTCATTCATTTGGTCCTATACCATAGAATAAAAAGCAATCATTTTAGGCATGACTTCCCTTCCAAAATCCTAACTTCTTCCTTCCACAAATATATACACAACCAACAGGGCTACTAGGATATGTACATCCTCAGATTGGAAATATTGTAAATCCCTAGTACCCTTCCGTCCTTTGTAAGGAGCTCGTACGCACAGGCCCCTAATTTCCGTGCAATTTCATACGGTCCTTCATACAAATGAAAAAATTTACTCACCAATTTCTGGTCTGCGGACGAGACATGAGGCACCCTCAAAAGCACAAGGTCACCTACATCTAACCTATCTCCTGCCCGCTTCCCCTGCTGCTTCTGCCGTTTCTTACTAGCCTTAGATAAATGTTCCCCAGCTAACCTGATACTTAAATCTCTGGGTACGGCCTCCCCTGTCCTCAAACCCAAAATCATGGCAAGTTCGCTGACAGGCTTCCTGCCCAGCTGGACTTCTATGGGAGTGCGACCCGTGCTCTCGTGTTTAGTTACATTGAGCCAACGCTCAACGTCCTCAAGTATCGAAAACCAGGCATTATGTCGCTCACTCACATAGGTCCTAAACATGCGCCCTAGTTCTCTCATTACTCTCTCAGACATGTTTCCTTGGGGATACCTAATAGAGGAATACGTACACTGTATTCCCAGTTCACTCAACTTGGTCCTCCATATCTTCGAGGTGAACTGAGAACCGTGGTCTGAGAGTATTCGGACTGGCTTACCAAACTCCGGAACATATTTCCCCAGTATGCAATTTACACAACCCCTCCCCGTGGCCTGTCTTAGAGGATAGAGCTTAACATACTTAGAAAAGGCATCAACAACGACAAACACATATTGGTAGCCATACTGAGACTTCACCAACGGCCCATAGAAGTCAACACACACCAACTCACCTGGTTTCTGAGTTAAAACAGCCTGCCTTGGCCCTTCTAAATACCTTGTGGGGTGCTTGCACTTCTGACACAACTCACATGTTGCTAGGGTTTTTCTGACTTCCCTGCCCATGTTTTTCCAGAAGAAGTTCTCCTGAATAGCACCCAACACCTTCTCTGCACCATAGTGGCCTAACTCCTTATGATAAAACCAGATAATATCATACCTCAAAGACTTAGGAACCCACACGCACCATCTCTCGCCAGAGCATTTCCTAGTTAGCAAGTCGTTAAATAGCCTGAATTCCTTATTACCCCTCTTAGCAATGCTCATATGTTCCATTTCCTCGAGTTCCCGATAAATGTCCTGAATCTCCTCGTCCTTGCATTGTTCCTCTCTCATTTTACCCAACTTTAACCTCTCCCCGTCCCTATCTGACATCCTAGTTACACAGACCAAAATTCCTTCCTCTCTCCTAGCTTCAACTCCCTCCCCAGCAATTTCCGGGTGGCGACTCACAAAATCCGCGAATGCGTTTTCTGACCCTTTTACATGAAATATATCAAAATCGTACTCTTGGATCGCCAATATCCACCTAGAAAGCCGGTTCGAGGTTATCCTGCATGTCCTAAGAAACGTAAGGGCGTTATGGTCTGTATAGATTAGGAATTTCCGGCCAAGCACATAGGTCCGGAACTTACCCAGCGAATACACAATGGCTAGCAATTCCTTCTCACTAGTAGTGTATCTTTTCTCCGCGGAATTTAGACCTGTACTAGCGAGTGACACGAAGCCTAGATTACCATCCCCATCCTTTTGACAAAGCACCCCTGCTAAACCTAAGTCGCTAGCATCTGTCATCACTATATACTGACTATCCTGCCCGGGGTACCTAAGTGTGACAGCATCCCTAAAACCCTCTTTAAGTTTGATGAATGCCTCATCGTGTTCCTTTTCCCAAACCCACTTAGAATTCTGTTTAAGTAACCCGCTAAATGGCCCGCACAGCTGCGAATACCGGAGTACAAACCTCCTGAAATAATTACATACCCCCAGAAAAGAGCGAAGTTGTTTGACGTTACGTGGTGTCAGAGTGTTGATTATGTTGTCTAATTTCGACCCTTCTGGCGTAACCCCCTGTGGTGTAATAGTGTGGCCTAGAAACGTGATCTGTTGTGCACAAAAGGTCGCCTTCTTAAGTTTCACTGTGAACCCGGCCCGATGCAACTTCCCCAAAACGATTCTAAGGTGTTCCATGTGTTCCCCAAATGTACGTGATGCGATGACTAAGTCATCGATGTAACTGGCTGTGAAATCCCCTGTGTCGTGTCCCAGAGCGATGTTAAGTGCGCGAATGAGCCCAGCTGACGATGTTTTCATACCAAAAGGAATCCGTGTAAATTGTAACAGCTGGTTTTTGTAACAAAAAGCCGTGAATTGCCTATCCTCCTTCCGTAAGGGTACCTGCCAAAAACTAGCACTCAAATCTAATGTGGACAGCCATTCTTTACCCCCAAATCTCTGAACTAAATCCTCAGTAGTTTCCGGTCGCTGATGATCCGGCGCAATGCGTTTATTAGCTTGCCTTGCATCCAAACATAGCCTAACTGACCCATCCTTCTTAATCACTACTACCAACGGATTGACATACTGGCTCCTACTGAATTCGATCACCTCATCGTCTAGCATCTGCGAAATGACATCATCTACTGCTTTGACATGGGCGTGTGGTATCGGGTATCTAACACCATTAAAACTAGACCTATCGGTGATCTCGAAACTATGCTCGTACACATGTGTCCTACCAGGTTTGTCAGAGAACACCTCACTGTGGTCTCTCAAGACCTCTAACAACTGAGCCTTCTGCTCTACCTCCAACATGGTATCTTCCACAACACTTGAAAATTCACCTTCACGCTCCTCTTCCACTACCATACTACAACTTTGAATATCCTCTGATACCATGTCGCTACTAACCTCACTGACTTCTTCCGCTTCATTTAAAACCTGGACACACACTGATATACTCACAAAAGTTCCCGAGTCCACCTGATAACTCAGACTAATCGTATCAAAATTCTCACCCCACTTGAATCTCACCTTAGATTCGCCGTAATCAAGCTTACACATCTGACTGCTTAACCAATCCGCACCAAATATGACAGGATAAACTAAATTCGCGACCACTAGAAAACTCTTGACGACCACATTTCTCATCAATGTACATAGGTGCGACAACCTGTCTACGCAGTCTCTGTGACTTAGTCCCAACAGCCGACAATATAAATATATTGGACACAGGAATCTCCTCTATTGCTTCTCCATTACTCTTAACCTCATCATAAAAGCCTGCCTTAATGCAAGAACACATGCTCCCTGAGTCCAATAAGGCATCGACAACTTGACCCCATATCTTCACCTTAATCACAGGACTGATCAACGTAGGCTCACATCTCTCCTGCATAACCTCAACCTGGTCATCTAACAATTCCTTTCTAACATCAAGGTCGTATTCTATCTTCTTCAACACATGAACTGGGATACTGGGATGGGACCCTCTATCTGACCGTCTTAAAGAGCCCTGTTCCCGTTTAAATTACTCGGCTGAGCTGGCTGTCTCTCTTTTTCACGCCCCCTATTCTCTAACTGCCTTTGTTCCCCAGGTCCCCGATTTTCTGCCTGCCTCTGTTCTCCGCGCCCCCTATTCCGAAAATTCCCTTGGTCACCCCTATCCCTATTTACAAAATTTCCTCTATCATTCCTCACAAAGTTACCTGGCCTATCAATATTCCTACGCTCATAATGCCTATTCCCTTCCTCCTGATACCCCTGATCGTAATTTCCTTCCCTTCCCTGTTCTTGCCTCTTACCTCCCATTCTACCCAAAGTATCAAACCTTTCTAACACACGTTCCATGTCCTTAATCGTATTAACATCCTGCATGACTACGGCCATCTTCACCTCATCAGAAAAATGACGGGCCATACGCCTAACAATATCACCTTCAGAAGAACTAGTGTCTAAATTCTGACTGATAAGGACATGTGTGAGGAAATACTCCGTCATGCTCATCCCCTGATTCGACTGATACCTCCCAAAAGAAATCTTGTCTCTTTCTCTTCCTTTAGTCTGTTCGTTCCAGAACTTTCCCTCAAACTTCTGCCTAAAATCTTCTAACCCCTGAAAACCTCTCCTAAAAACTTGATACCAAGATTTAGCCTCCCCCACAAAAGCTAATGATATGATTTCCTCAACAATATCCCAGTCTAAAGTCCCATCTTCTAACCCTTTCGAAAACCTCTTCTGAACAACTTTAACAAACTCCATAGGGTTAAACTGCCTTCCACTAAATTTAGGTTAGTCAGATTCCCTATAGAAGTTACTATGTCCTACAGAGTGATTACAATTTTCCTTATTTGACTTGGCCTGATTCAGCTCTCTTCTTAATTTCAAATTTTCGCTCTCATTAAAGGATTTCAGTTCACTAATCTCCTTTCTTAAACTCTTATCTACCATCGTTACTCTGGCTGAAGACACCACTAGCTCCTGTTCCAAAAAACACCTGCTTTTTTCTAGCCTCAGTTATATCCTTCATCTCTTCCTCTACAATTATCAACCTCTCACTAACTTCTTTCTTGACAATGGCTACCTCATTACTCACCTCGCCTATCTGCTTATCAACAGTATCCATAATGCCCTGCCTCTGTAAGCTCATCTTCTCCTCAACTTGCTCGAATCTTTTATCTACCATCTCAATTCTACTGGCAATTTCCTGACGAATTTCCTTATAGCCTTTACTCATACTTTCTACAATCTTATTAATTTTGCTCTCTAAATCCGTACTTTGAATGTCTATCTTAGTACTAAATTCACTGCTTTGATTATTAATTTGAGTACTTAAATCACTACTCTGAGTATCTATTTTATTACTTAAATCACTTAGTTTACTACTGAATTTAGACATCATCTGCTCCATTAACTTGATCATCTGTGAGTTTTCCCCCAGCCCTAAATTTTCCTCGTCACTATTCACTCCCATTCCTAACTCCTTGCTAGTTGCAACATCATCTTTCTCGGCCCCCTCACGTCCCTCCAACGTACCAGAAATCACATCCTTATCTGCCATTTTACTAAGAACTACTCTCGAATTTGTGGAATCTGACCGCTTATTGGTCTGCCTGTTTGACTGACTCCTGTCTCCTCTAGAATGACCAAGAGTGCTTCGGTCCACACTTCTGGATCGCAACTTTAATAAATCAGGCTCACTCTTATTACTTAGCATACCCTCCAAAATCACTGAACATATATACCCTTCCTAAAATACCCGATCAGATTTCACAAATTACCTGTGCGTACTGCCATACTATGCACCAGCCAGCCTTATTCACACTCCATAGTTGGGCGCCATTTGTAATCTTTCAATTCTTGCCACAAGATGGCTTCACCCAGAGAAGCCATTTGTAACTTTGAAGATACAAAAATTAAATAAAAATGAATATTCTGCCTCATAAATGGCCTTTCTTTAAAATTTAAGCAAATGACATAGTTAGTACTGTAATTGAACAAATCCACCTTTTTGAAACTCTTCCTATCTCCGGGCGTGTGCAGATATTCTGAAAGGACTGGCTCGTACATAGGCCTTACCAAAACCTCCTATAAATTAATAAAAATGAAGGAAGGTTTACATGCATCTAACTAAAAAGAAACTATCCAATTTAAATTTACTCTATATTCTGAAGCTGCATGCAAGAAATGGATAAATATAATAAAAAAAAGAGTGACACACAAGAAATGCAATTAAAATATATAATATAATAATAATAATATTTAGGCCTGTAAAGATTTATTATTTGTTTTTCACATTACCGGTAATGCCGTCGTCTGCCCAATATGTCCATTTCACCTCTACACCACTTTGAAGCAGGTCAGCCATGCCTTCACGTTTGACGGTTCTCTTCAACGTTGCACAATTGTTTGCATAGGTTATCAGCCCTACTGTGATTGTGGCATAACAGCCAGAACCCAATCACCCTCCGTCGAAACACGAAGCACTCAGCTCAAGAGAGACACTCTACACAACCTGTCATCTCAAAGTCTAGCGAGACAATCTTCTTCAGCAGTGCACTCAGTCTGAATGCCACAGCCCGTCCTCAAGCCACACCTCATCCCAGGGAGTCCCTTCTCAGAATCTTTATTGTCTGTCCAAGCCTCTTATAGCACACCCCTTGCTCGGCAGTTTCCTCATGACCAGCAGCAGGCTCACATTTCACCAACAAGTGACAGGCAATTACGTGCCCCACCATTCTCCGTACTCAAATATACCAAAACTGTACAAATGAAATATACTATATTCTTTACAACATAGAATCAAAGCAAGCTCCAGAATCTCGTAAGAAGTGACCTAAAATACATTGAATAATTAATAATAAAAAGTATACGTATATGATAATAGTAATAATAATAATAATAATAATAATAATGACACTGCGTCTACTGCAGACGTGTCCAATGCAATTGAACACGTTGCCAACACGATAACATGATATAAAGAAATAACAAACCTACGAGCCTACATTAAAACTGTCATGGGGGACTCATAAAATATAGGTTACAGAACGCCCCCTTGCTTTTCATTCATTTGGTCCTATACCATAGAATAAAAAGCAATCATTTTAGGCATGACTTCCCTTCCAAAATCCTAACTTCTTCCTTCCACAAATATATACACAACCAACAGGGCTACTAGGATATGTACATCCTCAGATTGGAAATATTGTAAATCCCTAGTACCCTTCCGTCCTTTGTAAGGAGCTCGTACGCACAGGCCCCTAATTTCCGTGCAATTTCATACGGTCCTTCATACAAATGAAAAAATTTACTCACCAATTTCTGGTCTGCGGACGAGACATGAGGCACCCTCAAAAGCACAAGGTCACCTACATCTAACCTATCTCCTGCCCGCTTCCCCTGCTGCTTCTGCCGTTTCTTACTAGCCTTAGATAAATGTTCCCCAGCTAACCTGATACTTAAATCTCTGGGTACGGCCTCCCCTGTCCTCAAACCCAAAATCATGGCAAGTTCGCTGACAGGCTTCCTGCCCAGCTGGACTTCTATGGGAGTGCGACCCGTGCTCTCGTGTTTAGTTACATTGAGCCAACGCTCAACGTCCTCAAGTATCGAAAACCAGGCATTATGTCGCTCACTCACATAGGTCCTAAACATGCGCCCTAGTTCTCTCATTACTCTCTCAGACATGTTTCCTTGGGGATACCTAATAGAGGAATACGTACACTGTATTCCCAGTTCACTCAACTTGGTCCTCCATATCTTCGAGGTGAACTGAGAACCGTGGTCTGAGAGTATTCGGACTGGCTTACCAAACTCCGGAACATATTTCCCCAGTATGCAATTTACACAACCCCTCCCCGTGGCCTGTCTTAGAGGATAGAGCTTAACATACTTAGAAAAGGCATCAACAACGACAAACACATATTGGTAGCCATACTGAGACTTCACCAACGGCCCATAGAAGTCAACACACACCAACTCACCTGGTTTCTGAGTTAAAACAGCCTGCCTTGGCCCTTCTAAATACCTTGTGGGGTGCTTGCACTTCTGACACAACTCACATGTTGCTAGGGTTTTTCTGACTTCCCTGCCCATGTTTTTCCAGAAGAAGTTCTCCTGAATAGCACCCAACACCTTCTCTGCACCATAGTGGCCTAACTCCTTATGATAAAACCAGATAATATCATACCTCAAAGACTTAGGAACCCACACGCACCATCTCTCGCCAGAGCATTTCCTAGTTAGCAAGTCGTTAAATAGCCTGAATTCCTTATTACCCCTCTTAGCAATGCTCATATGTTCCATTTCCTCGAGTTCCCGATAAATGTCCTGAATCTCCTCGTCCTTGCATTGTTCCTCTCTCATTTTACCCAACTTTAACCTCTCCCCGTCCCTATCTGACATCCTAGTTACACAGACCAAAATTCCTTCCTCTCTCCTAGCTTCAACTCCCTCCCCAGCAATTTCCGGGTGGCGACTCACAAAATCCGCGAATGCGTTTTCTGACCCTTTTACATGAAATATATCAAAATCGTACTCTTGGATCGCCAATATCCACCTAGAAAGCCGGTTCGAGGTTATCCTACATGTCCTAAGAAACGTAAGTGCGTTATGGTCTGTATAGATTAGGAATTTCCGGCCAAGCACATAGGTCCGGAACTTACCCAGCGAATACACAATGGCTAGCAATTCCTTCTCACTAGTAGTGTATCTTTTCTCCGCGGAATTTAGACCTGTACTAGCGAGTGACACGAAGCCTAGATTACCATCCCCATCCTTTTGACAAAGCACCCCTGCTAAACCTAAGTCGCTAGCATCTGTCATCACTATATACTGACTATCCTGCCCGGGGTACCTAAGTGTGACAGCATCCCTAAAACCCTCTTTAAGTTTGATGAATGCCTCATCGTGTTCCTTTTCCCAAACCCACTTAGAATTCTGTTTAAGTAACCCGCTAAATGGCCCGCACAGCTGCGAATACCGGAGTACAAACCTCCTGAAATAATTACATACCCCCAGAAAAGAGCGAAGTTGTTTGACGTTACGTGGTGTCAGAGTGTTGATTATGTTGTCTAATTTCGACCCTTCTGGCGTAACCCCCTGTGGTGTAATAGTGTGGCCTAGAAACGTGATCTGTTGTGCACAAAAGGTCGCCTTCTTAAGTTTCACTGTGAACCCGGCCCGATGCAACTTCCCCAAAACGATTCTAAGGTGTTCCATGTGTTCCCCAAATGTACGTGATGCGATGACTAAGTCATCGATGTAACTGGCTGTGAAATCCCCTGTGTCGTGTCCCAGAGCGATGTTAAGTGCGCGAATGAGCCCAGCTGACGATGTTTTCATACCAAAAGGAATCCGTGTAAATTGTAACAGCTGGTTTTTGTAACAAAAAGCCGTGAATTGCCTATCCTCCTTCCGTAAGGGTACCTGCCAAAAACTAGCACTCAAATCTAATGTGGACAGCCATTCTTTACCCCCAAATCTCTGAACTAAATCCTCAGTAGTTTCCGGTCGCTGATGATCCGGCGCAATGCGTTTATTAGCTTGCCTTGCATCCAAACATAGCCTAACTGACCCATCCTTCTTAATCACTACTACCAACGGATTGACATACTGGCTCCTACTGAATTCGATCACCTCATCGTCTAGCATCTGCGAAATGACATCATCTACTGCTTTGACATGGGCGTGTGGTATCGGGTATCTAACACCATTAAAACTAGACCTATCGGTGATCTCGAAACTATGCTCGTACACATGTGTCCTACCAGGTTTGTCAGAGAACACCTCACTGTGGTCTCTCAAGACCTCTAACAACTGAGCCTTCTGCTCTACCTCCAACATGGTATCTTCCACAACACTTGAAAATTCACCTTCACGCTCCTCTTCCACTACCATACTACAACTTTGAATATCCTCTGATACCATGTCGCTACTAACCTCACTGACTTCTTCCGCTTCATTTAAAACCTGGACACACACTGATATACTCACAAAAGTTCCCGAGTCCATCTGATAACTCAGACTAATCGTATCAAAATTCTCACCCCACTTGAATCTCACCTTAGATTCGCCGTAACCAAGCTTACACATCTGACTGCTTAACCAATCCGCACCAAATATGACAGGATACACTAAATTCGCGACCACTAGAAAACTCTTGACGACCACATTTCTCATCAATGTACATAGGTGCGACAACCTGTCTACGCACTCTCTGTGACTTAGTCCCAACAGCCGACAATATAAATATATTGGACACAGGAATCTCCTCTATTGCTTCTCCATTACTCTTAACCTCATCATAAAAGCCTGCCTTAATGCAAGAACACATGCTCCCTGAGTCCAATAAGGCATCGACAACTTGACCCCATATCTTCACCTTAATCACAGGACTGATCAACGTAGGCTCACATCTCTCCTGCATAACCTCAACCTGGTCATCTAACAATTCCTTTCTAACATCAAGGTCGTATTCTATCTTCTTCAACACATGAACTGGAATACTGGGATGGGACCCTCTATCTGACCGTCTTAAAGAGCCCTGTTCCCGTTTAAATTACTCGGCTGAGCTGGCTGTCTCTCTTTTTCACGCCCCCTATTCTCTAACTGCCTTTGTTCCCCAGGTCCCCGATTTTCTGCCTGCCTCTGTTCTCCGCGCCCCCTATTCCGAAAATTCCCTTGGTCACCCCTATCCCTATTTACAAAATTTCCTCTATCATTCCTCACAAAGTTACCTGGCCTATCAATATTCCTACGCTCATAATGCCTATTCCCTTCCTCCTGATACCCCTGATCGTAATTTCCTTCCCTTCCCTGTTCTTGCCTCTTACCTCCCATTCTACCCAAAGTATCAAACCTTTCTAACACACGTTCCATGTCCTTAATCGTATTAACATCCTGCATGACTACGGCCATCTTCACCTCATCAGAAAAATGACGGGCCATACGCCTAACAATATCACCTTCAGAAGAACTAGTGTCTAAATTCTGACTGATAAGGACATGTGTGAGGAAATACTCCGTCATGCTCATCCCCTGATTCGACTGATACCTCCCAAAAGAAATCTTGTCTCTTTCTCTTCCTTTAGTCTGTTCGTTCCAGAACTTTCCCTCAAACTTCTGCCTAAAATCTTCTAACCCCTGAAAACCTCTCCTAAAAACTTGATACCAAGATTTAGCCTCCCCCACAAAAGCTAATGATATGATTTCCTCAACAATATCCCAGTCTAAAGTCCCATCTTCTAACCCTTTCGAAAACCTCTTCTGAACAACTTTAACAAACTCCATAGGGTTAAACTGCCTTCCACTAAATTTAGGTTAGTCAGATTCCCTATAGAAGTTACTATGTCCTACAGAGTGATTACAATTTTCCTTATTTGACTTGGCCTGATTCAGCTCTCTTCTTAATTTCAAATTTTCGCTCTCATTAAAGGATTTCAGTTCACTAATCTCCTTTCTTAAACTCTTATCTACCATCGTTACTCTGGCTGAAGACACCGCTAGCTCCTGTTCCAAAAAACACCTGCTTTTTTCTAGCCTCAGTTATATCCTTCATCTCTTCCTCTACAATTATCAACCTCTCACTAACTTCTTTCTTGACAATGGCTACCTCATTACTCACCTCGCCTATCTGCTTATCAACAGTATCCATAATGCCCTGCCTCTGTAAGCTCATCTTCTCCTCAACTTGCTCGAATCTTTTATCTACCATCTCAATTCTACTGGCAATTTCCTGACGAATTTCCTTATAGCCTTTACTCATACTTTCTACAATCTTATTAATTTTGCTCTCTAAATCCGTACTTTGAATGTCTATCTTAGTACTAAATTCACTGCTTTGATTATTAATTTGAGTACTTAAATCACTACTCTGAGTATCTATTTTATTACTTAAATCACTTAGTTTACTACTGAATTTAGACATCATCTGCTCCATTAACTTGATCATCTGTGAGTTTTCCCCCAGCCCTAAATTTTCCTCGTCACTATTCACTCCCATTCCTAACTCCTTGCTAGTTGCAACATCATCTTTCTCGGCCCCCTCACGTCCCTCCAACGTACCAGAAATCACATCCTTATCTACCATTTTACTAAGAACTACTCTCGAATTTGTGGAATCTGACCGCTTATTGGTCTGCCTGTTTGACTGACTCCTGTCTCCTCTAGAATGACCAAGAGTGCTTCGGTCCACACTTCTGGATCGCAACTTTAATAAATCAGGCTCACTCTTATTACTTAGCATACCCTCCAAAATCACTGAACATATATACCCTTCCTAAAATACCCGATCAGATTTCACAAATTACCTGTGCGCACTGCCATACTATGCACCAGCCAGCCTTATTCACACTCCATAGTTGGGCGCCATTTGTAATCTTTCAATTCTTGCCACAAGATGGCTTCACCCAGAGAAGCCATTTGTAACTTTGAAGATACAAAAATTATATAAAAATGAATATTCTGCCTCATAAATGGCCTTTCTTTAAAATTTAAGCAAATGACATAGTTAGTACTGTAATTGAACAAATCCACCTTTTTGAAACTCTTCTTATCTCCGGGCGTGTGCAGATATTCTGAAAGGACTGGCTCGTACATAGGCCTTACCAAAACCTCCTATAAATTAATAAAAATGAAGGAAGGTTTACATGCATCTAACTAAAAAGAAACTATCCAATTTAAATTTACTCTATATTCTGAAGCTGCATGCAAGAAATGGATAAATATTATAAAAAAGATTGACACACAAGAAATGCAATTAAAATATATAATATAATAATAATAATATTTAGGCCTGTAAAGATTTATTATTTGTTTTTCACATTACCGGTAATGCCGTCGTCTGCCCAATATGTCCATTTCACCTCTACACCACTTTGAAGCAGGTCAGCCATGCCTTCACGTTTGACGGTTCTCTTCAACGTTGCACAATTGTTTGCATAGGTTATCAGCCCTACTGTGATTGTGGCATAACAGCCAGAACCCAATCACCCTCCGTCGAAACACGAAGCACTCAGCTCAAGAGAGACACTCTACACAACCTGTCATCTCAAAGTCTAGCGAGACAATCTTCTTCAGCAGTGCACTCAGTCTGAATGCCACAGCCCGTCCTCAAGCCACACCTCATCCCAGGGAGTCCCTTCTCAGAATCTTTATTGTCTGTCCAAGCCTCTTATAGCACACCCCTTGCTCGGCAGTTTCCTCATGACCAGCAGCAGGCTCATATTTCACCAACAAGTGACAGGCAATTACGTCCCCCACCATTCTCCGTACTCAAATATACCAAAACTGTACAAATGAAATATACTATATTCTTTACAACATAGAATCAAAGCAAGCTCCAGAATCTCGTAAGAAGTGACCTAAAATACATTGAATAATTAATAATAAAAAGTATACGTATATGATAATAGTAATAATAATAATGACACTGCGTCTACTGCAGACGTGTCCAATGCAATTGAACACGTTGCCAACACGATAACATGATATAAAGAAATAACAAACCTACGAGTCTACATTAAAACTGTCATGGGGGACTCATAAAATATAGGTTACAACCAAAACTTTATTTTCTAAACCGTTTATGTAAATATAGGCAACTATTTAGCTGAGAGGATACCCCATCATCAGTCAATTTGTTTTCTCGTAATTGTTTTCAAAATAGTAAGTTTTTTACTCACTTCATGAAAACAAAATAGTTCCTTTCCTGAATTCTCTTCTGGGTCAGGAGCAATAGCTTGTATGTAATGATATCTGACCTGTGCCAGGAACGTCTAATTCAGATATCCGTGAGCGTTATTGAGCCCTGATAGCTCATCATGGTTAGGTGTTTGGGTTACCAATATGTAAAGTGATATTTGGGAATAGGAGGGCTGATAAATTATTTTGTCATAAAACGTACGTTATAGGGGGAAAATGTAATTAATGAGAAAAAGGTATGACTTCTCATAGGTTTCAAAACTAGGACATCCAGTATAATAATCGCTTACTATCTTTTTCTACTTCTAAGGTGAAATAAGTAAATTCTCTCGTCGTACACCTTCCCCATTCCAAAGATAATTATAATCTTGCTTGTTGGACATCTGCCAGTCAAGATTCAGCCCGTATTCGGCTGCCGGTTCGAATGTGTGTGCGTTGGAATAATTCACTGGCTGGGTTGATATCGACCCGACTACCAATATCCATATTTAAAATCTTTCATCTGATTACAAGATACCATTAGTTCTCGTGTTTCCTGTACGACAATGGTCTCAATCTACGACCATTTGAAAGGCAACTTAGCAAATACATGGAGTCTTGGGACTACACGAATAAAATTAATATTAAATCCTAATGAAGAAGTGACGATATTTAATAAGATGCTTCATACAACCGTTCATTTCGCTAAGTACTATAAATATGTCAATTTACATGTAAAACGCGTGATTAGCAAACTATTTTAATTGTTTTAAGTATAATATACGGGGATATCACCTATAAGATCATGTCACGAATTCTATATAATCGTAAAGATCAATTAGAACTGGAAATAGGAGAATATCAAGGTGGATTTCGGCCATGGCGAAGCTGCCCTGAACAGATAATCACCTTAAAATTAGTAATGGACTACTACAAACGTAGACAAAAACAGCAAGTCATAACCTTCGTAGACTTCAAAAAGCTTATGATTGTATACATAGATCTTCATTGCTGAAAATACTAAGGAATTTCGGACTTCATCCCAAATTAATAAAAATGATAAAACTAACTCTAACAAACACCAAATCTAAAGTAAAATTCAGAGGAGAAATATCTGAACCGTTTACGAATAAAACAGGATTAAGACAAGGAGATGGTTTATCGCCTCTACTTTTCAATTGTGCTTTGGAATATGTAATGAGGGAATGGTACAAGGAAAATCCTAGGAACATAAGAATTGGAACTAAGAAAGATCAAATAGATGGGATTCGCAGATGACTTAGCGTTACTGGCTAATAATATTCAAGAAGCCAGAAATCAAATAATAAGCCTACAAAATATAGCACAAAAAATTGGATTTCAGATATCATTTGAAAAGACAGAGATAATGGTAGCAAATCCACTTGTAATCAATCACATAACAGTAAATAACAAGAAAGTTAAAATAGTGAAGCAATTTAAATACTTAGGAGAAATTATAACTTACAACTTGGATGAGAAACCTGCATGGCAAGAAAGAACTAATAAAATGATAAAAGCCCAAAAATTAACATGGTCTACATATAAAAGAAAATGTCTATCAATCGCAACAAAATTAAAACATTACAAGACGGTGGTTCAACCAGAGGTGACCTATGGAAGTGAAACTCTTTTTAAAGTTACTCAGAAAAACAGAATCGACAAAATTTTAAAAGTAGAAAGAAGAATAGCTAGAACATGCATAAATAAAAAATATCAGAAAGATGGACAGTGGCGGATAGTACCAAATAATGTGGTATACAGAGAACTGGAGCCCATCACTGATACTATTCGGAAGAAACGGCTTTCTTTCTTTGGTCACATCATGAGGACACCAGAAACCAGGTTATCTAGAAAAATTGTAGTGAAACTTTGGAATATGAAACAACAAGTAGGATGGATTAAGGAAATTAGAGAAGATATGAAAGATTTGGAAATAACCTTGGATGACTTGCAAAACAAAACAACAAAATTAAAAAAACTGAGAGATATAAAAATAAGATTTCAGGCTAAAATAGACAAACGTAATACAGTAAAAAGGGTATTTACAGATGAGGAACGCCTGAGAAGATCAGAGCGAATGAAGAGCTACTGGGCGACTCGGAAAGGAAACTTACTGAAGTAGAGGACCAAGAAATGATTGACTGAAGTGGTCCAATGAGGCCGTAAAAGCAGCAGCAGCAGAAGAAGAAGAAGATACGGGGTACCATCCGGCATTTGCTTGGAGCAGAAGTGGGAAACCGCTTCCAGGATGGCTGAGGTTGGAATCGAACCCGCTTCTTCTCAGTTTTGCCTCATGAGGCTGAGTGTACCCCGTTTCAGCCCTCAGACCCAAATTACCTTTCTTGGCAGAGCCAGGAATTGAACCCGTGCCTCCGCGGTGACAGCCAAGAATGCTAGCCACTATGCAACGAATCGGACAAAATAAATGTTCACATGATACGTATGCTATATGCACTGTATTATGAGATAACTCGTCATCAAGGTTATGGATGTTTTATGGGTGATTGCTAACAGCCCTTTTATTTTTAATTTCAGTTTTGCATGATTTTATTTGCGTATCATGCAGTCTCGCTTTCGGATGAATACTTTTTTCCTAGATTCCAATATGGATGTATCTTAGATCATTTACCGGAATTTCTTGTTTTCGCATTAACATTCTAACTATATGCCTGTTGTTTAGACTCCAGTTCTCCTCATTTGAAGCCATCATAATCATTAGTGGGCTGATTGATTGTCTGGATGATTAGCATGTGCCTCTTGGGTTAAATTAGGAAATAAGTTAATCTTATTGCTAAACTGTAAATGTTTTTAAAATGGTGGGGATTTACTTTTATTTCCCGTGTTGCCCACGTATTTGATGTCAACCGGTTCACTCAGAGAGATGTGGTGATCAGAAATTCTTGCATATGCACGATTTCTTAATACTGTTGGAAGGGACTAGTGAAATCATTATATCCAGTTACCGAGATATAATCGAAGTGTGGAATTTCTATAATAACAAACCACCAGTCTGATTTTCAATAACTCTTTCTGTCTTAATGTACGACACTAAAGGGTTTAATAGCCATAACGAAGAATCGCCTGTGCCGCCATTATTGAACATGTCTAGGAGTTCGACATTTTATTTCGAGAACTTCTCCACGTTTTGAATACGTGCTGTTTGTTGATAAGACATACTTCTGGGTTGGTGAGAGATTTCTCTTGTTATGGTGTCACCTTTGCCCTTCAGAGAGAGAGAGAGAAGTTGATTTTCAGATAAATTTTTACTGTTGAATATACATTAATGAGTCTGTAAAGAAGTGTATTGTTTTGTTATTTATGTGCCGTAATAGAGATACTTGATCAAGGCAATTAGGTATTACGATTTAACGTGTTAGCCAACTGGACTGTAATGAGGCATCACTGCAGATAATGGATTTTAAACAACTCATAAACAATTATCTTCTCTCTAAATATTTTGTCATGCGCTTCTCTAGTAATGATTTCCTGATAATTTAAATTCTTTTTCGTTTGATGTCGAACATGCTGCTGGCTAGTGTCGTTGTTTTCCGCTCTTCTAAACAACCCCACGATATAAATAAATAAAGTGCTAGCCACGAAGGAAAACGTTGGTTCGCGCAGGCGTTCCAAGACTACTGTAGTCACTCCTACCAACGCCCCACTCCAGCTCTTACGATCGTGTTGACCGACTGAAAAACATTAAATTAAGATCCATAAAGAATCTTTAATACTTATATTACATATAAACCATAGATTTAGTCTATGTTCCAATAGATACATTGGTATTACTTAAAGTTTCACTTTGATCTCTTGATTAGGATACAAGAAATAAAAGTAGTCTATGTTTAAAAATATTGCGCAGCCACCATATTGAATTTTTCAAAACATTTGTGCTACATTTGACGCCAATATTCTAAGCTCTACATAAATATTTACTATGCCAAACTTCATTGTTCTCGGAAGATAAGTCAGCAGTAAAGCCCATTTGAGTAAATATGAACTTTGCGTGGCAGTCAAGTTGGTTTTGTGCGTAATAATTTTTTGAAAGTCACGTTTGTGAACTTACTTTGTATTCTTCTATCAGGTTGATTGCTTCAATAGTTCCTGAGATATTGTGTACCGGTGAAATATTTTATTTCGTATTGCCGCCATTGTGGCGGGGCATTGAGGCACAGTCGGGGTCGGACGTGAAAGAAGTGAATCTTCACCAAGTTGCATTGAAATCGCTCCAGCCAATCAAAACTTATAAGAGGGATATACGCGCGTGGACACACTCTCTCTGTCTCTCACACATGGGCAGAAGGTGATCTCATGAGCATTTATTTCATATGATGAAAATACGCTAATAATTATGTTTTTTTTTCTGGACGCTGATTGGTACCTGTGTGGGTTAAGTGACACTGTAGATCAGGGACGCCAAAACCTCTTCACATGCAGGGTCACTAATTAACTTAGGTGATTGGTCGTACTGGTTGTACTTCACAGCATTTGTACGAAGTAATCGATCAATATTTAATTGACCTAAGACTAAATTAAGGTGTTAAAAGCACAAGAGGGCTTCTTTATATAAAATCTATTTCCAACATTGGGGTAATTAAGCTTCATGTTTCTATTTTAAAACCCTCTTATATGAGTGAAGTATTTTGTTGGAGCCGAAAACATGTGTTATTTTCCGCAATAAGTTGCAATTTCCTTGTGTAATACAATTTGTTTGCGAGCAATATAGGATATGTTCCCATTATATGTATCTGCTTGAGTTGGTTATACTTTAGAGCCGGTTATAGCCTGAGACGGCCTTATCTCTCAGAATGTCTATTTGCAAGAGTGACCGATCTAATAGATCCATGATCCTTGCGGGGGGGGTTGGACTTTCATTGCCTGTTTTCACCACCCTCTGTTAGACAAGGATGTTCAAAACTATCTGATGTACCTAATTATTATTTGGGTTTACGTTTTGAGGAAAAAACGATTGCGTAGCCTTGTTCCTTTTGTGGGTCTCCCTGAAACCATTTCAGGCGGGTTAGGCGGGCCACAGAAAAGGCATTGGCGGGCCGGATATGGCCTGCGTGCCGTAGTTTGGATGGCCCTGCTTCTCTTCTTCACAAATGTGCAGCATTGTTTTGTTCGCCAGCGTGCGCTCAGTAGACGAGGCGAATAACTAACGACCCAAATTCCCCCAATTTTTACTGTTTAATAAGTTCAGAAGATGAAAACGAGCCCATGGTTTCAAAGAAAATATGGATTTCTCTTCGCAGAATAACATTTTTCGACGGGAATGGGATAGTAAAATGTGGTTGGAATATTTGTTTTCATGGCCAAGTAATTTAATTCCAGCAAATCTTCTAGGGCAGTGGTTTCCAACTGGCGGGTCCCGCGAGGCAAGTTTTTACGGTCCGGGAAAGCTTTTAGAATTTAAAAAAAAATTCAAAAAGTCATGAAAGAATATAATTATTTCATTGCTCGTTTTAAAGTACTATGTATTTCTATTCGGCCAAAATGAACAAATTAATTTGATAAATAATTGATGGCGAACCGTTATACAACGCGCCGTATCGCACAGTACAGGATCCCAGGTCACTGACATCCCTCCTCTTTACTCACGGAATAATGAACTCATTTTTAATATTGATTCAAAGAAAACTTATTACTACAAAATTGTCCTTTCGTAAGTATTGTTTTGATAACATTATTAATTTCAGTGTGTCTTTAGTTTTTGATCAATAAAATCGAATCGCGCTTATTGCTGGGGTGGGATTTTCAGTTAAAAAATGCTGTGGTATTAGGAAGGGCATCCAGCCTTAAGATTTATGAAAATTAGCCTATTATTAAAGTGCGGCCCCCAACCATACCTGAAGTTCCCATATTGGCCATGAAGCCCTTACTAGTTGGGAATCACTGTTCTAGGGTTTCGCCTAGGTGCACTAAGTCAGGCTCACCGACGGGTTCTGGATACACCCGCCCGGACCGCCGCTGGGGTAGTGGACCAACTCTCAGTCCCTTCAAGAGCCCCGCAAGAATCACGGCGAAACCATAGGAGATTTGCTGGAGTCTAAAATGTAGTTCCATACGTGTAGCTTGTACCTCGTTGTGTAGCGGCTAGCATTCTTGACTGTCGCCCTGGAGGCCCGCGTTCGATTCCAGTCTCTGCCAAGAAATTTTAATTCTAGTCTGCGGGCTGGAACGGGGTCTACTCGTCATCGTGAGGAAAAAGCTCAGAAGAGGAGGGTTCTATTCCCATCGCAGCCATCTTGGAAGTGGCTTTCCGTGATTTCTTACTTTTACTCCTGGCAAATGTTGTTAATGCTATTAGTGAAGGTTATTTCCAATTAAGAAGGAAATTCAAATAATGGCTTCACCAACAAATAATCCTCACAAACAAGCATGCCACTGATTATACACCCCTATCTAGTCCAGTTTGGTTTCAGGAGAAATGTAGGAACAAGGGAAGCTGTACTAAGTCTTAGGATGATTTTGGAAAGTAGAATAAGGAAAAATAAGAGAACGTTCTTGGCATTTGTAGACTTAGAAAAGGCTTTTAATAATGTTGATTGGGCTAAATTGTTTGACATTTTGAAAATTATTGGAATAAATTACAGGGATAGGAGGGTGATCTACAATCAATTACAGAAACCAGACAGCAGTCATTCGAGCTGAAGGACATGAGAGAGAAGCTGGTATTCAGAAAGGTGTAAGGCAAGGCTGCAAATTATACTTTTCAATCCTTACATTGAACAAGCAATGAAGGAAATTAGAGAAAAATTTAAAGTGGGAGTGAAGATTCAAGGGGACATAATTTCAACTCTGTGATTTGCTGATGACATCGTCATCTTGGCCGACACGCATGGGGATTTGAATGAGTTTTTGAATGATATGGACTCCGTCTTGAGGAAAGAATTCATGATCAAAATTAATAAATGTAAAACAAAAATATTGGAATGCAGCCGAAATACATCAGAAACCTCTATGGACATCAAATTGGCAGGTGAAAAACTAAAGGAAGTAGGAGACTTCTGTTACTTAGGAAGCAAAATAGCCAGTGATGGACGAAGCAAAGAGGATATAAAAATTAGGTTGGCTCAGGCAAGGAAAGCATTTCTACAGAAAAGGAATCTATAGACATCGAATATAGAATTAGGTATTAGGAAGTCATTTTTGAAAACCTTTGTCTGGAGTGTGGCACTCTATGGAAGTGAAACTTTTGGACTATTGGTGCAGCAGAAAAGGGGAGAATTGAAGCGTTAGAAATGTGGTGTAACAGGAGAATGAATAAGATCAGATGGGTAGATAGGGTTACAAACGGAGAGGTATTAAGACGAGTGGGAGAGGAGAGATATTTCTGGCGACTGCTAATGAAGATAAGAGATAGGTTGGCAGGACACGTAATAAGACACCCAGGAATAGCAAGCTTAGTTATTGAATGAAGGGTCAAAGACATAAACTGTAGGGGTACACCAAAGTTAGAATATGTTAAACAGATTGCCTCGGATGTAGGGTGTGGTAGCTATGTCGAGATGAAACGATTAGCTCAGGACAGGGAGGCATGGAGGGCTGCATCAAACCAGTCAAGAGACTGAAGACTCAAACAAAAACAACAACAACAACATCTAGTCGTAAATTAACATTTTTCCAATTCATCCACAATGAATGCAATCGATTAAAATTCGATATCAAACAAATTTACCGCAATATCTAAATCAACCCCTTCAAATAATACATCAACACAAACCAACTTATCAAGTAATATTTCCCATCAATATAAACATCCCATCAAATGAATATTTAAATATTTATATACTGTATATTGTGGTGTTTGAAGCCATATTTTCAGTGTTGCCTTAGTAAACAAGAGTTTAGTGCTTTTAGTCATCCTAGTGTTTTATTAATCTCATGTAATTTATTTCAGGATTAGGGTATAAACCATCTCTTTTGGGTACATTCGTGTTGACCTACTGAAAAGCACTAAACTCTTATATACTGTATATAAATTATTATTTATACAATGAAAATGTGAGATCTGTGCTGGACAAGACGGAGGCAGACAGGTTTTTCTCCGGGTACTCCGGTTTTCCCTGTCAAAATTTCATTCCAGCAACACTCTCCACTATCATTTCATTTCATCTGTCATTCATTTAATCATTGCCCCAGAGGAGTGCGTCAGGCCTCGGCAGCCGGCACAGTTCATATCCTCGCCGATAGATAGGGGCTTCATTCATTCCATTCCTGACCCGGTCGGAGACTGGAAGCAGGCTGTGGATTTTCATTTTTTCACAATGAAAATGTATGTTTTTTTCTAACTATATAAACAGCAATGATAATGGAGTTAAACCTTTAAATAAAAAGTTAGCAGCTTTAATTTGATCCACTCATTTCCTTAATGTCGGGATGAAGCCACGGCCGCCTCCTTCCCTATTCACATCTGAATTGCAAATACACACAACAACACAGGTTATCAGTTAAATTAAATTAAACACACAACTAAGTACACGGGGCTACATGACCATGATGTCGCAAAGCCCCTAAATCAAATCAACAAAAACAATTGAAAACAGGATCTCTTTTCGACTCCTCCACAGTCCAAGTCGGAGTGATTTCCGATTCCACTTGAATTACCCGTACTTTCTTCGGCTTATCCCAATTGATTGAGGTCGCCGGAGGCAACCTGGCTCATTTTGGTTTAGGCCGGGGATTTAAGAAACTTCCTGACGCCACGTGATTTTTCGGGTGAAAATTCCACCCAGTTGTCACCGGGATTCGATCTCCGGCCGTCCTGGTGAAAGACGAGCAGCTAAGCCACTGCACCATCACGCTCCCCTTCCACTTGATTTACCCAAAATATAAAATTACAATTATAGCCGTTCCATTTAACCTTGGGACATAGTGGACTTTATTAGTGTGTATCTGTCAACCTTATTGGTGTGTCTGTACTGCTCGGGTCTAAGCTGCGTGAACCTGAGAGGAATGTGCATCGCGGACTATGAGAAGTGGTGTTGACGAGTGATGAGGTTTCTCGGTCCGTGCATAGTGCAGAACCAAATACATTGGTCGGTGACTCTGTCACTCATTCGTAACACCACAGTGGTTTGAGCAACGGCCCTATGTTAGCAGTATTGGAATAGAAAGGAATACCAGATATCACGGCGGGCTGTTGACAGACCCTTCTCTTCTCGCCTGACCCTTCCCTGCTCTTTCTCCTCACCCCGCAAGTTCACTGAGCTTGGACCCGAGCAGATTGGTGCATGAGTGTTTGCATTTAAGTGGGGCTAGAATTTGAAAGGATGCTCCTACGGACTTAAGACAGGTGCTATCCAGGCATTTGCATTGAGTTGATTTAAGGAACTTACTGATGAGCTGATGACTATTTCAAGGATGGCCGAAGTGGTATTCAAATCCACCTGTCTCTTAGGTTTAGGATACTGGCCGCACTGTCCAGCGCTTCAATGCACTCCTCTCTTGTTGACACACAGCTGACAGAATAAAAGTTTTTTTTATCAATATCGTGGTTTGATATGATTCTAGTGGCTGCTGGCGCCGCACTGCCGGCGGGTTAACTAGGAAGTAGCGCGCGGATCGCCGTCATCATTTCAGCCGGTTCTACTGGTCCAGTTCAGCGGCAGCCTCTCCCTACGTGCCGTCTATCTCGCTCACACTGTCATTTCGCGGAACTGCCTACCCCAAGACGGGATTCGCGGAACGATTGGCTTGGCAGTAGCTCATTAATCTTCAAACTCGCTTTCTCGTGACCGGACCCGTGACTGCCACCTGTAGCTGTGGCTGTGTCTGTGCCTCCTACTATGTCAATAGCATCGTTAGGGCAGGCACACACTAGAGACAATGAGTCTTGTCTGTGTCTTCTAGTTATCAAGACCGCACTATGAGACAAACATATTATCTGGCTACCTGCGCATACCTGTGAGACAAGACAGTTGGATTTTGTAGCTCGATGTGGTAGGTTGTGTCTGCTCTTCACTTGCTTCACGAATAATAATAATAATAATTAATAATAATAATCATTCACCCGAACAATGTTGTCACTGCTATCCTGCATGCGATGGGAAACTTTATTCTTGCTGGAAATAACAGTTGGCACCATGACGAATATTTCCAGCAAGAATAAAGTTTCCCATCGCATTCAGGATAGCAGTGACAACATTGTTCTATCCTTAACTCACTTTTAACAAAACTGTTGGTTACAACGTTGTTCGGGTGAATGATTCAAATAATAACAGATAATTTCAACTGCTTGCTGCAACGTCTCAACACAACTGTCTTCAGCCTGCGACACCCCGAGTGGAAGTCTATTTGAGTTCATTGAACGAGGTATCCCAGCCAAACAGTCTGCCAACAAAATGTATGGGGGAAATCTGTTCTCCCCGCAAACAGATTTGTTTACTACCTCTCGTGTCTCACAGTGAGAATGCGTACTCAGGTCATCAGCACTAATAATGAGTCTTAAGGCAGTAAGTTTGCAGTGTATCTTTTCTGCTTCATAATGCTACTACTAGTGTTAACTGCGTGCACATTGAGAAGACCTCGAAATTTCATGCGAATACATGCTTTCATTTAATAGACATATTTAAGATATTTTGATATATACATTATTTGCATACCATGTCCTGTACATTGGGAAAACGGAAAGTTTAGTTTGCACATTTTGCTGTTGAGGTTAATACTGTAATGTATCGTATCGGTCCGCCTCTTTGCGTAGTGGCTAGCACTCTTGGCTATCACCGTGGAGGCTGGGTTCGATTCCCGACTCTGCCAAGAAATGTAATTCTGGTCTGAGGGCTGGAACGGGGTACACTCTGTCTGAGACAAAACTGAGAAGAGGTGGGTTCGATTCCCACCTCATCCATACTGGAAGTGGTTTTCCGTGGTTTTCTACTTCTACTCCAGGCGAATGCCAGGATGATTCCTAAGTAAAGGCAACGGCTGCTTCCTTCCCAATCCCAATCTGAATTACAAATACACACAAATACAGCCATCACAATAACACAAGTTATCAGACAAATTCAACACACACACCCAAGTACATGGGGCTACATGACCACAATGTCGCAAAGCACTTAAATAAATCAACAACATAATGTTGTATATATATTGCATAATTATGTTTATACGTTTTTACGTGACCTCCTTTAAACATTTGACGTAAAACTGAAAATATTTGACTATTCTCTTTCCTATTGTTAGATACGTAGACGACCTACGTCATGATGTAAAAAGTCACAATTCCCGGCATTTGCAACTTGAGTAAGAATTAGGCAATCTATATCTATTATTACTTATACATAGTATAAAATGAAGTCCTCGATTTTGTCTGTTTGTCTGGGCTAATCTCAAGAACTACTGGACGGATTTTGAAGCAGTTTTCGCCATTCTATAAATCAGTTTTCGGAAAAGTTTGCATATGTAAAAGCATTCATCTATCACCAGAGGAAGCCGAGCAAAACGCTTAGAGAAGCAAGTGGAAGAAAAAAACGACGTTCGTGCGCCTTTTCAGTTTAGGGGCCGATAACCTAGATGTTAGGCCTCTTAAAACAACAATTATCATCATCATCTTCACAGTTTACGCTGATTAAACCGCCAAAGGTATGGGCCTATCGATATGTCATCAATACTTTTGTTCAGCGTAAATCACTTTACAAAACCGTGGTTGCTTGTAGCATACTTTCGAATTTTGCAGGAAAATTTAGACTTATGAAATCTGAGGGGACAATGCATTCATCTGTGTCTCTCTCGTATCAATCCGCTAACGATAGAACCGAACATAATAACATTTGGTACACAGGTAGCACTAATAGCGGGCACCTCAATTCGATATTTTACATCGCCGCCATCTTAACGAAGGCACCTGAGTGTTCAACGTCTAAATCAAATACCTACTCAACTAATCGTCGGAATTTTGCAGAAACAAACTATCTTGCGAGGAGTTTAATATAAGAGACCTCGCTAGCATTTCTTGCTTGTTGTTGATTCCATTAGGGGCTTTACGACATTGTGGACATGTAGCCCCGTGTACTAGAGTGTGTTTGGAATCTGCCTGAATAACCTGTGTCATTGTGATGATTGCAGTAGTGTGTATAATCGACGCTGGGATATGGGAGGCGACCGTGGCTTTAAGTTATGAACCATCCTGAAATTTTCCTGAAGCAGATGTGAAGAAACCATGGAAAATCACTCCTGGGACTGCTGAGGTGGGAATCGAACCCCATCTCTTTTCAGTTTTGCCTCACGTTCCAACCCTCAGACCAGAATTACATTTCCTGGCAGAGCCGGGAATAGAACCTAGGACCTCTTGATCCGGAGTCTAAATACGTACCCTGGGGCCACTGAAGACGGCCACTAGCATGTAGCCTATATAGCGTCGCCGTCTTAAAAATGTCATTAAAATCAATATCCCACAACCGATTACAGTACGATTACGAAGCTTCGCAAGAAAGGAGATTCGTACTGGAGACTTTTTGTACAAGACACTAGGTCAGTGACAAACGAATTCAAGATAACGGGTGGGCGTAATAATAAAACATTGAACTCAATTGCTCAAGATTCGGTTGCATATTTAGCACGAAACTTCGTGGACTGGAAGCACTATAAAACATAACTCGTTAACTCTAGTCATAAGACTAGCGCGCAGCCACCATTTTGAAAATATAAGTTTTTGGCATGGTTAACCACCATTTCTAACAGTTACAGTGACGAAACTTGGCAATGAACTAGGACCGTATAAGTGGCTACCTATGCCCATGGAAAAGGATTAGCGACTCCTTACTTTCAAAATGATGCTGAGCTTGCTATTAGACTAGAACATTACAATAAATAACTCGTGATGTAATTTGCTCAATTAACATGTAACTTGGTAAGAGAGGAGTATCGTAGTTCCACATAATGCCGTAAGAAGCGGCCTCAAGTACTGGTATAAATATAACATTGGTAACTAAAACAGTAGTTTGTCAATTTCAAAATAATTAGAGGGTAATCTACGATCCATACTGAAATCAGGCTGCAGCTATTAAAGTTGAAGGAGGGGAGAAGCACATATTCAGATAGGTGTGAGGCAAGGCTGGAATCTATCGCCCATACTTTTCAGTCTCTACATTGAACAAGTAATGTAGGAAATTAAAGATAAATTTACGGTAGGAGTAACTGTTCAATATGAAATTATTACAACTTGGTCATCTTAGCTGTGTCACCCGAGGATTTGAATGAGTTTCGTGATGATATGGCCACAGTCTTTAGGAAAGAATTCATGATGAAAATCAATAAGTATAGAACAAAACTATTGGAATGCAGCCGGAAGAAGTCGATTGAATACATCGAATTGGCAGAGGCTAAAGGAAGTGGGACAATTTTACAATTTGGGAAGCAAAATAAGTACAGTAATTTAGATCGTAGGCTTTCGCGGCCGGTGTCAAGTTTATCATCTAGGCTTACAGGATGGAGCCGCGTCGTGTATCGGTGATTGCTTCCCGACGTTTCGGGCAGCCTTAATCATGGGTTGATGGTGTCCGTACTCAAACTGACGGTTATTGCCAGCCAGAGGTGCCTGCTTGCACTGCATTGTCGTCACACTGCTACCTGATTCGTCCGCGCCTCAGCCAGACAACTTTCCAAGTGTTGCTAAGTACATCTTCGCGATTGAAATTATTGGGATGCTTCACGGCATTTATTGCCTCTCTAATTAACCTGTTTTGATATCCAGGAATTTTAGCAAAAGTTTCGGCCTTATCAATTTCTATGGCGTGTCTCATGACGCCAGCATGTCCAGGACGCAGGAGTTTACAAAGTGCCTTGCTCCTGTGGACAGGTATACATAGGGTAAACAAAAAGACGCGTTTCCATTAGGATATCAGAGCACATTCGAGACACAAAATAGATAAACTACAGATCTGCAATAGCTGAACATGCTGACGTCACGAGACATGCCATAGAATTTGATAGGGCCAAAACTGTTGCTAACATTCCTGGGTATCAACACAGGTTAATTAGAGGGACAATAGAGGTCGTGAAGCATCCCAATAATTTCAATCGCGAAGATGGATTCAGACTTAGCAAAACTTAGAAAGTTGTCTTAGCGCGCGACTGGCTGGGGCGCGGACCAATCAAGGAGCAGCGTGACGACAATGCAGTGCATTGCTGGGAATAACCGTCAGTTTGAGTACGGACACCAACTCGTACCCACCCATGATTAAGACTGCTGCAATGACAGCCGAAACGTCGGGAAGCAATGACCGATACACGACGCGGCTCCATCCTGTAAGCCTAGATGATGAAATAAGTAGTGATTGACGAACCTAGGATGACATAAAAAGGTAGTTTAGCACATGTTTGAAAGCATTGTGTGGAGCGTGGTGCTCGTTGGAACTGAAACTTGGACTATTAATGCAGAAGAAAAGATGAGAATAGAAGCATTTAAAATGTGTGTTGTAGATGGATGATGGACATTAGATGGGTGGATAGAGAAACAGATGACCTAGGTATTAAGACGAGTGGGGGAGGAGAGATGCTTCAGGCGATAGGTTAGAAGTGCACATACTAAGGCACCCGGGAATATCAAGCTTAAATTGGGGGATGAGGATAAAAATTGTGCAAGAAGGCCAAAGTTAGCAAGTTGCTTCGGATGTAGGGCGTGGTAGCTATGCAAAATTGAAATGATTAGCTCGGGACAGGGACACGGAGAGCTTCATCAAATCAGTCTAAGAACTGAGGACTCATATACATTTTAGACCATATCACCAGTGGCACAACAGAACTGGTATCATTTCAGTGAGAGAATATTTGCTATGAGATATGATCATTGGAGTATTTGTGACGTTTAAGATAGTCCCTGCGTGTTGGGTGTTCAGCTGGAGTGTTTATTCTCGTCCAGACTAGCACATATTTACGCTGACGTTATACTGGAGCAAATTTGTATTCTCTCCACAGCCACGACAGTTCAAAGGCTCCTTAAAACCACAACAGTATTATACAAATTTTGCACGTGTTATTAAATGTATACGACACTAGTGTTTACACGTGTTTGTCGCATGTTGACACACTAAATATTTTCGAGCTCTTCAATGCACACAATCCATTTGTTGTCAGTTTCTTTAAGGACATCGAACAGATTTGCGCTGCGATGTAGTTTAGCTGTAGTGTGGATGTAACTACAGGATGAGTGACTCATGTACCGTATATAACTTGTGCGCATGGGGAAGCTAATAAACCACTGACCGGCAACTAGAATTTGCAACTAAACTCTTTCTTTGTTTCTGGCCGTTGTAGACAGGTAGACATTCAGTACGTGAAATATGAGTGTGGACATATCAGTATTTAAAATATATTTGTAGAAATATAATTATATTGGAAATTACAAGCCGTTAATTAACTAGAATATTTAACGTTAAATTTCTTTCCGCAATATTTCAAGACTTGGTGATGGTTTTTAAAATTCGTTTTCACAGTTCTGGTAGTAATTAACTTGCCAGAAATGCATTTCTAGTAATTCATGTGTACGGACTCTTTTCTCCACTCATTGAAATCTTTGGACAGAATATGTTATCATTAGGGCTCGGATTTTTGGGTAAATAAATATTTTTTATGTAAATACATATTTTAAGTATTTTTTTCTATAAATACATAAATTCCAGCTTTTCACTCATTAGCTAATAAAAAAGACACAATATTTACATTTTTTTAAATCAATATGCAATATTGCATTTTTGTTCTGTATTACTTTAACGGGGAGCTACCTAATCTTCATGCAGAGCGTATGTCAGCTTGCAGCTGTGTTATTCTTAACTTTGCGCCCCGTGCCACTCACTGTGGAAGCCGGGGATTTCCTTGTCCATAGTTACATCGCACCACGTGCTAGACCTCCCCTCCTCCCCAGCTATCTGGAACAAGTGTCACTCACATGCAGTTTATTTCTGGCACTAGGAAGTGTAAGGCAGTTCTACGATGTATAAAGTAAAACCAACTACGGGTTATCGTCTGCAGCAGTATGTTGCAGAATTTAAGGATAATTTTACTTCTGATGGAGGCGTTCTGATCTGCCAACCATGTGGGAAAGCAATCAAGGCTGAACAGCGATCTCAAGTTACACAACACCTCAAGGGCAAGAGACATATTGCCACAGTTTCGCGCCTTCAGAAGAAGTGTTTCGCGAGAATCGTCGGTCATTTGTGATGGACAACCAGAAGATGTTATATCATTGTGTGTTGTAATTCTTCAGTAGTCAGTGCGGCATAGCATAAATTCACATTAATAAACTAAGTTATAATTAAATATTTTTACTTCTTTGTCACATATTTCAGCTATTTTTAATACATAAAAAATAAATATTTTCCCGGTTTTTAGCACCTAAAAATCCGAGCCCTAGTTATCATGTTATGGGCTTTACGTCCCTCTTTACTACTTTGGTTTTAGAGACGCCAGTATGGTAGAATTTTGATCTTATAACGGGCCAGTGAATCTACTGACACGGTTCTCTCACATTTAAACACCCTCAAATGCCAACTGACTGCACCGGGATTCGATCCTGCAAGCTTGAGCTCAGCAGGCGAGAACCTCACAGCTGCACCACCCAACCAGCCCCCAAATATATGAAATGACGTCTCCACATCAAAAGTATAACGTACCCCATTAACATAAACCTCAATTTTATAACTAATGGATTCAAAATGCGCTGAGATCAGTAATGGAACTCTTCACGTCTATTATAAAAGACCTTAATGTCGAGCACCTTGATCCACTCTTATTTTTGTTTTGTTGTTGTGTGGCGTAGTTGAAATGGCTCTCGACGTCAGTGCCTATGGTTCTGGGATCGAATCCTGGCTCAATTGGTTGACAGTTGGCGGTTCTTAAATATGAGAGAACGCTGGTACGATTAAGAAAAACCCCGAAGCAAAATCTCGGCACTTGGGGATCTCCGAAGTGACAACAGTGTTACAGGAAATTACAGCAAATTAACGATAACATTATTTATTATTATTATTTGCAATGATCGCCCCCTAGTTAGGCAACCCGTTCAATTTGTGCTCCTTAGGAACCATTGACTGCATCCGCGCATGGTTGGTTTAAGAGCATTAATATTCAACTCATAGACTATTGATAGGAGAGCATTTTTGGCCTATTTTTGTTTATGAAAAAAAAAAAGGCTTATGTGATCACCTTTTGTCCGTCTGTGTGTGTGTGTGTGTGTGTATGTGTGTATGTGCGTATGTGTGTGTGTCCCCTAATAAAATCTGAACGGCTGGAGCGATTTCAATTAAACTTGGTAAGATCATAGTACTATTTTGTCCGACCCCATTCGTGCCCTTCAAATTTTATTACGTCTCACCAATCCAACATGGCTGCTGTGCGAAATATTTCACCGGCATTCTATATCTCCGAAACTATAACTGATATCACCCTGAAATTTTGTACGGTGATGAAAGGCACTACTAGAAGTACACCTATGTGACTTTAGAAAAGCTGTCTAGTACAAAACGAACATGGTGGCCAAGCGAATTTGAAGCATTTAAATAGACATTTCTCGTGATTTTAACCATCCGAGTGCAGTGAAACATGGTACTGAAAATGTTTGTACACATTTTAATGCACTGACATCTAATTTAGTTCAATTGTTTGCATAAGCTCAAGATGGCGGCTGTGCGAAATTTTAAAATTAAGTTTTTTCTCGTGTCCTATTCATGCGATCGAAGTCAACGTTTGAATAATGAACCTACGCAATAATCGTCATCTAATAATTCATAACTCTCTGGCCTACACATATAAAAATCCATCATGGCAACTATCCGAAGTATTTAGACGGTTCTAATTATCTACTAATCTATGACAGCAATCAAACTGAAATTTTGTATGTTGATAAAGGCTATGAACGTAAGTTCATCTATGGGACTTTCAATAACCTGGTGAGCACAAATCAAACATGGTGGCGACACGAAATTTAAATATTTTAATGGACGTTTCTCGCAATTTAACCATCAAAGTGCAGTGAAACTAGGTACTGTAAATGTTTATACACATTTTAATCCACTGACATCTAATTTATTTCAATTGATTTCATAACCACAAGATGGCGGCTGTGCGAAATTTTCAAATCTCGTTTTTATTTCTTGTGTCCTAATCATGAGATTGAAGTTTGAATAATAGGCTACACCTACGCAATAATCATCATGTAATAGTAGGCCTACATAACTCTACGGCCTACATATATAAAAATCCAACATGGGGATCATCCGTAATATTTAGTCGGTTCTCAATATCTACGAATCGATTACAGCAATCAAAATGAAGTTTTGTATGTTGATAGAGGCAATGAACATACGTAGGATAGGCTATTTAGTTCTTCACATAACTACTTGTTTAATGTTTATGTTTGCTTAGCCCTTTGATGAGATATTTTATGAATTGAATACATGGTAAATTAAACACCGAACTGACGACAACATATCAGCAAAGTCCGAGACCGGATTAGAACCAGCAGCAGACGCATCGCATACTTCATTAACTTCCCGCCCTTGCCGTGCCTGACTGGTTTTGTCTTATAAATCCAGAAATGTGGCTGATCAGCAAGCAATTGGACCTATTAAGCCAATCATAACTATCGTCAAAGAATGTTCGAAAGAACCTACACTTAATGCAGCTGATAACCTCTCTGTTCTACCCTACCTCATTCACAGAGTTCTAATATTTAGTTAAAATATGGAGCCTACAGTTATGCATGATGACGATAATCCTTTTAAGAAGTCTTCAGCGGCGGCTCGTGGGATGTAAGTTCGGTGCAGCCCAACACACGCTCGTGTGCAGTAAACGTATATATTAACTAAGAGAACAAACATCACTCACATTCGGTCACGTCTATTGCTTGTATGTTAAATCTATTCTTCGGTCCTTTGAAGCAGCGAACTTGTCTATGATGTCATCGTAGAAGGGCACTGTATTCATTAAATCTTTGAGCAGTGACTTCTTCAGGGATATGGTTGCCAGCACAGTCAGCCTCTCCTGGGATGTTGAATTCCTTAAGTATGTTTTATCATTTTAAATGATCTTGTCGACTTCGTCGTTACGCTGAGGTCTGGCATTACGTTACGGTGACGGGACAAAATGTACCGAGAATGCACTGAAGTGTGTGCCGTCATAGGACGATGTAGCAGACGAGTACCAAGAAGGCAGTGCGAGAACAGAGTTTCAAGAAGGCAGTGCGAGAACAATCAAGTGGGCAGTGAAGAAACAAAATAGAATCTTGAAACTCTGTTCTCGCACTGCCTTCTTGGTACTCGGCTGATAGCATTTAAAATGATATAAACTCCAGTCTTTCAGACTGACTATCCGTGTCTTTTTATCCGCTTAAGGCACGAAAAGCTTCTTTCTACTGATGAACTGGCAGACGGTATAGTAAGTATTAAAATGCAATAATTTATACGCTTCTTTGAATACGTCCTTAAGTTCATTCTTATTGAGCGATACAATTATTTCCTCCAATCTGGTATTTTTGTAGGAAGAATCAGAATAGATGTACTGAAGTTCGTTTTAGGTAGATTTCATTAGAAAGCTAACTATTGCAACGGGTACCATGTTTCGACTTCCGGAAAATTTCGACATATCTTCGCGTTTCACATCCCCCAGACCCCAAAACCACCGTCAGTTCAAAAGTTTATATTTAATATATATATATATATATATATATATATATATCAGTTTCTTGTGGACACGATAACTGCCGTAATTTTGCACCAATCACTTTGAATTTTTTACCGAATATGTATACCTATAAAATCTCGGTCGAGTTCGTTACTGGGCTAAATCAGTCGAAGGGGGGTGAAAATGGGGGGCTTTTTTTTTCGAAAAAGTGAAATATTGCTATAACTGTCTTAATATGTGAAATATCGAATCCGTTCAAAGTTCATACTATGTGCCGGATAAAGCCCAAAAATTTAGGTTTGAAGAGATTTTTTATAGCACCAACCATTGACCAAAGGGGTGGGAAAAAGTGGGTTTTTCGGGAAACGTTAACCATATCTCTCTTAATAGGCACAATATCAAAACCGTACAAAATGGACAATATTCCCCTTATAATTGCCTAAAACGTTTGTCTGAAATAATTTTTGATATGACCCACCATTACGCCAAGGGATGAGAAAAATGATTTCGGAATTATAAGAAAATGCCAAGAGCTATCAGTGGTTGCCATGGCAACACTACTAAATTGATGAGGGATGAGCCATCAGACGTTGCCATGACAACGCACTTGCACGAGATCAGATTCAGATTTCTATCTGACTAAGTGTGAAGCGGCTTCGGTGACGTAACTGGTAGCATGCTGAACTTCTATGCCCAAGGTCGCGGGTTCATAGCCGGCCAAAGTCGTCGGATTTTCTAAGAGCGCTAAAAATCCCTCAGTATGCTTTCCTTTTGGAGGGGAAGTTCCAACGTTCGTTGCGAGTTGCTGGTTGCGATGGCATCTAGTAGCCAAGTTCACAGCTAGGTGTCGTTGACGGTAGTATCTGGTAGCAACATTAGGAACTACTGCTTGAAATTGACTGTCTGCATTCCTTACCTGAATTAGAGACTAATACAGCCATCACAATTCACACCGTTTATCAGACAGATTCTACACTCACCCAAAGTACACGGGGTTACATGACCGCGTTGTCGCAGCCCCTAAACTGTGGAACCAACCAAAATCTCTGCGGGAGATATAATTTTGCGTGAAGAAGTAACAGACCGTTACATAGTTACACATCAGTGTCGAAACCTTGCATAAGGACAGTGTGACCACAAGTATAAGAATGGACTCCAAATGACAAGAAGGTTACCGTCATCATAAGACAATAAAATGTTTAAAATATGCATAAAATGACGAAAAACAAATTTAATTAATCTCCAATTATAAAATACTTTCTCGCAATAAATGAGGTCTGATCCTTCTACGAAAACCTGCATATTCTGCCTATTTTCGCCTATCCCCAAGTTTTTCCGGTGAAATCTACCTCCGCCTTCCGGCGTGCCGAGAGACCTTTTTTTTTTAACCTGTGTGTGTCATATGTCGTGGGATAAGAGATTTTTAAGTTCTCTAGACAGAGCGTCAAGAGGGAGGATTTTAGAATATTCTTCAAACTTAGAGCTATCTCCTAAGCAAAGAAACTGGAGCTTCTGCATATCATGAAATCTCGTTAAATTTTAGGTTTCTTCTCAGCCATATGAAAATAGGTTTTAAACGTTACTTCATTCCTTTTACCTAGTAGGCTATCAGTTGCCGTGTGGTGTTTATTTTTGAGAGGCAGAAGTAAATGTGCAGAGACTTGTTTTGGAGCACGTTAAATAATATATTAGCAAGCTCAAAAATGTCATTGAATACTATTGATAAAAAATATTAATTGGAAGTTATTATACAACCCTTCTGATTGACGAATTGTTTTCTCGTCTGACTGAGGGTCGTCCATTAGTCTTTCAAAAATATCTTTCAATCCCTCCCACTCCTCGACAACCACGTTTAAAAGATTACCATGAGACGACCAACACGTCACAATTAATGCGCCACACGGCCACGAATCACAATTTAACAGCACAATTTTTACTATAAAGGAATACTTCGTACACCACACGTTCAAATTTGTAACAAGCTTCTTGTTGCAGCTGTTGGTACAGTAGCCACAATTCTCGCGACAAAATATACTAGTAAATATGTCTTTGCATGATTGTGTTTTAGCGTGATTGAGATACTAACATTGGCAGCAATGGTCTAGGAGCGGAGAGCGCGGGTTATATTCGGGTGCGTTCGGAATAATATTGTCACAGCTCGTGCGAGGCAGCCAGATATTCCAGTTGCACGCTGGGCAGCACCAAGCGGAATACATCTGTACACATACCGCAGGCGATTCGGCGCGTTGTCATGGCAACCGTTGAGTTACACGTCACAAGTCAGCCCATACTGCTGTGACCATTAGCAGAGCTGCACTCAGAAGGCAAGGCGCAATCGTGAAGGAAACAGACTGCGGTGCTTGCTTAATTACTAATAAGTATGAGCGCTGCACCGGTTGTGTAATCACAACATATAAAGCGCACTCTTCGTTCTTTTTAACGAATACGGTAGGTTTTAAAAGAGAAAATATAGGGATTCAGAAAATGATAGACAATTGTTTTGAGAAATGTTAGTGCAGCCGGGCTGTACCTGATGCACCTGAAAAACCGCTACTGGCCGAGTCTTACTTACTGTGAAAAGATGTCTTATTTTCCTTTTCAAATCTTTGACTGCAATATTGTAAGCAGCACAAGATAGAGTCTACGTATAATTTTGCGACCACCTCGTGGCGTAGTGACTAGCATTCTTGGCTGTCCCTCCCGTGGCTCATGATCTCAAGATTAACGGTCACGTTAAACTACAAGCTTCCTTTTTTCTTGGCTGTCGCCCCGGTCTGGTCTGAGGGCTGATCGGGGTGCACTCAGCCTCACGAGGAAAATCTAAGATGAGTTGGTTTCGATTCCCACCTCAGCCATTTTGGAAGTGGTTTCCTTGGTTTCCCACTTCTACTCCAGGCAAATGCCGGGATGGTACCTGACTTAAGGTCAGGGCCGCCTCCTTTTCAATCCTTGCCTGAATTACCAATACAATACAGCACTAATACAGCCATCACCATAACAAATGTTATCAGAAAAAAATATATCTCTCACACACACACACACACACACACACACACACACACACCCGTAAGTACACGGGGCTTCATGACCACGATGTTGTGAAGCTCTATATAAATCAACAAATATTTTGAGTCATTCTTTCACATTTGCGAAAATACGCGTGCTATATGTTTATTATACCGTATAAAGAAGCTAATTACAGTATTACACACAATGCTTTTTAATTATTAACACGCTAGTTAATTGTACATTCTTTATACAGCACATATTGCTTGAGATCGTCAACGCTATGAAATCGGAAATCCCGTATACTATTCGGTAAATCCTGACCTGCATCTGATTTCCTGCCTTTCAACGCGCATGCGTAACCGCTAGTCGTTTGTTAATGGTGATGTCTACACTTTTGTCACCACATTTGCTTCATCCGAGTGTCAAGAGACATTTACTGTAGGCCTATGAAATGAAAATCCACAGCCTGCTTCCAGTCTCCGACCGGGTCAGGAATGGAATGAATGAAGGCCCTATCTAGCGGCGAGGATATGAACTGAGCCGGCTGCCGAGGCCTGACGCACTCCTCTGGGGCAATGATTAAATGAATGACACATGAAATGAAATGATAGTGGAGAGTGTTGCTGGAATGAAATGTTGACAGGGAAAACCGGAGTACCCGGAGAAAAACCTGTCTGCCTCCGTTCTGTCCAGCACAGATCTCACATGGAGTGACCGGGATTTGAACCACGGACTCAGCGGTGAGAGGCCGGCGTGCTGCCGCCTGAGCCACGGAGGCTCAACTGTAGGCCTATATCAAATTTAATTTGTACCAAGTTGTGTCGGATTACTGTTGGTCTGCCAACAAATTGTGTAGGTTTACCGGCTAGGAAAATGTAGCCACTATCCGAACACCGAGTAGGCCTACTGTTCTTAACCAAATCACGAGTCGATGCACCATGTGTGCATTAATCATGACAAAACACTATACGTAAAAATGCTAATTTCGCGAACCTAATGGTACTTGGGTGTGTTATTTGTGTTATTGAGATAACATCACGAAATACATATAAATCAGTGAGCACCAAACAGTCATCATTATCTCTGTACCTTGTTTGTGTGCAGTAAATACTAGGTCGTACATTATTAGCCTACTTTTCACATTTTGCAAAAATGAGGAAAAAGTAGTCTTATGAGATCGGGCAAATGTGTGTCTGTCTGTCTCTCTGTCTGTCCTTCTGTCCTTCTGTCTGTCTGTCTGGCTGTGTGTGTGTGTCCCCCTATCAACTCCTAAACGGCTGCAGCAATCAAAACCAAATTTAGTATGAGTAAAGATGTGCACCGGAATAGCTCACGTCCATATTTGAAAATGATGTCAGTGCTACCAACTGCTGAAAAAACGCACTAGAAATTTGAGCTCCATGTTGGATATCCTGCAAGGTATGCATAGGAGCTATTCCAAAATTGGCACACATGTAGATAATACTATTTCAGTTTAATTTCCAGGAGGCCAACCATGACAGTGTTGCCAAAATAATTTTAAGCCTTCTGATAGGTCCAATGTTTAAATGCATATAACTTCTACACTATCAACTGGATTTCAACCAAATGTTGTATGTAATATCTGTACATAAACAGATATGACTGAGCGTATTCTTAAGAGCCACCAGGGCTGCCAACTGTTAATAATTGCTCTCTCTATTTTTTTTATCCAAATACCAATATATCAGAATGTGTGCAAGCCGACAGCTTTAAACTATGCACACGTATAGTACCTGACATGTTTGATTAATTTTGGAGTAACTTATATACGTCAGTTCTACCAACATGATTCTAAGCCTGCTGATAGGGCCAATTTTTAATTACATGTAACTTCTATACTATCAGTAGGATTTCATCCAAATTTCGCATGTGCTATGTGTAACATATCAGATATGACTATAAGTATTCTTCAGTGCAATCAGGGCTGCCAACTGTTAATAAATGCTGTCTATATTTTTTACCCTAATATCAATATATCAGAAAGTATGCAAGCCAACAGCTCTATACTTTGCACACGTATAGCACCTGACATTCTAGATTAATTTGGAGTAATTAATACAAGGCAGTGCTGACAACATGATTCTATGCCTGCTGATATGTCCAATTTTAAAATACATGTAACTTCTATACTAACAAATGGATTTCATCCAAAATTGGCACAACAAGATATCATAATATTTCAGATTATTTCTGACCAGCACACGCATGGTATTGTTGGCAACATGCTTTTACGCGTGCTGATAGATCCAGTGTCTAACTGCAAGTAACGTCCATTGGACTTCAACCAAATTTTGTATTCTGTACCTTAAGAGATGGAACTAAGAATATATTCAGTCACCAGGGCTGCCAACTGTAGTGCTCTATTAGGCTACATTATACCAGGTATATTTTGAACTAATTAGATATTTCGATATTACCAACTTAATTTCGTCATTATTCTAGATAGGTTCATATTCTGTAGAATAATCATTGGCATGAAAAGTAGGCTGTATAGTTCTTAACGGAACTTCTTGTTTTTAATCTTGGCTTTCCAAATTATTTGGCAGCAGGTCATGATATAAACATATTCTTGTGGATTCTCTTAAGATTGTGGGAAGCCTTCTTTTTTACCGATACTTGCCATCATTTTCTAGTCAAATATTTAGTGTAATGAAAATGATGCCAACTGTACAAAATTGCATGCAGAACGAGTGATGAAGGGAAGAAGTATATTTAATGGAAATGAATTTCAGAAATGATTTGGGGGTCATACAATAGTTTTTTATATAGCATAATGCCAATTAATTATTAATATTGACATAATCGTTAGATTTCAATTCAGGTATTTTGTCCAGGTCGTGTGTTTGTATTTAATACATTTTATTGTTGTTAATTCGTTTTAGGGGCTTGAGACACCTTGGCCATCAGCCCCATGCACTTGGGCTTGTATTCAATTTGTCAGAACCTGTGTTTTTGTGATGACTGTAGTAGTGTTGTAATTATTAGGGTTGGGAATGGGATAGGTGCCCCGGGTACTGTTCTTCCTTTAGGGAGTGTGCAAAATCCCGGGGAAAATCCACGTTCAGGATAGTCACTGTCAGGACCGGGTTTCCAATCTCCGAAATTGCTGCAGTTCACGGTCGTGAATAGCTATTTAACGCGCACGGCTACGCGTCGGGGTATTATGTATTGCTACAGAAAGTTTGGTGTGTTGTTGCATATGGGGGAACTGTTATGTATGGCATTATAGTGTCTATGCACAGATAATCAGTATATTAGCCCAATTTCATATAATGTTATCTTGGCAGTGAAAAACAGTGACAAACATTCGTACATTCTCACATCAACAATTTTCAAGTTTTAAGTGCACTCAGAGGGGCAACATTTCTGTAGTACAAGTTAAAACATATTACGAATTTATGCAGCGAATCCAACCGCTTGGGAGAGTTCCTTCTTATTGTCATTGATTTGGTTCCATGCACTATGCTTTCCTTTTCCCCATTTTCTTACAAGTTAGGATTTGAGAGCAGATATCACTAGTGTCGAATGTTGAAACCGCCAATTTGTATTGAGTTTCCTATCTATCTGTATATGGTATTTGTTGGCAGTTGCTCTACTTCTCCTCCTCTTTCAATGAGAGTGAATTCCCAGTGGCCAGTTGCAGCATATTTGATTACAAAATCAGTCCGACTCATTTCCCAAAAGCAAAGCAAGATGAAGACTATGGCGGCTCCAGGATGCGTTTACTCATAGAGGAAGAAGAGCTGGTAAATGAATAGTGGGTGTGCATATTTGAAAGTTGGTTTCGTATTAATGGCAAATATTCGTATTTTAAGAAATAAATGCTTTGCAAAACGTTGTAAATGTACCTACGAAAACAAGTTTATGCTGCATAATAGTATTGGTTGGGAGTAACAATGATCTGAAGTTTAGTCCGAGTCTTCTCTCAATGCAATGTGGAAAGCTGAAATATTCGTAGAAGTTAGGAAAACATACTGTACACTAGTAGTTCCGCAATGTTTATCAGCTCAAAGTGAAAAGCAATTTTTAGCCTACTTTTCACATTTTGCAAAAATGAGGAAAAAGTAGACTTATGAGATCGGGCAAATGTGTGTCTGTCTGTCTGTCTGTCTGTCTGTCCTTCTGTCTGTCTGTCCTACTGTCCTTCTGTCTGGCTGGCTGGCTGTGTGTGTGTGTGTGTGTGTGTGTGTGTGTGTGTGTGTGTGTGTGTCCTATCAACTCCTAAACGGCTGCAGCAATCGAAACAAAATTTGGTATGAGTAAAGATCTATACCTGAATATCTCACGGCCATATTTGAAAATGATGTCAGTGGTACCAACTGCTGAAAAATCGCAATTGAAATTTGAGCTCAATGTTGGGTATCTTGGAAGGTATGAATGGGAGCTATTTCAAAATTGGCACACGATTAGATAGTAATATTGCAGTTTAATTTCAAGGAGGCCATACATGGTAGTGTTGCCAAAATGATTATAAGCCTGCTGATAGGTCCTAAATTTAAATGCATATAACTTATACACTATCAATTGGATTTCAACCAAATTTCGTATGTGATATGTGTGCATAAGTGGATATGACTGAGCGTATTCTTAAGAGCCACCAGGGCTGCCAACTGTTAATAAATGCTCTCAATTTATTTTTATCCAAATACCCATATATCAAAGTATGCAAGCCGACAGCTTTAAACTATGCACACGTATAGTACCTGACATTATATATTAATTTGGAGTAACTTATATACGTCAGTGCTGCCAACATGATTCTAAGCCTGCTGAGAGGTCCAACTTTAAATACATGTAACTTCTATACTATCATTTGGATTTCAACCAAATTTTGTGTGTGCTATGTGTACCATAACAGATATGACTATGCCGATTCTTAAGAGTAACCAGGGCTGTCAAATGTTAATGAATACTGTCTCTATTTTTGTTATCCTAATATCAATATATCAGAAAGTATGCAAGCCAATTGCTCTAAACTTTGCACACGTATAGTACCTGCCATTTTAGATTAATTTGGTGTAACTGATATATGTCAGTGCTGCCAACATGATTCTAAGCCTGCTGATAGTTCCAATTTTAAAATGCATGTAACTTCTATACTAACTAATGGATTTCATTCAAAATTGGCACAACAATAGATCATATTATTTCAGATTATTTCTGATCAATACATGTATGTCATTGTTGCCAACATGATTTTACGCGCGCAGTTAGATCCAATGTTTAACTGCATGTAACGTCCATGCTATCCATTGGACTTGAACTAAATTTTGTATTCTTTACCTTAAGAGATGGAATTAAGAATATATTCAGTCACCAGGGCTGCCAACTGTAGTTCTCTATTATTACCAACTTAATATCGTCATTATTCTAGATAGATCCGTATAGATTAATCATTGGCATGAATCTTAAATTTTAAGAAAAGTAGGCTCTTTAGTTCGTCACGGAACTTCTTGTTCTGTACAAAATTATGAAAAACATGACAGTAATCAATTATTTTCTGTCATTTTAATTGGTGGAGTATATATATTTTTCTAATTAATACTGGTCCCATTTTAGTGTACATTTCAGCTATTATGTGGCACACTTTGACAACTTTAAGAACACATTTGCTTCTATGTGAGAAGGTTTTTAGTGCACATATACCTCATCTCTTGTGGTAGAAATGACTTAAGTTGAATAACTCCGCTGAACTCTTGCTGCGCTGCAGAGAAATGTTCTGTGAGCAGCGATAGGAAGGCAGCTCACAGCAGTAAATATTAACATAATCAATGCCAAAGGTCACAAGTAAGAAGATAGCATCCATGGAATTAGGTTTTGGACCCATGTTTACTAGGTCCCCCCCCCCCCCCCCCTTTGTCTTTATGATTGCTATGTATTTGACTAAGATGCCGTAAATGGAAATAACATGAAAGGAATGAAGTTCTGGACGAATTAGAGTTTAAATTAACACCATCCTCTGGACTCGTACCCGAAACCCCTGCATTAAGAGCAAATTGAGTGTTGACCGTTATGGTCCAATTAATTTGCTAACCTGCCCAGAATGCTGGAAATTTGAGAAGCTGTACTCCGAATTTATTTCTACATAGCTGGAATGTGACTGCTAGAAACTATGAGGTAACAATTTATGTTCGTAAATGGTGATGTGGGATCAAGAATGGCGTTCGTATGTAATTGCTCGTATTCTGAAAATGAAAATCCACAGCCTGCTTCCAGTCTCCGACCGGGTCAGGAATGGAATGAATGAAGCCCCCATCTAGCGGCGAGGATATGAACTGTGCCGGCTGCCGAGGCCTGACGCACTCCTCTGGGGCAATGATTAAATGAATGACAGATGAAATGAAATGATAGTGGAGAGTGTTGCTGGAATGAAATTTTGACAGGGAAAACCGGAGTACCCGGAGAAAAACCTGTCTGCCTCCGTTTTGTCCAGCACAGATCTCACATGGAGTGACCGGGATTTGAACCACAGATCCAGCGGTGAGAGGCCGGCGTGCTGCCGCCTAAGCCACGGAGGCTTCCTGCTCGTATTCTAATTTTACGAAATAAATGTTAACTTTTTTTAATGTTCTTTAAAGTGAAATAAAACGGTATAATTGATTGTGTTAGTAGCAGTGAAGTGAACAAAGAACAAACAAGTAGTTCCGTGAAGAAATATATGGCCCCATTTCCATATATTAACACCGATCTTTCCACTTAAAAGCACTCCCACCTATTAAATGGATTTTCCATATGATGGACTAAATATCTTTTGGCACATGACCTACATTGTGATTAAGTATAGAGCAACGATTTCAAACTCCAAACTCAATGTCCAAACGCTGTAGTCATTTCAGGCAAGAAACTTGAGAACAATATTCTAAAACAGCAAAATGGTATTTCTATGGTAGATTACTAACGCTTGCCCGGTATAAAAATTATTTAAGCTTTCTTTGTTACACTAGGTTACACAGTCATCACTGGAAAATATGGATACAAGGGCGCAGACCAATTGGGCCAGTTAATTACACTGATAAAATCGGACAGACTTTTCTCGCCACCATGATCTGCCCCTTTGATAATTCTTAGTCCGATTGAGCCTGTGATAGCTCATTACGTCATTAGCAACCACCCCTCTCTTCCCCCACTCTGCAGCCAACAGATACCATATTGTACACACGTTCCAACCTTTCCTCATTAAGCTGTTGGAGGGGAGGTGACTCTCAGTTTGGCGGTCCCAGGGGTGTCAATTACTATAATCACATATGTATGACCCTGCGTTCGGGATATGGTGACAACTGTATATGGAGAAGCTTTTTACAAAAAATACGATATGTCCTCAATAGTTTCACAAATATGGACATCCATGAGATTGTGTTCGATAAACTGACAGCGTTAATATAACATTCTAACATTTTACCCAGTATTCTTTATGTAAACTAATGAATAAGCAAAATTATTATTTTTTAAACCAAGTGAACAATTTTCATTGAATAGCCTAACCTATTAGATGAAATTAAAACATACTTAATACCAGTAATTAATTGTTGGAGATTCATTTGAGGGGCTGGGGAGACTTGGCAATCAGCCCCGTACACTGAATCTTTAATTCGTGTAAATTACATACAGTATTTATATACTGTACTAACCAAGGGTCACAATATTATTTAGCAATTTTATATTTCGACCATGCAGCCAGCCTGAAATGGTTTTTCATGCTTTCCTATTTTCAACTCTGTACAAATCCAGCAAGTGTCCTTTCTAATAGGCCACGGCCACTTCCTTCCGACTTCTTACTTAGGTTCATTAATTTCTTCTCTCATTAGCTCATGTTGTGAGGTCGGCTCCAGGAAGGGCATCCGGCCGTCAAAATTACCCGCCGCATAGAAATGCTTTGCATCTCATTCCCGTTGAGAAAAGGGTAGATATCCCAAGTAAATTCTACCTTAGAAATCCTCTTAGTGAAGACTAGAGGGCAGGTGCTGTTGAAATGTCATGTTTCCTTTTCAAATTACAGTAATACGACGCCATTTGCTGCAGAAATCCTTTCTACGCAGTAGCGTAGGGGAATAACACATGCTCAATTCACCATTATTTTATATTTTTGCCATTTTATGTTTCATGATTTTTAGACAATTTTACGACAGATTTACAAATATGATAATCCTTCACATAATTCTAATGCATCATATATTTTTCTCATACGATGAAATATGTTCAAATATTCTTCATAGGCAAGTAAAGTGACGTGTTAGGGGAATGTAGTTGGTTTTGTAAATGATTGTATAAAAGAGAATCCTACGGCGGACACAACAGGTAAACGAGTTGTTTTAAGTTAAATAACAGAAGTGTTCTACATAATTTGAATTAATTCCAAAGTATTGCTGTATTAAATTACTCCCGCGAATCGTTTTCTTTTTGTCCATCCGGGAAGTTTGTCTTATTGATATTTTAATTAATATGGTTCTAAAACCATTAGGATTAAGAATAGGCCTAACATTTTAACTGCCATTTCTATATTGAATTCCAGTATATTTTAATGAGAGTAGGTAATTGAGTAGTGAATAAAACAGGATTACTTTTATGAATCCTCTGTAAAACTGTCGCCATGTTTCAGTTTGATCAAATATGTTTTTATCATTTTAAATGATCTTGTCGACTTCGTCGTTACGCTGAGCTCTGGCGTTACGTTACGGCGACGGGACGAAATGTACCGAGAATGCACTGAGGTGTGTGACGTCATAGTACCGCTTGAGCTTCCTTCTTGCCCCCACGCGCTCCGGTGAGCGTGACGTCATCCAGCCAGGTACTTCCTTTGGCCTTGGTTTGCACGCATGAGGCTTTCACCCAGCATTTTTCAGCATTTGTAGCATTTAAAATGATATAAAGTCTAGTCTTTCAGACTATCACTCTTTTTAAAAGTCATTTAAATTCATTTTTATAGCTTTTACAGATTACATTTCATGTCCACCTCATTGCATAGAGGCTTTCATCGCGGAGGCCCGGGTTCGATTCCCGGCTCTGCCAAGAAATTCAATTCTCGTATGAGAGCTGGAACGGGGTATACTCAGCCTCGTGAGGTAAAACTGAGAAGAGATGGGTTCGATTCCCACCCCCGCCATCCTGGAAGTGTTTTCCGTGGTTTCCCACTTCTACTTCAAGCAAATGCCAGATTGGGTACTAACTGAAGGCCACGGCCGCCTCATTCCCAATACTCATCTGAATTACACTAGGCCTACGCACAATAATGCAGCCATACCACAGGCAATCAGTCACCCCCCCCCCACCCCCCCACACACACACACCCACACACACACACACACGCGCGCGCGCGCCCAAGTACGCGAGTCTACATGACCATCATGTCGCAAAGCCCCTCAATGAATCAACAACAACATTGATCATTAGGCAGAAGGCAAATTTTCAAGGCATCAACATCTGCCCTTAGGTGATGACCATTCACATCATGTATTATATTTACGTTCATATATGCTCTATTCAATTATATTAGAAGAGATTTTTAGCCGGCTCTGCCGTTTCCAGGGTACACCACGAGGAGGTAGTCTTACATTGCATTTTTTTTTTTTTTTGCTTGATTAGGCACAGGTTGTGTAACGTAACCTGGTAATTTTCCCCTCTTCGTATTCCCGTCGCGTTCGCTCCATAATCTCAATCCACTTCGTGTATTGACAATTGGTTGGCATTTTCTTGATTCCCACACTCTCAATAGAAATATCGGTTTCCATTTGCCTCTGCTTTAAAACTTCCACGAAATGGAATATGTTTGGGTGTGCCGTGTAAAAAGAAGATCCAAAATGCGAGTGAAAGCTTTCACATGCGTTCGTTGTACGAAGCGAAGATACTGACGATGATGCCCAAATAGTAGGCGGGAATTTTGCGTCTTGTGATATATGTTTCCGTCAAATAGTCACAAAACTCAGTTACTCGTTCGTCTTCAGGCTTGCAGGTCATGAAATCTTCTACAAAGGCATCAGCAACTTCTTCGCTCGAAGCCATTACCCCAACTCCGATGATTTTCCCACGTACGCTTGTGAAATGCCAAATTGTTGGATTTTCCTCCACCAGGACTGAGTGAGATGAAACCTACAACCAATTACCTCAATATCAGGCCATACCTACTCTCCTGGCGGCGTGATGAATTCCTTCTTCAAAATCCACAATGATTTGCCTTGGTCGAAACGTAGTTCTTAATTCTTGACATTTCTCAATAATACTTGCAAATGCCTTCACGTAAGTCGTCGTCTTCTTGTTGGGTAAAAGCAGGAAAATTGTTGGTATATAATGAACGTTTTCAAACACGTGAATGGTAAAAAACTGATAAAAAAGATACAGTCAGTCTGAGAGACTAGACTTTATATCATTTCAAATGACGTATGCTTCAAATGCTACACATGTTATAAAGGATCAGGAGGGCTTCGAGCGAGCGGGGGGTGCACTCTGCTGCATGACGTCACCCACTCGCCGTCTCCGTATTGCATAACGCCAGACCCCAGGAGTAAACTCAGACTCAACAGACTCCATTACCCTTTAACTTAGGCTTCCCGCGCGGAGGCTGCATGACGTCACGCAACCGTTTCCGTATCCATCATTTACTCGTAAACACACAAATCAGGAGCTCTACAACACTGGACTGTCACTGCCTCGATGGTCAGAAATCAACTGAGATCACGCACGCTTGCAACTACAAAACATTTTTGTTTTGTTTCGAAGTGGAGTCTGATCAAGCTTGCGCAAGCGTGCACTTGCTTGTGGCGGGCAGTGTGGGCGACGATGGACACGTCACCATTTGTTTCTGTCGCTCTCCTACATATTTTGTTTATATGTGCAGGCTTGCGCACGCGCGCGCCACCAAATTACTTGCACAAGCGTGCCTCCAATGTGATCGAAGCCTAATGTCGTGAAGCTGCAGTGTTCATATTGCAGATTTCTCTTCTGATGATTTTCCTCGGTTTTTCATTCAAGTCCTCAGCAGCCTTCCTCTTCACATTACTTGCAGAAATCTGGTGAGCTAATTTCTCACTCGGTGCATGGTTATGTTCGCCTTCGTACCTGAGAATAGTACTTCCGTTTCCATCGACGTATATTTTCGCTTGACAGTTTTTAACCATACAACGACACCTCCAACCGTGCAATGTCTCATTAACCCGACGAAATGTGTCTTCTTCTTCATCTTGCACAGATTCCAGCCACTGGCCGGGTCTGTTTGGAACACAAGCCTCTCCAACGTCTTCTGTCTTCCCACCATCTCTCAGCCTCCACCCTTGTCTTCTCCTCTCTTCTTCACGCTTTCTTCCACCCCCTTCATCCACCTGTCTCTCGGTCTCTTTCCTTCCCACTTCGTCTCGTGTACTCTCCTGGGTATCCTCTTCTCCTCCATTCGTTTTACATGTCCATACCATCTAAGTCTAGATTTCTCTATACCATCCTGTAATGGTTCCTCCTTCATTAATTCTCTGGTCCTCTCATTTCTTATTCTGTCCATCTTTGTAGCTCCAATACTGCTTCTCAAGAACCTCATCTCACTGGCCTGTATTTTGCTCTTCTCCCTTCCTTTCATAACCCAGGTATCCGAGGCATACGTCAGGATAGGGACATAGTACGTCCGATATATGATCTTTTTGCTGTTCTGAGGGACATCCTTGCTCCATAACATGCTTCTCACACTCCTCCGAAATGCTTCTGCCTGCTTCCCCCGCTCATTTATTTCTCTATCCTTTCTTCCATTATCTTGTATCAGGCTTCCCAGATACTTGAAACTCTCCACTTTCTTCTGCTGTTCCCCACCAATTGTTATTCCCGTTGTGCTTCTTTCCTTCTTCCTTGTTGTGATCACCATCTCACTCTTATTTATGCTAAATTCCATCCCATATCCTTGTATTATTCCTTCCCACACGTCCAACTGTTCCTGTACCTCCTCCTCCTTGTTTCCCCAAATCATCAAATCATCTGCAAACACCATTGCTTTCATCTTTCCTTCCCCAATTACTTGTGCCACTCGGGTCATTATGTCATCCATCACCACAATGAAAAGTAACGGTGACAGTGCACTTCCTTGTTTCAGGCCGTTTCTCTGTTCCAACTAGTCTAATCTCTCTCTCCTCCCACTTTCACACAGCTCACGCTTCCCTTGTACATCTCCTTTATCCTCTTTATAGTCCATTTCTCTACTCCCCTAGGGGCCGATAACCTAGATGTTAGGCCCCTTAAAACAACAATTATCATCATCATCATCATCATCTACTCCTCTATCCTCCAGGGACTTCCATACTTTGTTTCTGCATACACTGTCATATGCTTTCTCAATGTCCAGGAAGGCCATCAGTAGATCTGTTCCATACTCATAGTGCTGTTCTTGTAACTGCCTTACAGCAAGAATCATATCCACTGTGGACCTTCCTGCACTGAAGCCATGTTGTTCTTCCCTCATCCCTCCTTCTATCCTTGTCCTAATTCTCTTTTCCAAAACTTTCTCGAAGATCTTTGCCCAATGACTCATCAGTGTTATTCCCCGATAGTTTCTGCAATCTGTTCTACTACCTTTCTTGAAGATCGGGACAATTATTCCTTTTTTCCAGTCCTCTGGGGTCTTCCTATCCTTCCATGCTGTCCTCATCACTCGGTACAACCACTGTATCCCCACCTCTCCTGCTGCTCTCACCATCTCCACACTCAACTCATCCACACCCGGTGTATTTCCTCCTTTCATCTTGTTCACTGCATCTTCCACTTCTTTCCATGTTAAGTCCTTTTCTGGTTGCAGTTCATCTTCCTCTTCCCCCACTTCTTCCTCCTCACCATCTTTTCCATTTGGGTTCAGAAGTTCTTCAAAATATTATTTCCACATTTTCTTCAGTTCTTCCCTATTTTCTATCTCTTGTCCCCTTTTGTTCACCATTCTAACATAATCCGTAGGATCCTTCCGCCTCTTATTTTTTACCATCCCATACAGGACCTTTTTTGTATCTTCACTATCCTCCTACATCATCTTTGTCCACTCTTCCATCCACTTTCTTCTCTCCTCAGCCACTACTCTCTTCGCCTCCTTCTTTCTTTCCTGGTACTCTTCCCTCGTCTCTACCGTCCTATTTTGATACCACCTCCTAAAGGCTCTATTCTTTTCCCTTACTATATCTTTTGTCTTCTAATTCCACCATGGTGTTTCCTTCCACCTCTTCTTACTACTTGTCCTCCCACATACTGCTTCTGCTGCACCTACTAGTGTCTTCTTAAATCTAGCCCATTCCTCTTCCACCCCTCTTTCTTCATCCGTTGGAATTCCTTCCTTTACCATTTTGAGGTACTCGACCCTTCTATCCCCTTCTTTCAGTTTCCATATCCTTATACGTCTTTCCTGGTTCTCAGTCCCTTTCTTCTCCTTACTCCCTCTCAGGTTCATTACCAGCAATCGATGGTCGCTGTCCAGGTTCTCCGATGGTATAACCTTGATGTCCGTGATGTTCTTATTTAGTTCTTTCTCATACAGTATATAGTCGACCACCGACTTCCTGGTCAAGTCATCACTGTACCATGTGATTGTGTGGCTCTCTCTTTTCTTAAACCAGGAGTTCCCAACTAGCAGGCTGTTCCTCTGGCAGAAGTCCAACAGTCTCTTTCCTTCCTCATTTCTTCCGCCCCAACCCTCTGGTCCTAGAACACTCTCATAACCTTGTCTTTCTCTTCCTACATGGGCATTCAGGTCCCCCATAACAATCATATTTCTTCCTACCAGCTGCTTCTGCAATTCCTCTTCAAACTCCTCCTTCTCTTCAGAGGCGCAGCCTACTTGTGGAGCATACACTTGCACTATTTCTACGGTCTCTCCCCTCAGTGCTACTTTCACTTTCATCATCCTATCACTTATTCTCCTCACTTCTTCTTTTAAACCATCTCGTACTACTACTCCCACTCCATTCCTCTTTCCCTCTTCGTTCCCACTCCAGTACAGTCTATAGCCTTTTCTCAGTTCTCTCCTTCCTTCCCCTTTCCACTTTGTTTCTGCCAATCCCAATAAATCCAACTTTCTTCTTTCCATCATATCCACTATCTCCTCCACCTTCCCTGTCAGCGTTCTTAGGTTTAAAGTTCCAAATCTTAGTCCGTGTGTACAGCCGTGTCGTCGTCTATTAAATCCATCATGTCCGAGGCTCGTTCCATTTTTGAAAGCATTTGGTTTCATCCACTACTGGCTTGCTGGGCCTATCGTAGCTTCACCAGAGCCCCGTTAGCCGTCACTTTTCAGGGTTCCTGTAGGACCTTCACAGCTACCGTAACGGTCCCTGGGCACACGAAGTCCCCACTGTACTTCGCCCCTACAGGCGATCCCCTACTTTGTGCCGTTGCCCGTCTCCCACGACGTGGACGAGGGGTTGGACTTATGGGAGACCTCGACGAAAAGTGTACTTGTTGTAAATAATATTGATTTGCCCACGTGAGCTTACAGTCTGTTCCAATTCCATTCTTTTGTAGTTTTGTAGTTATCAACATTCACTGTGTCTTATATAAGAGCCGAAAGAGTGGAAACTCCCTCCACTGCATGTATTAATAGACATAATTCTTCCTTGGGTTTCTCCAAATTATGCCAAAGCATACTAATTACAATATATATGTAGACTACCTATTACAGATTTTCATTCTACGTAAGAAGTACAGAAATCTTTCTTTGTTATTTATCACTTTCCCAACTCAGCACTACTATTTGTAATCTCGAAAATATACTCCTAAGATTTATCAGGTTATAGGTACAGTATATATTTTAAGTTTCAAGGAATGGTATACGCACTGCTACTCAGAAAATGATGATGAATTCATGGTAGTTAGAATATAGTGTAACCATTATATTTTGTCCCGTGAAGTTGGCAACGCCTACCGTTTGATGAATTTTAAAATTAGAGAAAAATAACTGGACATATAATTTGCAGGATAAGCATGATTATGTAACAAGTTTGATGATGATTATGATGATGATTGGTGTCTTAAAGTGCGGAATAGCGTGGCCATCTGCCCAAACATAGGCTAATGTTATGCAAATAGTGTCAGTCTGAGTGAAACAGCTGGTTAAGAATTTATTCTATATCAAGTTACAACGCATAGCGAATTCTAATCCACGCAAAATAACTCGAACCATCCCGTGGCACTACAGCCCATGTTTGACCCTGTCCTACCAAGCGACCGCTGCCCAGCCATTCGGCCTACCGATTGAGGGGTGAAGCGACGTCAGGTCGCGTCACCTCGAACGTTAATTTTTGTCTCCGTGACCGAGACGCTGCCCCACTGTCAGACAACTACCCAATTGTCCTAACGAGGCTGAGTGCACCTCCAGTCCTCACGTCAGTTTTTAAAATCCCTGACGGAGCCGGGAATCAAACCAGGGGCCTCCGGGCCGGCAAATGAACTCTAACGGGGTTTGAATATTGCTGTTGTTACAACTTTTGTGCTATAGCTGACATTTGAATATCGTGCCAAATCTTATTCATGTGTGGTTTCCTTTTATGATATACCAGTTATTGAATATACTGTAGGCCTACAGTAGGGATTTTTTAAAAATACGTATATTGCAGTTTTGGAGCAAATAACTTACGTATTCCGTCACTTAAAACAAAAATCTTATTGTGGTTTTTGATCTTGAACAGTCAGACAGTTCCAATTTGTTTGAGATAAAAGTTCAAATACATACTTTTTATTTATATCACTGAATTTGTCATCATGCAAAAATATATGTGTATTCACGATGGCAGGTCTTCCAATATACAGACTACCCAGACACACATCCACAAATGCTGGACTGGAACCGGTAGCAGGAACACAGTTTCAGAGCCAAATTTACATTCAGTGAAGGAATGGAGATTCGAAGCTCAAGTCCACAGTATCGAATAATGTTCAGATGTGCATGGATTGACATTCTTATGAGCATATAACTTTTTCCGATTACCAACCTTTTACTACAGTATGGTCCTTTATTTTTATTGGCAGGCCTAGGCCCTTCATGGGCTGTAGCACCGCAGGGTTTTGTTTGGTTTGGTTTGGTTTGGCTTTAAGGTCCTTTATTTTCAGGGCTCGAGAAATCCCAGTACTTTTTACCTTTCGTGAATATGGTGTAAATTAGTATTGTGAACAACTATGTCCGGGGCTTGAAATAGTATTTGCAAGGAGAGATTGTAGAAAAATCAGGGTACGGGGATCTAGTATGACAGATGTTACCGTCGACATTCGTACCTCGGATCTGGATTCCTGCTACTATTACTGCTCAGATTAGATGCTTACGTATCACCAATGTAGACCGGGTTTGGTTCCTGTGAGATACTTGAGATGAAAAACCATGCCCACTAGTTCCAAGTCAAAGTAAAAAAGAAGGCCATGTGGCTTAAGAACGTTAAGAAATTGGACACATGAGACAGATAAGATCAAATCACACCAACGGTCAAAGTTCAATTGTCTTTCAGTGGTTTCATTATTCTACTCCATAAAATTCTCTCAACATACTTTTTATTTATATCACTGAATTTGTCATCATGTAAAAATATATGTGTATTCATGATGGCAGGTCTTCCACTATACTGAACCCTTGCAAAGAAGCTTATGAGATGTTTCGGGGGGTGTAACAGTCCATATCGTAAGTTGTTGTTAAAGCGCTTCATTAACATGCAGGGTAACATATAACAAAATAACATGCGGGAAAAAGTGAAGCCAGGGTTAAAACAAATGAATTTAATAACAGATCAGCTATTTACAAAAATAATTAACAAACAAAACTCCCATGATGACTCCCACTGAATAAATTAAATTTGCCAAAACTAGGCCAAATCTCAGGAGAGATTATTACTCGGACCAAGTGTCCCAAGAAAAATCAACAATAATGACAATGTATGCGCGAGTGCTGTTCTACATGCTTCACGATGAGTACAATTGAATGCATGATTCGTCATCATCCGGAATAAACTTTCAGAAGACGAATCCGCATTACTTAGAGCTAGACAGACGCGGGGAACAACTATACAACACTTAAAACTAAACCGACACTTCCTATACTTAAAATAAACAACACAATAATTTCCGCATGAAATCGGAATCAAAGCTGCCGTAGCAAAACATTACTGCCTAAAATTAGGACTTCTCACAAATCAACACAAGTAAGTTAACACGTGACCAACCAAGAAATACACATATGACCGCCGTCATTTTTACAAGTATACTACCACTACACCACACGGGCGTCACATCTTAAATTACACGAACTGAGTCATAAACAAATCACTAGGCTCAGAGCCAACATTTACATTATTAACACAACATTCCATCCATACGACATGCAATAATCCGTCACAAACATGGCGAACTCCCCAATTAATTATGGTTCAAATTAACCATCACAAAAGGAACAGGTTTGCTAAATGAAAGCTTAAAGGGGCCAGTCGGAAAATAGGACTGCCTAACAAAATAAGTCACCAGGCTAGACGGGCGATTCGTGGAAATCTGCATATCTGTCAACCCACGTGTCAAAATAACCTCGACCTCCCAAGGCATGGGATCCAGTCTCGAAGAAGCGTGCCCCAAAGCACAATAATACGTCTGTGTGTGTCAGAACAAATACATCTCAGCATTTCCCCTAGGAAATCCAAGAATCAGCATATGGACAAGGAACAGCGGTCTCCTCAGAGCACCCTGCCTTTCCATCAAAATACAACAACAACAAAAATATGAGGGCGGTAGGACCTCTACCCCTCTTCACGTAGAATCAAAACACACACCTGACACAATAACACACACAGAATCACACGTATGGGTTTGACAGACCCTGAAATAAAATGACATAAATATTTTCCACCTGCTGGCGCCTCCGTTCTATGCCAGTGACTAATAAACCTGAAAAGGACTCAAAAAAAATCTAAAAAAATTAGAACTAAGGTGTTCTTCAATTACGTCTTACTTTGTTGCGCTCGGCAACCCTAATATGAATAATAACCTGTTCAGCAAACATCTTACAGTAATTACCTCCCTTTCCTATCAACAAAATATGAACTTTAATAAAGCACCACTTATCGAATGTAACGGGCTTCGCATTCGCATGGATAAAATCACGTACACGCGCCGTGTACTTTAAATATGACTCCAAAGAAAAATAATACACAACAAACAACTTTGGCCACGCGCCAAAGTACATTTAAACACTTAGTGTCGGTACAAGAAAAACACTCTAAAACAAGAAAAAGACTAAAATGAACTATTTACAAAGTTCCCCCGCCAATCTAACTACATATTGAATAATCAATTTTTGTACATCACCGTATCAGCTGGTAGAACATATGACTTTCATCTCGGCCCATTTCCCTACGGGAAATTAGCCCTCCATCGTTGTCTTCGTAGAAGCGTTGGACATCACTCCGGCTCCTGACCACACGTCGGACATCTTGGTGTAGTCTCTTTGGAAGAAAAGTTCAATGTTATTATAATTTGACCTGGCTATAATCGCTTGTGAGTTACTAATTTCGCCCACGAATTGTCCTATGCGATTAATCAACGAAGACTTTCCCTAGCTCTCGCTTACACACGCACAATACAACACTTGAAAAAATACAGTAAAAATTTACATGAAATGTACACTTCAAACCCATCGTCACTGGCTTGACAATACAAGTTTTAAATCTGCCTGTGTCGCAGTCGTTATCTCGCTCGGTAATCTCTACTGCTCTGCGTGGACCTTCGCTCGAGTTGAGCGCTAATTGGAATGTTACTCAAGTCTTGCCCCTAAGAGCTGAAAATAGTTGTCTTCAAGATAATATTAGAGTACTTAAAAATCGCTACGCAAACTGGCGTGAAGATAGCTCACCAGAGCTCACAAAGTATTACCTTCAAATAATATTAAAGCTTTAAAAATCACTACGCAAACTGGCGTGAAGTTAGCTCACCAGAGCTCCAAACAGATAGTCATCGAAACAGCGCCTCGTCGATCAATTTATTGGAAACTGACAGAGTGAGGTGGAGTGGGGTGAATTAAGAAAAATTTTCTAGAGTTTTCATCTCACACACACGGGACTAGTGTCAATCTTCATCATTTAATTCAAACGTCTCATCGCACTCATGCGGAGATAATTCGAATCGGCGGTTCTTTAGATAATCAATTCCGCGCGCTTTTTACCAGTGACGCCACCCATCGCGTGGTTTCGGCTTGGTCTCTCCTGATTGGGTGATTCAATCGTAGGTCGGTTGCAAGAAACTCGTGACCATCCCTTTATGACTCCAATTCTGGTGCATGTTGTTACACAATTTGGCCTTGAACTCAGCTTACCCGGCCGTTTTCAAGAATAGCTACCAAGCTCTGTTTCTGTGGCAATCATTGCAACACGCTAACTTGCCTTCCTCGTTGTCACCATCCATAAGTACTGCCTGGGCCGCAGTAATAATAATAATAAATCATGAATACTTATTTATCGCAGATTAATAAGGGTTCAATACAGACTACCCAGACACACATCCACAAATGCTGGACTGGAACCGGTAGCAGGAACACAGTTTCAGAGCCAGTCATCTTGTTTTTGAGTGAGATAGAAGAGTCTGATAACTGACATCAACATATAAGCAGAACTCTTTCAGCTTCTCTCTCCTCACCGTGAATATTGAAAAATAAAGAAATATTTTCATGGCGATTACTTCAATGCCGACAGTTAAAACTCCAACAGCGCTTGATATAGTATTGTAGATAATATGTGCAAAGCATCCAATTCCTTCTACATTTTTCCTATTTCTTCTGTAATTCGGTGAAACACATTCCGCTGCAGTTGTCTTAAAGTGTCTAGACAAAACTTTGCAATTGTCTCCGATTTTTCGTTATGCAGCGAATCGAACTTCAACAGCTTCTGTTTGATTCCCCCAGTTTCTGGAAAGTATTGAACAACTAAAGGAAAGATCTCTTTAACTTTGTGGTTCGATGCGTCGATGCCTATGCCGTTAAATGAAACTTCTTGCAATTACTTTATGCATTCGGACACGGAGTGTGGTGCGAGAATAGTTTTAACAATCGCTGTAGCGTAGACTGCTTTGCGGTGACTTTGGAGTCGGGATACATTGCGGCATTCAGTTTTACGGTACAGTCTAGAGAACTGAAGGATTGATAATGCTTGGCAACTTTATAAGCTGTTGATAATTCTGCAGCAGCAACAAGCAATTCTTCCTATAAGGCATCCAACGTTTAGAATGAAGCACTGGTTAGATAGGGATATTCTTCTCTCTTTCTGTTGCACGCGAGACATGTATGACGCTGTCATTTTCTAGCACTCCACTGTTGCCATATCAGTCGAAAAATTATTTGTAAAAGAAACCAGCATATTCGGGTAGAACTATGTTTTGCCGATCTTTTTTGTCCTATATTAGAACTACGTAAACTTGATAGAAATGCTAGAAAAATTAGATATCCATATTTGTTTTTAAAACTATAAACTGAGTTCTCATTTTAGTAAAATCGATCTTATCTTTTTTGTCCTATATTAGAACTACGTAAACTTGATAGAAATGCTAGAAAAAGTAGATATCCATATTTAAAAAAAACTATAAACTGAGTTCCCATTTTAGTAAAATCGATCTTATATCATGTTGCATTGACTTTGTGATGCCTATTTTTCACACACGCTTAGCTAAATGTACCGTCTTGATGATGGATTATTGAAATATTTTATACTGGCAATATTACAAATTTCAAGTAGGTAAAACTTCTGAATATTCTCTCATAACCGCATAGAAAAAGTTCGTATGCTGCCAACTTTTCTATTTTTAAAGTTAACCATGTCATGTCAGTTTGAGAGTTGTAGAGGAATGTTGGAAGAAGTTTTCTACCTGCTTACCCAGAGTGTAGGTTTAATTGTTTACACAGGCCGGGCTGTTCATTGACCGCGGATTATAAAAATGAAGTTTCGAAGGACAGCGGGGTGCAGCTTTCTACTCGCAGCTTTATTACTGTGCCCTTCGAGCTTGTATTTCAGTAGTTCGGCTGTCTCTATCTTGAGTGTGTGTGCGGCAGTTCTGTTAGATTTAACGTGTTGTATTTTACGTATTTCACGTACAACAATGGATAGTTTTGTGAAAAGAAAGCGTGGTCAAGTGCTCAGAAGGAGGGAAAAACAAGTCGTAATTAATGTGTTCAGTTATTTTAAGAATCATAAACCCAACGAAAGTATAAATCATGAAAGGTAAGCCAATGAGGAGTATTTTCTTTAATAACGTACTTCAACTTTAACTGCAGTCGAAACTTCACACATTTCCTCGTGCTTGTACTTTATTTATTTTATTTTGATTGTTTTCTTTATGTTACATTCAGCATACATTATAGTTAATTTAATTTAATGTCGTTGTATGTGTTATGTTAGCCTACTATTAGTATTATTATACAGTACTTAATTCAAGTCTTCGTCACTGCACAATCGCTGAATGTGCGGAAAGTGTATGCGAAGCGCTTTGTACTCCCTCCTCACATGGAGTGGCAACCCTGTCGTAACGCGCCATAAGACCAATGCTTCATTCTAAACGTTGGATGCCTAGGTGTCTTCTTTAATCATGATTGTAGAAATAGGCTTTGTTGTCGATGCTACCGCGAATCTATTTGTATGATTCTTCGTAGAAGTGTGATACCTCATGTCTGCCTTACCTCTGTGAGTTACTGAGATGAAACAGTTACAAATCTCACACAACGCTTCCTCATCCGTACGTCCTTTCTTGACAGAAGACCACTCTTTTGTGTGATCATCCGAAAAGTGACACTTTCTCTTTTTATTCTTAGGCATTTTCGTAAGCTAAGATAAGTTTATTAAACGGTAAACCGTCGACAATAACACTTTACACTATACACTTCACGCCCCATATCGTCTCATCAGATCGCTATTCAAATCGCTGCTTAAATAGTTCCAGCCCCGTACTACTGGAGAAGTCTGGTATTTTCTCGAATGATTGTGCTAGAGCTAGATACAGGATACGCAACATGCAACGCCATCTGTGAGACAACCTTGTCAACATAAACGTGTTGACATAAATGAAACTATGAAAATTACTGAGGCTGCATTTACATGTTGCGCTAACAGATACCGTTACTTCAGTGCCTGGACCAAGCTCGTGGCAGTATTTCGCAAATTCGGGACAAAATTTGGTCTTGTCGGGATGTCGGGTCAAGGAGGTCTAGAACGGTGACGGTCCCGATATATCAGGACGGATGGCAACCCCAGTTAATTATGACCCTTCCCGCAATATGGCATCTAACGGTTCATAGGCGTTAATTTTAAGGAAAATCAAATGTACGGCTTCTATAATACGAAAGGCAAGGTACAGAATTCAAAGACATTAAATAATTAGCCTAATTGTTATAATCATCATAGCTCACCATACGAAGCTTCTCATTGAACGCTCGAATAGGATACGAACAAGAAAAATAATGTCTTTCAACATTTCGAACTCACGCTATCTTGAGTTTTTGAAAGCGATTGCCTGTATACTCCGCTCTGAATAAAGATTCGCTGTGCCAGGTTTCACTGTTCTCGGGTGATTATATTGCCAGAAAAGTAATTTTAAATACTTGAATATCGTGTGGTCGCCATGTTATTTTTGTCTTTATCAGGTTTCTGAAAGTTACATAGACTATACTATATATACTTAATTAATAGTCCTCTATCATCATACAAAATTTCAGTTTGATTGCTATATTAGTTTCGGAGATGCTGAGAACTGGTGAAATATTTCTCATGGCTGGCATGTTCAATTGTTTTATATGTAAGCCATAGAATTATATGATGATGTTGTTTGTTAATTAATTTTAGGGACTTGGCACATCTTGGTCATCAGCCCCATGTAGTTGGGTGTGCGCTGAACTTTGTCTGAAAACCTGTATTTTTGTGATGCCTGTAGTAGTAGTGTGTGTAACTATTTTATGGACAGGAAAAGGGTTGCAGTGCCCCGGGACGTGAAATATAACGCACTCTCCCGGCATTTACCTGATGTAGTGTGGGAAACGCGGGGAAACACCAAACACAGGATGATTCTACATGCTAACAGAACAGAGTGCTGCCCTGCGTGACGAATGGCCCAACATTTATTTTGAACATTTCACTATTTCTAAGCATCTATTCACTCCAAATAGCAGCTGTATTACAAGCTAAAAGTGGTTCAACACCGCATTAATCAGGTGCTGCCATTATTTTGATCGCTGCCTGTAAACTCACCCGAAACAAGGGCATTGCAGCGGGAATGAAATGTGTGCATAGCCGTCACACTCACACACCTCCCAAGTCTAACGCCTCTCCAGGCTTCTCAGTAAAATAACGTAGTAGAAGAGCTCAAATGAAACCTAAGTAACATAGTCACCGTGTTCAGAATTCTCGTAGTTGGTCAGTTTGTTGGTTACAAGCACCACTACCAGACTGTACTCGCAACATACCGTGTTCGCTCTTAATTAGCTACTAAGCAGACTCGCAGTGTAGTTTCTCCTCATCATAAAAGCTCTTTTTGGACGCACTTTCTGTTGGGATTGGTATCGCTTTCCTTTGTCTCATGTGTTCCTTGCTTTGCACGCTTTGCTTTGAATATACCAAGCCAACCGATTACCTCTTTAAATAACATAAGTTTTTTTTGTCAGTATGCCTGTTTGTTATGGGTTGGCATCAAAACTACCAGAGCGAATGGGATGAAAATTCGTGTGTATGTAGAAGACATCGTTAAGATAAATTTAGACTACGAATTATTTATGCAACACAAATGGGCGGAGGGGGTTAACAAGAAGCCTAAATTCCCTGCAATAAGCCAATTGCACAATTTGCGTTGTTTTCTTGACACCGTAATGCCAGCTTCACAGTGACCCTTGAAATATCAAGCATAACATTTTAAAAAGTTGCCCTTCAGAACTGCTAATGTATGCTCACTGGCAAGATTTTTTCTTCTAATTCTGTAACACTGCTATTTTCAATCTATTAATTCACTTGCTGACCTGAGAATATAGCGAGGTGACTTGTCCTGACATGGATGTCGTAACACAGTTATTATCCTTTCACGAATTGATTGCCGGCGGTCGAGATGGGAACTATTCTTTGTTTACTTGTGTCACACGTCATCCTGCTTCGTTGACAGGTACAGTTGCGCGAGTAGGATATGACTCAGTCATCGTTTGACTGTCCGTGGTGACATGAGCCTCTGTGACGCGCAATGCTGCTTGGCTTATGAGCAGAATGCACTCTGTCATCGCTGTGTTCCCCAATTCACCCCGCTGAGCAGTCGCTACAAAAATGAACAAGCACTGGCGCAGCGGCAATGAAATTTTAAATGGGTAATATGCTATATAAAACGTACTACGCGATGACATTCTTTGTACCTCAATGGAGCCTGTAAGAAGTCGCATGTTATCTATGATTCACTTCACGCCGATCGTGGAGTGAGGATTTTTTTTGTTGGCATGGGTCAGCGGTAAACGGTTGGTCTTAAAACTCATCTCGAGCTAGGCTGCCGGTTTGAATCCGGCCACGGGCATGGACGCGTGTTGTCTTTAATTATGGTATAATACATCATCACACCAAGACACATAATCCATGTAAAAATAAATTAAATTGGAGCTGACAGTGGTCAGTATGGATTGAGGTACCGGTATGTGCCCTGGAATTTGCGTGTTGTGAGAGGACCCAGAAATCACACTCATAATGGCTAAAAAAATCAAAAGGCAACACATATTTCTAAACAACTTATTTTAGTAGGATTTTCGTTCTGATGGATAGTTTATTTCTCTTATCAGCTGTATAATGTTTAGTGTTGTGACCCCAAGTGGTCTTCGTTTCAGTACCTACTTCTAAGCAAAACAGTGTAGGTTACTGTACACAAATTGCGGAATTGCACGGGTGTTTGCCAAACAAGATTCGACAGTGTAGCCATAACTGCGCTAATCCCTGTCACCCAAATCACCATGTACGATAATAATGGCACGTTTGGAGATCTGAGTTTCTAATCCCGGAGCTGACAGTGGTCAGTATGGATTGAGGTATGTGCCCTGGAATTTGCGTGTTGTGAGAGGACCCATGAAAGAAATCACACTCATGATGGGCAATGACAGAGCTGGTTCGAGTTATGGAACGCCTCATAGGCTGCTCGGCTACACTGGTGGTTCACATACATACATACATACATACATACATACACACACACACACACACACACACACACACACACATACGAGTACATGGCACCGAGTTTCTTATAGTTACTCTCTATAGCTAAGACTGCATGCCAAATGTAGATGTCATGCTTTCTGTTTCGTGAGATGCTTTGAGGTCGGGAAGTCTCTTACTTTACGTAAATGGTCAAGCTGCTTGCCTCTCTTCAAGGCACGTTTGGTGATCCGAGTTTCTAATCCCAGAACTGACAGTGGTCAGTACGGATTGATTCCCGATTGAATCGATTAGCGGTCTATCATGCGAGATTTTCGAAGTGAAATGTCACGTCCCGTGGTTCGGATTCAACGCAAAAATATGTCTAGCCAATAATCGCGAGATTAACGTTCCCGTAAAACGACAAGCTTGCTTCCTGCTTTACATAAAAGGCGACAGCTACTGTTCATTAGGTATATATTATCGCATTCCCTGAAGGACTTCTACGTCAGATAGCCATCAGCACGATCTCTGACGCAAAGCATGCATGCCATGTACTAACAGAATAGAGAAGTATAGTGTCCCTCATCTGTTAACAAGGTTTTGTTTTGTTATTTCATATGAGGGGCTTGGACATCGTGGTCATTTAGTCCTATGTTCTTGGGTGTATATATATATTTAAAAGTTACGTTTGATAATCTGTGTAATTGTGTTGTCTAGTAGTGTGTGTATTTGTAATTCAGTTGAGGATTGGGAAGGAAGTGACCGTGGCCTTAATTTTAGGAACCATCCCGGCATTTGCCTGGAGTAGAAGTGGGATACCACGGAAAACTACTTCCAGGATGGCTGAGGTGGGAATCGAACCCATCTCTTCTCAGGTTTGCCTCACGAGGTTGATTGTACCCGGTCCAGCCCCCAGACCAGAATTGATTTACTAGTCAGAGCCTGGAATTGAACCTGGTCCTTCGGGGTGACAGCCAAGAAGGTCTAATAATGTGAGGGAGGGGGAGAGGATATGGAAGCCTGTCACAGTTACACTCACTGATACAGCAATGAATAGCTGGCTTCTAGGGGACCATATCATTCAGAAGATTGTTCATGAATATTTACAAATCCAGTGCTCACTGTCAAGTGGAAGTACAGTTTGGGGCTTCTGACAATGTGATCAATTTAGTCCCGTGTACTTGCTGGTGTAGGATTTATCTATAACCTGTGTTATTGTGGCGACCGAAGCGTAATTTTAATTGAGTCTAGGATTGGGAATGAAGTGGCCGTGGCCTTAGGGTAGGAATCATCTCGGCATTTGCCAGGAGTAGAAGTGGGAAACCACTTCTAGGATGGTTGAGACGGGAATTGAACTCACCTCTTCTCAGCTCTGCCTCACGAGGCTTCGTGAACCCCGCTCCAAGCCTCAGATCAGAATTAAGTTCCTTGACAGCACCATGAATCTAACCCGGACCTTAGGGGTGACACCAAGAATGCTAGCCACTACATTACGAGGGGTTCTTATAGTACAATTCAGCCTTATTTTTCTGAGGACCGTTCGCCTCTAAAGCAGTAGCGTAGCGTCATATTATTATTTATTGTAATGTTGTTTTTCTTACAAGTTCTTAAGCCATAATAGTAATTTTCATGATTTAAACGATTCACCGCTTGCATCCTGCGTACGAACGAGGCAGATAGACACTTTGGAGGATGTCTCCCATGTCTTCTCATTAAAGCCATCCCCTCCATGCTCCTCCACGCTGCCAGCGATGTGGTGAACGTTTTGTGATCCTGTATTTACTGTGCCTTAGTTTCTAGTTATTTTAACCATGGGAAGTGATGAGCTATTAGTTGACATGGACCGTGTAACTATTGATTCTGTAAGATTTCTTCATAGTATCACTATCATCATTAACATTTGCACAAAAGTTGAAACTAAAATCTAAAATAAAATGCCCTCAGTTGGATTTGTCCCAAAAAGATGGCAAAGTTGCAAGAAAATTTAAAAGTAGTTGCCATTCGAAATATAGATGGTTATGTGGTTCTCAGCACACCAAGTACCGACAGCGGTGGCTACGCTCGCTAAAGTGCAGTGTTAGGTCATGAGGCCAAGCTCTCTGATGACTCGGTAGATGCGTAGGTTCGAGCTCCACCGTCGGTCGTCCTTGAAATGGTTTTCCGTGGTTTCCCCCATTTTCAACACTAGGCAAATGCTGGGATGGTACCTTCTGACAGGCCACGGCCGCTTCCTTCCACATCCTTGCCCAGTTTCATCCATCTTCAACCATTCCATCTCTCATTCCGGCATGCAGGTCGCCCACGGACGTCGACTAAAAATACGTGCAGTCGGCCTCTCAGGAGGCCACACGACAAAAAAAATCACACAAAGTCACTTCATTGTTATTACTGTTTGATGTTTGGGGGCGAAGAACCATGGACTCGTACGGGTATCACAACAATAAAAAAAAATGAGGCAAAACTCTAAAACATTCAGGGACCAGGAAACACATTAATAATGCAGAGATGTTTCACATGCTAGCAAGAAATAGAATTGAGCATTGTTTAGTGAAAACGCGATTAGCAGCTGTGAAATATAATGAAAATTATTCGCCTATTTCGAGTTACATTTTCATTATATTTCACAGCTGCTAATCGCGTTGTTTTCACTAAACAATGCTCAATTCTATTTCTTGTTGTGCGCAAAAGAACTAAGTTTGATGGATGAGCGTAACAATGTACAAAAAATGCTGTCTGATAATTGCTTGCAGACCATTGTTGCTACCCGACATGACAGTAGCTCCAGCATAATTATGTCTAGTTAGTGAGGTTTCGAGGGACGGGCTATTTTCTTATCTATTTTATATTCTTCCAGATTGAAAATTATGTGTGTATTGCCGAAGCCTGTGCACTTATAGGCCTATCCAATGATACATCGAAGAAACCTACAAATATTTCTCAACTCTCGAGTTACAGACATATCGCACAACTACACTTAATTGAGAGCTTTGAAGGACACGTCAGTAGTCTCATTTGCCTGAATGGCCACAAATTCACATGACGAAAGCTATTCTGCAATCCTTTCCCTTACTGCATTAGTGACAGATTGCATAATCATTTTGGATGTCTGGAGACGTACCTTCAAAAACAGAGCTGCCTTCTTTCATAAATGATTCTCCTATTGCTAGCAAATCGAGGGTTTCTAAATAATTGCCCTTATTAAGAGATTCGTGGTCTTCTCTGTGGCCTCTAAAGGCAAGTTCTTGCCGCCCGAGATGGCACACCATCTATTAGGCGACCCATTATTCGCCTATTTCGAGTTACATTTTCATTATATTTCACAGCTGCTAATCGCGTTGTTTTCACTAAACAATGCTCAATTCTATTTCTTGTTGTGCGCAAATGCGAGGGAGCCGTGTCAGTACATTTACTGGCACGTTAAAGATCCCCTTCGGGGCAAAATTCCAGCACCCCGGCGTCTCTAAAAGCCAGTGTAGTTAAAAGGGACGTAAAACCAATAACATTATTATTATTATTATTATTCTATTTCTTGCTAGCATGTGAAACATCTCTGCATTATTAATGTGTTTCCTGGTCCCTGAAAGTTTTAGAGTTTTGCCTCAATTTTTTTTTATTGTTGTGATACCCGTACGAGTCCATGGTTCTTCGCCCCCAAACATCAAACAGTAATAACAATGAAGTGACTTTGTGTGCTTTTTTTGTCGTGTGGCCTCCTGAGAGGCCGACTGCACGTATTTTTAGTCGACGTCCGTGGGCGACCTGCATGCCAGGATGAGAGATGGAATGGTTGAAGATGGATTTAACTGGGCAAGGATGTGGAAGGAAGCGGCCGTGGCCTGTCAGAAGGTACCATCCCAGCATTTGCCTAGTGTTGAAAATGGGGGAAACCACGGAAAACCATTTCAAGGACGACCGACGGTGGAGCTCGAACCTACGCATCTACCGAGTCATCAGAGAGCTTGGCCTCATGACCTAACACTGCACTTTAGCGAGCGTAGCCACCGCTGTCGGTACTTGGTGTGCTGAGAACCACATAACCATCTATATTTCGAATGGCAACTACTTTTAAATTTTCTTGCAACTTTGCCATCTTTTTGGGACAAATCCAACTGAGGGCATTTTATTTTAGATTTTAGTTTCAACTTTTGTGCAAATGTTAATGATGATAGTGATACTATGAAGAAATCTTACAGAATCAATAGTTACACGGTCCATGTCAACTAATAGCTCATCACTTCCCATGGTTAAAATAACTAGAAACTAAGGCACAGTAAATACAGGATCACAAAACGTTCACCACATCGCTGGCAGCGTGGAGGAGCATGGAGGGGATGGCTTTAATGAGAAGACAGGGGAGACATCCTTCAAAGTGTCTATCTGCCTCGTTGTTCGTACGCAGGATGCAAGCGGTGAATCGTTTAAATCATGAAAATTACTATTATGGCTTAAGAACTTGGAAGAAAAACAACATTACAATAAATAATGATATAACGTGTAATTTGTTACGTAAATTTGGATAGACAGTGTCTACCTTGTCTATCCTGACGCTACTCTACTGCTAATGGGTCAACTCTGTGCATACCTCGAGACCCACAACATCAAGCAATTACATCAATGTTCAAGATTGAAATAGCTTTAAAACTATGCAAATTCTCAACCCGAGTATGATTCATCCTGTTAAACAGCGACATTTATTAATGAGAAACTCTATTCACAAACTCAAAAGTGCTTCGTGCCTGAAAATAGTCTGGTTTGCCGTACAATCGGTTACAGTGTCGCGTGCAAATACATGCATGAACAGACATTGAAAAACCCCTGATCTCCTTCCCTCCCTCATTTTACCCCTTACTAACAAATTTAAATTAAGTAAAGTACGTTGCATTTTTGTTGTTGTAAATTTGAGGCTTCATCCAAGTACGTCCTCCCCATTTTGAATGTCTCACTATTTGTAATTTCTGTAATAATTAGTGGTATTGTAAATCACTTCCCTGTGTCCAACTGACAACAAGTTGGAACTTTCTCGAAGCTAAAACGCTTTAATTTATTGTAACTTTACAAGCTCATTGTATTCTCTTGCAGTCTGGTGCAAGCTCATTATTCTCTTGCCTTAAAGGTATGCTTTTCCATTTATAAATGGTAGTTCAATTTTTTTTTTCAGCAATTGCTGCTGTACCCAGGTTGCTGGGATCAGCCTGGCTCTTTGTATCTTAACTCTCATTAATTCTCATTGTGTCTCAACTTGATATGCGCCTCGTGAACTTTGGTAATCATTTCTTTCGCTTGTTGTGCTCTTATCAAGGCTTTCCTAACTTCTACTTCTGTTTAGCTTGTAATTTTTCACAGATCTCTTTAGATGAGCTATGCAGGTATAGTTCTCAATCTATGCATCTTGATTATTGTTTTTTCATAATCAAGTCTGTGTCTAATCTAGCTAAATCTCTTATTAGTACTTTTCTTGTGAGAGATTTAGTTTTACTTTTCGAGCACAACAATCACTTTCTATCTAAAAGCTTTAAGCTTGATTATATTTATAATTACAGTATTGCCAACATTTGTAAATGGGTCACGAGCCCCCCTCTTCCGTCACACTACTCTTCTTTGGGAAGTTCAACCTACACTTGAATTATTCTATTTTTATAACACCTTTTTATTTTTATGTATTTTTGAATAAATATTGTTCTGATTGTGTCTATCCCGTCTGAACCAACTCTTCTGATTTCTCTCCCTATTCTGCTTCCTGATCCTACTGCATCTTCCCTATGGTGGCGATTGGACTCTTCCAATTGCTCCAGCCTCAGTAGCCGAATGCGCTGAGGCACATTGTTGTCCGTTCCTGTCTACGGTGATGTTTTGCAGATAACCTCTGTGTGGGTCAACCCACTTGTATTCACAAACTCGCTTAAAGAATTCCTGGAACACCTGGCTCAATCCTAGACCCAAATACTGCAGACATATCATTAGCACGGGTGACAGTTTCCACGCACCAACTCTAGACCATTCAGACCTTCCCTTTGGACCCGTCATACACTTGAAAAACATGTACAGAAACTGTCATAAGTATTCGTACGCGTACACATACGATGTAATGGACTCTATTATTTCCAGCCAAGTGCATGATTACTTACGGATAAAAACGGCGTCAAGTGTAAATAGCATCGCAATTAATTCCTTTAATTTAAACATTTAATATAACATTAACTGTGTAATTAACAGGAATGAAAACAACGGAACTATACTGTACCTTGCCTGTCAAAAGCATTCGTACACCCGGAGAATTCTTCGTCTCAGGTCGTATAAAGACACAGTTGTCGTGAAGCGAGCTAGTCACATGCACGCAGTGCATACTAGTCGACCATTCGAACCCCTTCCCAGTGTGTCTGTAGTCAGTTGTGGGATTGCTCAGGCAAAGTGGGTCGGTATAGCAAAGAAACCAGTACCGTGTTATGGAAGTTAATAATAAAGCTCCATAACGAGACAAAAACTTTAGGAGAGATATCCAAGCTTGTCGGAAGAGCAAAATCTACTGTGCAGTCCATCATTGACCGATTTGGTGAGAGAAACACAGTGCAAAATATGCCACGAAATGGATGTCCACGCTTGATTGCCACAAGAACAGTATGGCACATGGTGAGATTAATTCAGGAAACACCAAAACTAAGTTCCCCTAAAGTTGCGGTAGAGTTACGAAATGACGGTGTGCAAGTATCAGAGAGTACTTTCCGGCGTGTTTTTAAAGAAGCAGGGTATCATGGACGACTATCGCGGAAAATGTTATTCGTGTCCGTGACCAACAAGAAGAAACAAAAGAAGAAGCGAAGTGCAAAACAGCACGTTGATAAAAGTCTGGCGTTCTGGAGGTAGGTAATTTTCTCGGACGAGAGTACATTTAATGTTTTTGGGCCCATGGACGACAAATGGTGTGGAGAAAGAATACAGAGCTTCATCCCAAAAACTTGCTTCCAACAGTTAAACACGGAGATGGGAGTGTGTTAGTGTGGGTGTGAGTGCAGTGGGGAATTATGGACCATCAGATGTACATTGACATTCTGAAGGAAAACTTGGAGCCTAGCGCTGTTGGGATCGGTCTCGAAGGTGATTTCTTTTTTCAGCAAGACAACGACCCCAAACATTATGGCACATATCACCAAGATGTGGCTGCTATACAATGCCCCAAAGCAGCTCCCCACCCCTCCACTATCACCGGACACCAACCCAATAGAACACCTGTGTAGCATTCTTGACTCAAGAATTAGGAAACTTCCAATTTCCAACAGGGGTGAATAAAAAAATGCGCTTCAAGAAGAATGGGCCTCTATTCGAGTGGTGATCACCAGAACATTGGTCGACTCAATGCTAAGACGCATGAAAGGTATTATTCAAGCGAAAGGAACCCCAAGAAAATATTAAAAGACATTCTATAAATGTTTTTTTTTTTGCTATACGAATAGTTTTGATACACCAGAAATTTGTAATATTTATTTCATTTATTGTTTTCTGTATATAGTTTGTGTGTGTTATTTCGAGAACTGCAGCAAGTACAATAAAAGAATTCACAGCATTTATTATGTTATTGGTCCTGTATTTGCACCTTCACCTAATTCTGTGCATCAGGTAAACAACTGCTTTTCCTACAGGTGTATGAATACTTACGAGACTATCTCTATGTATGTCTACCCCTTATTATTCCCATTTTCACACGGGGTCGGGAATGAGATACGATGAAAGTCTTTGCAGTGGATTGGTTTTACGGCCGGATGTCTTTCCTGACGCCAACCTCATGAGAGGAGTTAATAACAGCTGAAATGAATGGAGACGAATGAAACTGGGCATGGATGTGGTAGGAAGCGGCCGTGGCCTGTCAGAAGGTACCGTCCATGCATTTGCCTGGTGTTGAATATGGGAAACCACGGGAAACCATTTCAAGGACGGCCGACAGTGGGGCTCGAACCCACTACTACCGTGTCCGCAGAGAGCTTGGCCCCATGGCCTAGTGCTGCGCTTTAGCGAGCGTAGCTACTGCTGTCGGTACACCTGAAAAACATCAATAAATAAAATGAATAGATGGTCAAATCTATAGATTTCCACACTCTCTTTTCCCATCCAAATGGAATAATTCTGTTATGTGGCTAAATATGGGGAACTCTTAAAAAAGTACTCTTGGGTCTTTTCATACTTTGAAACTGCCTATACATGTTTCAGGAGCATCTGTAAACCTTCCTTAGTATCTTCTTTCTTAAAGTGGATTCAGCTTAGCTATGCGCTTTATAATAATTGGTATCCAGGGAACTTACTATAAGGGGAGAACACTTTTCAGTTTCCACATAAGGATAAATAGATTACTGTATTTCCATTGAACATATTACGGTAATATGGGCCTATTAATAGACCCGCAATTTTTCTTTAAAACAATTGAGGGTTTCAACCAATAAATAAATCCATAGGAAACACAAAATCTGGAGGTGCTGGAGGGTAAAAAGCGGGAATTGTTCCCCCTCCCCCGAGCACTCATGCTCGTAATACTAATTGAAATTTTCCCCCTATGAATCTCGCACAATGCCAAAGCGACCCATCGGCAAATTTAATTAAGACAGGTGGCTTTAGATCATCATTTCCTAAATGAAACTGATGTTATGACTCGAGTTTTATGTCACTTTAAACTACTGCGGCTGTTAGAGACGCCGTGGTGCCGTAATTTTGGTCTGAAGGAAATTTTGGCTCCCTCCCATTTAAGCACCGTCAAATGCCACTGACTGTGCCGTGACTTGATCCCGCAACCTAGGGTGCTGCAGGCGTGATCGCTAGCGCTACGCCACGCAACTGGCCTCTCCGTAATTGAAGCAACAACGATAGCTACTGTATATTGTATCTTTTTGACTATTTGAGTCCTGACTCATGGAAAATGTCGATAATTTATATGAAGGACAGATGGCTAGCTCTAGACATGCGCATTCGGCAATATTAAAGAGAGATATGACTCCAGAAAATTAAATTTAAAGTTAAGATTATAAGCCGCTCCTTTCCACGCTATCGTTCTATGACTGTCGACAGTGTATTCTGGATTTCCTAGGTTATCCCAAGCTCACTATAGGAAAATTCTGAAATTATGCCTTTTAAGTAACCAATGGTTACTAGTGATCTACCCATTAATGTACGAAAATATGTTTGAGTTGATTCCCAGTTCTGAACTCGGAAGGTTGTTTTCCTAAAGAAAGTCATAGATGCGTCGCAAAGAATAAATTACTTCCTTTCGTTGCGCTGGTATAAACCCATAGCATTAATGCAGCTCACGAACCGACATCACAATGTTGCGCTGGTCGCTCCATTCGCAGATACATTTGACCTTGATAACGTACGACCTCGTGAATACGCGCTATCCAGCACCAGCTCGTCCTAGTGTTGCATGTGGCATGGAGTTAAGTGAATATACCATATAGTCAGAGACACAATTTTTTGTTATAACTTCATTTTTTATTCTTCACTTTCAACCATACTTTAAATTTTCTATAGCAATTTTTGTTTCTGAAACCGAAAAGTAAACAAGGGAAATTTCGCCATACCACGAGTATTTCATTATTCCAACAAAGAAATGGGAATTAGGAATTATAATATTTCGCGAATATATTGTTCGGATATATTTCTGTATTGCTAACCCAAGCAATGCTCTTCATGCATCGTCTTTTTATGCGATATTTTGCGCGAAATGATTATTTTCAAATGATTTTGATCATGACATTTGCCATGTACGGAAATGAGAAACTTTACTATATTTAACCCCGCCTAATGCATTCGTTAAGTGCCCAGTGGTTACATTGGTCGTAATATAATTCATATACATTATATCATGTCCTGTGGTGGTCTAATGTAGTGGAGTGTCTCCGAACGTACAAGCTCCATCAGAGAATAAATTAGCTGAGAGTTCTAAGGTATGAAGATTGCTGCGTGTGGCAGTCTTTACTATGGCGTCAAGAGTTCCACGTAGATCAATTCAACTAGGCATCCTTCCAATACTGTAATGCAAACAACGAATGGATTTATAGTAATTCAAGGGAAATTGTATTAGCCTCCGTGGCTTAGGCGGCAGCACGCCGGCCTCTCACCGTTGGGTCCGTGGTTCAAATCCCGGTCACTCCATGTGAGATCTGTGCTGGACAAAACGGAGGCAGACAGGTTTTTCTCCGGGTACTCCGGTTTTCCCTGTCACAATTTCATTCCAGCAACACTCTCCACTAACATTTCATTTCATCTGTCATTCATTTAATCATTGCCCCAGAGGAGTGCGACAGGCTTCGGCAGCCGGCACACTTCATATCCTCGCCGCTAGCTGCGGGCTTCATCTATTCCATTCCTGACCCGGTTGGAGACTGGAAGCAGGCTGTGGATTTTCATTTCAAGGGAAATTGTATAATCTAACAATGTGTTTGTCACATCAAACAAGATGAGAATACAGTCTTTTGTGCATCGGATACAGGCACCTCTGATTCCTGCCATGCATCAATGAGTTCTCCTAGTGACATGAGTTCTTTCAACTGTTTGTGGAGAGACGGCGCTTCCAGGTATCTTTTTACACTCCCACGGTAGCAGGATCGAATCCTGGCTCAGTCAGTTGGCATATGAGAGTGCGCAAATTCGAGGGAGCCATGTCAGTAAATTTACTGGCACGTTAATGATACCCTTCCGGGCAAAATTCTGGCATCTCGGCGTCTCTAAAGACCACAGTGGTTAAAAGGGACGTAAAATCAATAACATTATTATATCTTTTTACACTAAGCCTCCGTGGCTTAGGCGGCAGCACGTCGGCCTCTCACCGCTGGGTCCGTGGTTCAAATCCCGGTCACTCCATGTGAGATCTGTGCTGATCAAAGCGGAGGCAGACAGGTTTTTCTCCGGGTACTCCGGTTTTCCCTGTCAAAATTTCATTCCAGCAACACTCTCCACTATCATTTCATTTCATCTGTCATTCATTTAATCATTGCCCCAGAGGAGTGCGTCAGGCCTCGGCAGCCGGCACAGTCCATATCCTCGCCGCTAGATGGGGGCTTCATTCATTCCATTCCTGACCCGGTCGGAGACTGGAAGCAGGCTGTGGATTTTCATTCATATCTTTTTACACTATACTCGTATACGGCCGGCACCGCAATCTTGTTGTTGTTGTTCTTTAATTAAGGAGTAAGCCGTGCCCATCATCAAATATTCATCTGTTGAGCGCATTAGTAGTTAGATCCACAATATGTTAAAGGACATCTTCCTCTGTATATAAACACCGGAATTCACAGTTTGTTAAAGGATATTTTCCTTTGTAGATAAGCGTTAATGAATTGCAGATTAGACCTCTTTTGCACTCAATCCCTCAATTTGTCTGCGTAGCTATGGTAGAATGGGACACTTAGTATTTCCTCGGGAGTCCTATTTTGTTGAAACTTGAGCATCCTCGCGCTGTTCGCTGATTTAGGTACGCGCGTTGTGTTTTGATTAGCGAATCGATCCGCTAAGTGTGTCTGGAGCCGGCCCCGTGGTGTTGGGGTAGCGCGCCTGCCTCTCACCCGGAGGCCCCGGGTTCGATCCCCGGCTCTGTCAGGGATTTAAAAAAATTGACGTGAGGGTTGGAACGGGGTGCACTCAGCCTCGTGAGGACAATTGAGTAGCTGTCTGACAGTGAGACAGCGCCCCGATCACGAATACCAAGATTAACGGCCGAGGGGTCCCGACGCGCTGATCACGCGTCACCCCAATATCTGCAGGCCAAATGGCTGGGCAGCGGTCGCTTGGTCGGCCTTAGCCCGTCATGGGCTGGATAGTGCCAGGGGTTGAAGTGTGTCTGGTATCCTTGGTGTCTTCTTACTCTGTAGTTTGCTGTCGTTGTTGAATCATCTGTATTGTATCTTGTTCTTTCCAGCGGTGTACAGTATGTTACATCCATGAACACAGCGCATGTCAACTCACTCATTGTTAAACATTCACAGAACTGAAATTAACGTATCTATGTTCTATTCTTGTATTTCCAACAATTTATAATGAAATTTCATGCACGCGATGCGATGACCGTCAGTTTCTTACTGCACGCGCACCGACACAAAAAGACCGGGCTGGAAAGTCTTCAGACCAACTGTACAGTGAACTAGCGATTCATTATCTTTAGGCAGAAGGTGACACACTTCATCTACTATACATCCTTAGGTTTGCGTAAGGCGTAATCTCTTTAATGATATTCACTAAGGCAACGTAATAAGCCAAATAATCGGTATAGCAGCATACCTGCAACTCATTGACAGAATGTTACATCATTGGGCGCGCTGGTACTATCAATCCCACGCTGACAAAATTTTACACGTGTAGAGTTATTTTTAGACTCGTCATTTCACAACTCCAGAAAAATGCTTACTAAGGTATGGTGTTAGATGTCCCGAGACGATAATATCATATAACTTGAACTGTTGGCTTGATATTAAAACTAAAACGAACCATGGAGCTGTCAGACCAATGCGCGACTAATGGAGGGTTTTAAAAGATAGTTCTACACGGGGACTGAGAATATTAATAATAACTTTTTGACAGTATTATTCATAAGTCTAAACAAACAATTTGTTGTAATGAGAATACAGTCTTTCTTTTGTGCATCGGATACAGGCACCTCTGATATTATTTGGAAAGTTTTCTGATAAGATATTAAACTATTCTTCAAAGTAGACACCATCAGATTCTATGGTCTCGATCCATCTTTCAGCGAGGTTTCTTACCCCGCGACGGCACCAGTCTCTCGGTTTTGATGCGAAGAATTCGGCAAGACCCACTTCCACAGCTTCAATGTTTGGAAATTTCTTCCACGCAAGAAATAGGCAATGGATCGAAAACGATGGTAATCTTAAGGTGGAAGATCAGGGCTGTATGGTGGATGTGGTTGCAGTTTGACTCCTCCCAATTCCCGAATTTTTGCCATGGTTGTTCGTGCAGTATGAGGTCACGCATTGTCATGCTGCAAGATAACTTTATTACGGTTAAGGCTAAATGTCCCGACACTTTGGTAAGAATATATTTCAACAGATGGCAGCACAAGCGAAGTTGAATTTATTTATTTATTTTTGTACCGAAGGGGAGCTCCGATCTGCGATCTGAAAACTGCTATGCACTCTGTCTAGTAACAGAATTTATATTAATTCATTGCTTACTTTTCAATTTCAAAAACTGAAAAGTTGCTGTTTGTTTTTCAAATATCTCATTAAAATTCGAAAGAAAACGGGTAATACGAAAGTTGAATTTTATTCACTGATTCCAAAGCCGCATCGAAAACCTAAATCGGTTGAATAGAACCGTCGGGATCACTTTGGGAAGTTTGTGAGTAAAACTGTTACTGTATTTGCAACAAGGCGCGGCAGTAGAACAAGGTCATGGAAAGCGGGTTGGTGGAGGGTTGGGGGGGGGGGGGGGGGAGGGGAGTGGAGCTAGAGTGATTTGAGAGAGCGACAACCTTGCCAGACGGTATGGAATTCCCGAGCATCTTGTCCAATATTGCGATTGACTGTGCTGGTTAGTTCTGAATTATTGTCAAGGTCTGGATATTTCTGAGTGATCCTTTGAAATTTTACCAGTTCCTAGTTACGACTTCTTGTTTTTAGTTCATCGATCTCATTAATTACTTTTTATTTAATTTATTTTACCTGCAACAGTATTATTTTTTAATGCCCGTTAGGTGTTCTATTTTCGGCACTTTATTTTTTGGACAGTATTTCTGGTAGAATAGATTTTTTCTTGTAGTCAATTTTACCCTCCAGGTTGGTGGTTCCCACGGACTCAGTGAGGGAACTAAACCACTACCGCCTTTCCAGGCAGTGTCCTAGAGCTGGTAACCCTTGGACGGATTGGATGCAACTGGGGAGATGTGATCAGCACTTCACCCAGGCGGTCTCACCTGCAAAGCGAACAGGGGCCTCATGAGGGATGGGATGGGATGGGATAGGATAGGAAGATTGGGATGGATATGCAAGGAAGAGGGAAGGAGGCGGTCGTGGCCTTACACTAGATACTGTCCCCGTATATTCTAGAGGCGGTATGTTGGATATCCGAAGCAAGGCTGGATTCGTAGACCCTGACTGCTCCGGCGCAAAATACTAGTCAAGGATCTACTTCCAATTAGACCCTCGCGAATATACGTGGCGGAAATTACGATACAACTGTGAATTACATGAAACAAAATACACTTAGCTCGCAGTAGAACACCTACCTTATTCTCGGGGATCTCGTGGTCAGCCTCTGAACCTATAATGGGTTTCACAGTTGCATCTCCTTATATCTAAAATAAATCATGACGACGCGGCTTCTAATAAAACTAAACGATTTACTAACAAAAGATGTAAACTATGGCTAAACATTCATACAATAAAATAAAAACACACTCCCATTCTCTCATCTTTACATTCACGCCACTGATAGAACTGCGTTCTAAGAACGCTATGATAAAGTTTGGGGTAGCTTGTGTCAATACATCAAGCTGTACAACAATTACACACCCCTGTGTATTTACATTCCTCTGGCGCGTTCCAATGAACATCTGGGCGCTAAGAGCGCGCGACCTTCGCCACGCGTCTGATGACATAACATTCTCCGTTACATTCCCAGCACTAGCTGGTTTAAAAAGGCGCACGTCTGCCGGCCCACAACATCTCTCTCCATTTGTGCGACCTAGCCGTGGCCTTGGCTGGAAACGAGTTTTAATCAACCCCTCGCTATTCCATCCTGGCCCACAAATGCACTCTCCATAATAATAAAAGCTGTGTCAAAATTAAACAGATTCACGTCAGACAAATACGTGAACTGGACGCAAATCCTACATGCTATTAACATAAAACTTCTATACACACTTCCATTCATACTCTCGCATTGTGACGTCCCATTGGAGTTCATTTCATTCACACTGAACAAGAAACAAACCACATCCAGTCACATACTCATTCATACTCTAACCACTACGCTAAAACAATCCATAAACTTCCTACACCTAACATATTATACACTCGATTGGCAAATAAAGAACGTTATCACTGAACGAATTTACAATGACGCTTATAGCATCAGCTATAGTCCTTTCAAAATAGTAGCGACTATATACACTTGAGCCTGAGTCCGCTCTAACAGTTATGTCAAATACAGTGAACTGAGATCCTTAAAATCTTCTACATCTTCAGAAATAACCACCACCAGTCTCTCCTTCCTGATCTGGTGTCACAATAGTTTAAATACATTCGACCACTGAAGGTGAAACATATGTCGTTGCATACTTGGGTTTAATAATCTCGATAAGAGTATAACATAACATATGTCATTATCTATTTCCCGTCTCTATTTCAACCGTGACCCTTCATGTCCTCTCTAATCCAAAGTCGTGTATACAAAATAAGGAGTACTCTCTACTCACACCTTATGCCTTGCCAAATCTTAGTCATGTCCACGCAATGACTGCAATCCAAATGCGGAACACCCTCGCAAACCCTCGTATGCCAACTACATACGGAAATACATACACATAAAAACCACTATCAAAGGGTTATCACCTTCACTTCTTTCAAACTGGCATTCCTTAAAAAGGGCATAATTCCTCAGCGTTGTCACAACAATCGCCTGTCTCATGAACAATAACAACAATTGCTAAATCATTAATTTATACATCTTAACGACCTTTGGACTTTACGATACTAACCTCCTCACTTATTACTCTTGAAACGTTACTCTGATAAATATAAACTGTCGTGCCTACATTTAATAAAAATACAGCGTCTCATCATCGCACTTCTGGGTTCGACTTTTGTCGAAGAAGGAATATTATGTCTACAACGTGACATGATATTACTCCTCGTAAATATTTAATCACAACATTAATATGTGTGTGTCCAACAAGAATCGATCACGACGAGGATATCAAACGATAACTACCCTAACGTCGGATGATAATAAATCTTCCAAGATGATTCTAGCTTCAAATAAATTTAAATGACTGAAAGTCCATAGCTTTCTTCAATAAAACATACAATTAGTCATATTCGTATTATCTCCATTCAGAACGAATGTCTATGAGTTCTGACGATAATAATCATTTCCGCGTTAAATGCTTCTTTTCCACAAGATGTCATGATATTTCACAATATATCACTACCAAGATCTTCTTCTCTTGACGTTTCTTCTCGACGGATAAAATGCCCAAATTAAACTAATAAAAACTAATTCAATGGGAAACATAGACGAAAATGTCTGTCACCTGAATTCAGAATGAATTCATAAACGTCGAAAGTATATTACTGTTCCTTAAAGGAAATAACAAAAGCTTGTTCCTCGAACAAGTAAAATAATCTCAGTTCAGAAACTGGATTCCTAACAAACGAAGCTAAAAGCGTCGCAAGACGTTCACTACAATAAATTTCGAAGAATAAAAAGGCTATACATGGAGTACATAAATATTGTGTCGAAATATGGATAAAGGATTTGCTCAGAAAATTTCACTACAAAGCTCAAACTACAAGGTTAGTGAACACTGCTACCTGGTCTCGAAGTCTAGAAGATCAAGATAGAGTATTACAGAAAACTCGGATGTTACGTCTCCCAAAGATCTGGGCTGGATCCTTGCTCGTCTCCAAGAACTCGTGACCTCAGGAAAGGAACGAATTCCCCTACTGGAAAACAGCAAGCTCCGACCGGGATCGAACTGCGGGCCTCCAATCATCATCTTCTTTGTGACCGGGATAACCCTGGACCTCTTGATAATCTCGATGTTTCTTCTTTCTCCGTCACAGCACAGATTCATCTTAATAGCGAGTAGCGTCGAAAGTTCTGCTTTCCACTTCGAAAGGCATTCGAAAAGAAAGTCATGGACCTCACTCGCATAACGAACATTCATGTAGATGGAATATGAACATCGTTCTGTAGTCGCTGATGTTGATATTGAGCTCATGTTTGACAAGAATGCTCTAGAATAGAGTTGTACATCAAGTCTCATGATCGCTCATTAAGTAGACATTCATGAACAGTCTCCTCTAACGAAGCTCCATCGTTGACTACATTGCTTCTATCTGCCTATACTCCTGGCGCACATATTAATTTAGTCCATAATAATCTTCATAATAGTAGACTGAATATTGTTATTTACTATGGAATACATCTCCATCCTATGAGTTGTAATACAGTTCCACACAAGCATTGCTAACATACACCCGTCCTCACTTGTGGCTGTTGCATGCGCTGTAGTCGCTCGAACAAAAGTGTCTTATCGCGCTGGAAAGAAACACTCTTCTCGCGCTTCACAAAACTGCTTATAATTGCTGAAATACTTTCCTCAAACTTCTGAAAGTTCGTAATACACAATATCTGATAGCAAGCTACAATTTGTAGTTGAAATAATGTCTCTAGAGTAGATCAGACCTAAGTAAATGCGGCATATAAGTTCATCACTTAGTTTCAAGGCGCGGTAATCTCCTAACTCGACCATCGCTTATGCCTTGTCTCCACGAGTCACCTTCTACAAGCTCGGTGAAACACTCGGAACTCCTCTCTCTTCCTGTAGCACACGTCTGACCTCTCGGACATTCAGATATTAAAGAGCCTCGATGCTTGGCATCACCCCTCCAAGTCTACCGATTCTGGCCGCCTTTTTGAGTTCCCTCTCAAATTCGCGCGGGCTCTAGCAATTTGGTTATTCCTTCCAATAGCGACCTGCTATTGACTTATAAAATATTTCCAATATTATAAAATATGGAGAAATGAACTGAGGAGTCGGAATACCTGGAAGCCCGTCATGCTAGGAAGGCAAACGGGTAATATCGACGTGACATGCTTCGCTTTCCCGGATGATCTTGCAATCCTCTCCACAGATGAACGAACGGCAATTCTTCAGATTGAGGTCTTAAAAGAGTGTGCTGAAAAGGTCGGACTACAAATTTCCTTCACAAAGACCGGGTTTATATCGACAAAACACATTCAAGCACAAAATTTACTCACAGAGTACGTTATGATAAACAGGGTTAATCAATTCAAGTATTTGGGTGAAATTATTGAACCAACAGGTATGGAAAGAGTGGCGCAAAAATCTCGTGAACTTAAATTGCGGAAAGCATACGGAAAAATCGCACATATTTACAACAAGAAATGCATGAGCGTCAACACCAAAATTCAACACTACACGACTGTCATCAAACCTGAAACACTTTACGCCAGCGAGACACTAAACCTCAACTACAAAGGGGATCTTGAGAACATCAAGAAGGCTGAGAGAAAAATCATCCGTAAAATATTGGGCCCTAAACTCACAGATGACGGATATCGTCTGCAATCACACACAATCACAGAGAGATACTCTAACATCGAGTCAGATTTCCGCAAGCGACGACTGAGATTCTACGGCCACATTATGAGACTGAATGACGACCGGCTAACAAAGAGAATATTGACTCACTTACGAAAACTTAAAGTGACAACAGTCTGGGTTACCCAAGTCCAAATTGATCTCGAAAGTGCCAACATCATACCAATAGACATAGACGATCGAATGACATTCCGACATAAGATCCACAGTTGGGAAGTCAAACATGAAAATCGACCAAGGAGACCAGGGAAAGGATGGACGGAGGAACGTCGAGTCCGACACAGTGAGATGATGAAGGAGTTCTGGAAGAACAAGAAGAACAGCACCAGAACATAATTTGCTTAATGTGATCCTTTGGGTCTAAACAATGTAAATAAATAAAATATTTCCAATATTTTATTATCATATTCTTCTCATTTCCAATAAATAAATTCACTCTCTAGGGGCTTAAATGAATTAAATATCCATAAAAATTTAGTTGCTGGAACTCCCGTCTTCTCTAAAACTTCTTCCTATTGGCTGTAAGCTCACATCCAATCGGATAATTTATAACAATATTTAAACAATTCCTGGGAATATTCGCTGTTGCTAGGTCGATTCTAAGCTTCTGGAAACTTCCATTGCGCAATACAATCGCGTGACGGAATTTCCCTCCTGCTCATCGTCGCCTCTCGACTGGTTTCTGCCAAGTTCCAGCCATCGTATTCCTTGGTTAAATTTAACATGGGCTTCAGAAAAAAATGTATTATTCCCATTTTCATCCCTTTTAATTCATTTTACGAGGGCAGTACCATCCCGGCATTTGCCCGAAGACGAAGTGGGAAACCACGGAAAACCACTTCGAGGATGGTTGAGGTGGGAATCAACCCCCTCTACTCATTTGTACTACCCAAGGCTGAGTAGACCCCGTTCCAGTCCTAATACCACTTTTCAAATTTCGTGGCAGAGCCGGGAATCGAACCCAGGACCTCCAGGGCGGCAGCGAAACATGCTGACCGCTACGCTAGGTTACGACTGGTGGAGAGCATTACGGTCATCACGTGGAGTTATTTTTTCGTTTTTGTTGAAAAATGGAGCCACCACCAAAACCGATTCAAGGGCGTTCCACTAAAATTATAGAATTCTTTACCCTTGCATTAGAAAATCTTTAATGCTCTGAGCAGTTATGAATTCACTTATATTTTACCTGTAGCCTACAAGTTGGATGACTAAACGTCACCCCGAAATCTGCAGGCTATATGGCTGAACAGCGCAGTGGTTGCTTGGTAGGCCTAGGCCCTACATGGGCTGTCGCGCCAAGGGTGTAGTTTGTTTTCGACTTCTAATGTAGGAGTACAAAATCTCGAACTATTCAGTGTCAACTTTTTTCAGAGAAGCAAGTTCGACTTCAAATGAAAACAATGCGTTGTTTGGAAAAATAAAGGCGTAGCGAATGTGGAAATGGAAAATTGGTTTCCGGAAATACTGGATTGGATTGGGATCCATAAAGACTGCAAACAGTACTTTTGAACTACCAGTGGGCAAGATGAAGACAAACAGCTAACTCCAACCAAACTTATGCGTTATTGCTTGCAGCCCCTAATTGCAAAAATTTCCAGCTAGTATCAAACACCACCAGCAATGCTGCCAAAAAATATATGTCCCTTGTTGCAAAATTCACGGGAGGTAAGCATATCAATCGAGGGAAACGAGGTTCCTTCACTCATAGAACCAAAGCTGCCGGACTGGTCTTTCAGTTTGGGCCATCCTGGCACAATAAAACATTGAAATCCGTAAAAAAAAAACTGCCACAATAGTGAAGGACACTGCACTCAGCTGAAAGAGAAGAAGAGCAGCTTTCCGAAAACGTTTATTAGCGTCGCGAGAAGGGAAAAGAATGTCCCGACAACAGTGTAATGAAATGAAACGTACTGTCTCACGTGATTATAGAAACCGATCAATGCAGTTGGATTTCGATGAGGTACTGTTGAGAGAGTTTAGTGATGAGAAGATCATGCAACTAACGGTTAGTGAAGGCCATATACAAAAACTGGAAAAGGAAACAAGGGGCCAAAGGGAAAATGAAAAGTGGCACACAGCTAGAAAGGACAGACTTACGGCATCCAATTTTGGATATGTATGCAAGAGGAAACCTACTTCGAAATGGGCTCCATTAGCAAAAAACATTCTGTACGGCGAATTTCACTCAAAAGCAATGCAGTATGACTGTGGTAATAAGCGAATTGCAAAACGAAATTTAGAGGAGAAATCGGTAGAAAAGTCGAAGAATGTGGTATTTTCGTACATAAAACTTATGGTTTTTTTTTGGTGCCTCCGCAGACGGATTAATAGGAGACGACGCTGCAGTCTAAGTCAAGTGCCCTCATTCTGCACGGAATATGACCATACTGCAAGCCTGCAAAAAGCTAAAGGGATTTTGTTTGGCAGAAAGTAAGCGAAAAAGAAAGCCAGAGAATTTCAAGAACAGTGCCCTTCAGTAGAGAACAGATTGATAACTCTCTAACACTCACATTGTTTTTATTTCCACAACCAGGGCCAGTTTGAAATAACATAGCGGGAAATATGTTATTTTGTGGTATGGACGCCTAAGGACATTCACATAGAAACAATAAAGAGGGACGAAAAGTTCTGGAGACAAAAAAATGCTTGTGTAACTGACATGCTGCTGCTAGAAAATCTTGTTGCCTGAGATAATTGATCCCAGCATGACCAGATCAATGGATATAAGAGAACCTGAGGTGAAGTAAAATACTGAGTGTGTATAAAACATGAAACGCTATCTTTGATGTGGAAAAAATTGAAGCATTGATTTCAAAAACAGGTAATAATTAGGTATAATATGTTTGTTTATAGTACGCAGTACTAGTGCCTGTGCTAACAATAGGCTGATGAGAATATCTTAGGAACTTTAATTCCATTATGTACATAATAATTTTGCTCTTGTTATTCATTTTCATAATTTGTTTATTATAAAAAAATGTCGAACATAAATGAACTTTTATTATTACCTCCATGAAAATTGAAGTATGTTACAGTGATTGGCCACACGGAGTCGTATCAGATCTCATAAAAAAAGGGAATTAGAATTAAAAAAAAACAAAGAAGCATACGAATCACCAAAATAAATGTATGTATTGTAACCGTGTGAAAGAGCGTCAGTTGCTGGTTATGGAGATGTTGTTTTTTGTCGCGGCTATATTTTGAATTTGAAGCGAGCGCCTGACTGAGTTGAGTTTCACTGCCGTTGGTTGCAGGCTGGAAGAGATGCGCGGACGGCGATGCGCGTATGTATGCTAACACCTGACGATTTTCAAGGTCAAGCAGGCAGCTGTAATGGGAGACAGTCGTGTTTGTGCAGTTAATCCGTGCATAAGCGGGCGGCTTAATCAATCTTAAGTTACGAGTACCTGACCTGGAAGCCAAAATTAGCCTACAAACGAGGCATTGTTAAAATGTGCTCAGGATAGTTTTACTAGATGGGACTAGCTTTTGTAAATGCAAGGTTGTGTTGGGTATGGCCCGAGCTCACAGCATATTAAGGCATATGAGCTGGAAATAACTCCTTACTTGAGTTATGTGAATATAATACCTCATACCAGGATAGATTTCTGGCTAGCAATTGACTTGGAATTAAGGCTAAACAGGTGTGTAAGCGTACTGCGATAACTACAGAAGGATTACAATCAAGTAACCGGGAACATTACTGTGACTATTCGGAAATATTTCGGGACGGTAAAACACCGGGTGATTGTCGTAAAATCAGTGACAGTATTAGACACGAGCTTTTTCATAGCAGAAGCTATGGTGTTAAGACAATCCGATCAGGACGTCATGGTAGCGATACGCCGGTATGAACTTTTGAAATCTACCATGAGTCGAGCCAGTATTATGGTGCGTGAAATATGAATTGGGTGTACGGTGGATGCTGACGTCTGGATACTTGGGACTTAGACCAGTGGAGCCCTGAAGTTGATCTGTACATATTTCCGTGTGCGGAGGGTCGCGTGGGATTTTATGCTCAGACTAAGGGTATTCCGCAGGAACTTGGACCTTCTTCAAGAATATCTGAAATGGACGTGAGCCCCTTATTCTATTCTTAATATCTAGTACCGGTGAATATCAGACCTTAGACTATACCATTCAACCATGTAGGAATCGTTTTACACGCCATAGATCTTTATTTTCTGCATTATATTGGGACATAAGCATGGATCTTTTTGATGTTGTCCACTCTTCGAATTTTATTTTATTCTTTTGAGATAGCATATCCACAGTGGGCATATCGTAGAATGAGTATATTTTCGGAAGGCATCCGGCTGTTCTAATTAGACAGGAGTTTCATCCTGATATTTGTTGTACAGTTCCGTGCATATTTTTATGGCACATTGTTATTTTTAGCGATCGTTTTGAGATAGTTTATGGGTAATTTGTTTATTTAAATGTAGTTCTTGATCATTTTGATGCAATTCGTCTTAGATGAGTTCTGATTGTCATTTATCGTAAAATGATTCGATTTTTCTGGTGGTTAAGGATTTTCTTTAAAATGATAATGCGGAATGATCATGTATGAGAATTTACATGGGGAATTAAGGAGGAATATTCATAACAATTTAATGGATCTTATGAAAAATAGAACATGGTAATTATCCATGAGAATTTCATATTAATAATAATAATAAATGGATGAGTTTGGATAATTTAGGTGATGTTTCTTTAAAACAAATATGAGAAATTAACATGAATTAATGCACATTGGATTGATAAAGCAATCGTACCGTAGTTTTGTTACTAGAGCAAGGTGTATCAATTAGGAGGATTTTTGTTATGGTGACAAGCAGATAATTGAACAGGTTAATTGGAGACAGTTACTTATAACATTCATATGATAAATCTGATAGGGTGATGAGTTGAATTGGGAATGCGCGTAGGCATTTGTCCCATTAATAATTATGATAATCCATTAAATACAGTAAATATGACTGGATGGAAGTTAAATATGTGAAAATAATATGTAAACGAATTATAGTTGTTGAATATAATGAAATGTTGGAATTTGGAGGATGTTGCCTCATATTACTCAAAAGAAGGGCGGTACCGCTGTTGCAGCCCCACGCCGCTATCTAGATCTTATCATCAATGGAATTCTAGATTCTACTTTAATTTGCTCTAACCATAATTACATATTTTCTGGTTGAATGATATAATCCTGCAGATAGATTAACATGCCTAATAATTTTGCCATCTTGTGATATCGAGGAATAAACTAAATTGATAAAGTGCATAAAGAAATGGGGCATTTAAAATGCGGCCTCATGTTCCGATGAAAATTTTGAAATAGCTACGAATCATCCATAAGTGTTTGAAATTGGTTGGAATAATAAGGTTGAGTTGCAATTAATATCACTGAATAATTAATCCCATAATTTATTTTATTATCGAGGATAGATCACAGATCCATAATTTATTATTTCTAATATGAATATTCATTGTGTGGGAATAATGAAAGATAAATGGTATTATGTTTCTAATGGATCCATCTTTGTTCGACTTGGTCTGACTTGCATTAAGTTGTATAATTAACAATTCTAGTATGTTTTGGAATTTCTTCTCGTTTCATGGAAGAGAATATCCCATAGGATTATCCATGATTTATGGAAATATGGAAAAGTGTAGAACTTCAGAAATAAAATTTTATTCAAGTGTGATAGGACGATCAGTGATCTACACAACTTGAATACTGTAAATATCGTTTATAATATAATAGAATACCATGATGGACTATTAATTTCATGGGTATTCTAACACAATGAAATGTTTAAAAGTTGACGTTTTCGTTGCATTTTTTTTTTTTTTTTTGGAACGTGATTCAACACCTGCGATTAAATAGTATAGGATCCCAGGGGGAGCGCAGGATGTTATTTTTTCCAGGTGGTGTTTTAGTTTTCTCCCTGAGGATGCCCTTGTAAAGATTAGGATGGTTGAATGGATCAATTAAATTGATGCAAATTTTATCTTAACTGATACTGTGGTCATTCATGATTCTTGAAATATGCCTTCTGTCCTTGCTGTAGTGTGCATCTGGGGAACAGCAGAGCTTTTATTTTCTTTATTCTACACCTTTGTAGAATGCTCACTGTTAACCCCGAGATGTTTTTGAGTCTTTGTGCTCGACTGTTGTTCGGATGCGCACTTGTGTGGTCGTAGGACGTTCGTCAAACGGTCACAGTATGTATGTATGTATGTATGCATGTAGGTATATGAGAGTGCGCATTTGGCCTCTTATAAATCGATAATAGCTGGCTCCATTGATTAGAATATTTCACGGTTTGTGGTCTTGTTTGTTATGTCTAGAAGACGATACCTAGAGTTGAACGTCCACATCGGATGGTTTTTAGAATAGATATTCCCAATATACCTGAACACGAACATATCTTGTCCATCTTTTTTCTAAAATATCAAGAACGTGCTAATTACAAACCAGTCATATCTTTCTATACAGTATTCAATTTCGCATCGAGTGAAACCAGTCGCTGATCTGTGCGGTAAGAATTATGCCCTACAAAGTATTAGTAATGTCGGAACAATATGTTTTTTTTTCGGGAGTTTATCCTCAAATAACTCTAAAACAGTTACCTAGAAGGGAATCCAACGCTGTCAGCATCTATCCTGAGTGTGTTTTCACCGGTTTTTCCACAATCCCTCCAGGTAAATGCCGAGATAGTACCGTACGTGAAGTTTCAGGTCACCTGTCCCATCCCTGACTCTAATACAGTTACACACATAATCAACTACACGGGACTGATGATGATGATAATAATAATAATAATAATAATAATAATAATAACGTTATTGGTTTACGTGCCTTTTAACTACGGCGGCTTTTAGAGACGCCGGGGTGCCGGAATTTCGCCCCGAAGGGGATCTTTAACGTGCCAGTAAATCTAATGGCACGGCTCCCTCGCATTCGCGCACCCTCAAATGCCAACTGGCTGCACCAAGATTCGATCCTGCAACCTTGGGAACAGCATGTGAGAACGTTACCGCTGAACCACAAAGCCAGCCAAAGGTACTGATGACCAAGATGTCCCAAGCCCCTACAATGTATTATCAACAAAAATGTTAGAGGAAGTAAGAAAGGCATCTGTACGAACACATTGTGTCAACGTTACATATTGTGACACTACTACAGTATAATTTTATTGCTCAGATATTTTCCACGCCTAGGCACTAGTACACGTAACTCGTCGAACTATAATATTTGTGACAAGAGGAAGACAACTCCGTCCTGTCGTCAAATTGTTCCCTTCTCCCTCCGCCCTGTTAGCGTGTTCGTAATTTTCCTTGCGCAAGAGATCTTGTGGAGCCTACCACCCTTTTCAAAACAATTCCCGAACTAATCCTGTCGATTCCATTCACCCGATTTTAATTCTGAAAAATGCATTGGAAACAGGAAATAAATCTCAATTTTCGTATTACCAGTTTTTTTCCCATATTTTAAGCAGAGATATAAAAAACTGTTAGTAACTATTTTGTTTTTCACATTTTGGAAAATCCATAGAATTAATATCAATTCAATTGCAGTCTAGTATACATAGTGGTTTTTAGATCGCAAATACGAGCTTTCGTTCAAGAGAAAACTGAAAAAAGAAATTATCTCACTTTGGTGCTGCTACGTGGTGTCAGAATTACAAACTAAAAAACGGGACATTTAGCCTTAACTAATGCTGGATATCTCCGTCTCAAAATTTCATGAACTCGTTCCAGTTGTTGGGAATAAAGATCCGCATTGACTGCGCGCTCGTTTGGAACAAACTCTCAGTGAGTCACCTTTTCAAAATTCCACCAGGCCCACATCATCACTTGGAGGCTGAACCGATCCTTCTTAACGATGACTTCGGCAGGTTTACGGGGACCGAGCCACTGTTTCGAGGCATCAGCGTTGCGGTAAGAGACCCATTTTTCATCACATGTGACAATTCTCCTGATAAATCTATCATCCATGGGGTTGCCGATATGCTGACGACAGATAGGCCTATCCACTCTTCGTTGAGCCTGTTCAGTGGCCAATTAATGAGCTACAGATCTACCGACAGCTTCTGTTTGATTTTCCAAGTTTCTTAATCTGGCGATGTATCTTTTGATGCACCAAGTTCTTCTGACAGCATACGAGAACTTCTTTGCGTATTTTCTTCCAAAACTTTGCGTGTATTCTCAATATTCCACAGTTTTGGTCTTCCAGAACGCGGTAAATCTTTAGTGATTTCTTTTCCAGTGTTGAAACGTTGGAACCATCGTTGTGCCACAAGCTCACTAATGGCACCTTCTCCTTCCACTTCACGTATTCTTCGTGCCGTGACAGCAGCTTTGTAATCTTTTATCCAGTAGTGATTTAGAAGGATCATAACCTCCAACTTTGTAAGTTAAATTTGTGATTGTATATCAACAACTGACGACTGATACATTCTCGCAATATACGCAATTCTAGTCATGACCTCCTGTAAGTAGCATTGACAACCAAAGAAAACCAATTCTGTCTTATAAAACACCAAACTTAAAAAACGATATTACAGTACTTATAAGATTTCATTCCAGCAACACTCTCCACTGTCATTTCATTTCATCTGTCATTCATTTAATCATTGCCCCAGAGGAGTGTGTCAGGCCTCGGCAACCGGCACAGTTCATATCCTCGCCGCTAGATAGGGGCTTCATTCATTCCATTCCTGACCCGGTCGGAGACTGGAAGCAGGCTGTGGATTTTCATTTCATTACAGTACTTATACGACATCCTAATATAATGTTGTGGTTCCTAGTTCGACGCTCTGGGGCTATGAGCATTACTAGGGGTGGTGCCTTTTCACAAATGCGATAAAGCGTGAATTGCTCATAAAGGCTTGTACTCCTATATTTATATTTAAATTTTGCGACATTTAAATAACTTTTTAATGTGTTTTGGAAACGCTACAAACGGTGAAATTGACTCGAAATACGAAAACTATATTGCTGTACGTGCTGGTATATTCTCTTGAATATACAGTTCACGTAAGTGTACAATTAGTTGTCACTACTTTTAGGATTTCCTTCTTGTTCACGTTTTTCTTACTTCCCTTCTTTATAAACACCAACAGAGACTTCCTTCGTATTTCTGTTTTCTCTCTATGCATTTTTCTTATTCTGTCTTTAGTCTGATTCCAGGAAATTATTTATGTCATCACCGCTGCTCATGTCAGCCGAACATCTCTATGCTACGCTATCTAACGATGCACTTTCACAACTGTACGAGTACCAGTGCTCAAGATGGTGAACTAGTCATCCAGCCATGCTATCGCTGAAAGTTTTCCGTCACCACCACAGGTGTCTCGGCCGACAACTTCTTGTCACCAAGATCAACATTCAAGAACAAGAAATTTTCTTGTCTATAATTAATTTATTTTTGTCACGTTGCCTGTTTGTTCCCCTATTTCTCCTTCCTCCCTACCCTCTGCCACTTCTCGAACTCACACTTGGATTTCACATTCTCTTTCTCCGTTTGCGCTTCGACCTTACATAAGGTGTCTCCTTCAGGGAGTAGTCTATACATCTCAAAGATGTTTTAAACTTTCAAATCCGTCGCCATGACGTAAATCCTTTTTAACGGCTGGCCGTGAGAATCTACATCAACCAACAATGACAAGTTTTATGCAGCCTGTGTGAATTTCTTAAACTGAACATTTTAAATAACCAAATCTTCAAAATTTGAACTTTATACGCTGGTTATAATCACTAACGGCTTCTCAACGAGGGATACATTGCTTTGCTAAAACTGAAGTAGGCTAGCGATTTGAATTATCATGGATCTTTCCACTGCTAAATCCGTCAATCGGGGAAACGTTTTTCTCCCATCGTGGGAATTATTCTACTAAGAAGTAATTTGAAAGTCTGCCTTTGACTCTTCGAGAGACTTTCCACTGTCTTTTTTTTTTTAATATAACCAGCTATTTTCACTCCGCCGAGGGATTTCTTTTACTGGCCCATTCTACTCAACCTATAACTTGTGATTTCAATCAAGCAATAGACTCTGAATCGTGCAAAGTAAAGTTGACAAATTCATCAAAATCCTATCAACATTGAACTACCGCTAATTGCTAAATCCGAACAACCAACATAAAACTCAATAGTGACCTTTTCCGTGTGCTTCGATATATTGGTTTCTCAGTGTGAACCATATGTGTTGGGTACCCAAAATGCGCTCGTGAACAGACTGAAAACATACCCCAATTGTCCTTTCCATTCTCCATTTACTAACACCTAATATGAGTAATTAATCTTTGCATTATTTTTTTTTCCTTGTTGTAAATTTGAGGTTTCGCTGAGGTGACCTTTCCCCTTTCTTGAATTTACCATTAATTAACGTTTGCGTCAATATTCCAGTGGTATATTTAGCCACCTTTTAAGCTAAACTTAAAATTCTTTGGGCCTCCTTTTTCTCATTTGTTGTACATGGGATTTCTTGTTAAGGGCTGTATCGCCCAATTTTTAAAGAGCAATCAAATTCTAGTGTTTTATGCTCTCCCCAATCATTGCTTAGCTTTTTTTAGAATTCTTTGTGTATTTCTTATTACGTTCTTAATCTAGGCTATCCATGCCTTCTATTCTGGCTAACTTAAAAGGGCATCTTAACCACAACAAATGAGTTGTGAAGTTGCAGTTACTGCTAACACTTTGTAGCCATTTATCGCCTCATTGGAGTGGCAACTTGGAGTGTCCACGTGAGCGCTCTGCCTTTGTCTAGTATTCGTTTAATCTATTTCTTGCTTCGACGTCCATCCTCGGTGGGTGGCCAAGCTATTCTTTATCTATTTCATTCCTTGCAACATCTTAGGTTGCTCATTGAAATATTTCCGCTTAAATGTTATTGTGCCTTAAATTAAAGTCATTTGTTCGAACGTTTGGTTCATTAGTCAACATTTTCCTTGCATTATTGCATATAGGTTTTGGAGTTGCAACTTGCTTTGTTAGTTTTTTATGCAAATTGATTATGCACACTCTTGGTTGCTTTTTGCGCAAGCAAGACTGTGATCCCCTTTTCGCTTTATTAGTCATGCTTTCAGAATTCTTTCTTGTTAGAGTCATAACCTATCTTTAGCACAACAATCTTATTCATAATTCAAAATTTAAATCATTTTATTGTCAAGGCTAGTTCGTTCTCCCATCTTGGATTCTTTAGCCTTGCGTAATTCTCTTCCTTACCCTGTTTCAAGCAGTATCACTAATTGTTTTAAATTCAGTTTGTTAGTTTTTATAATAAAACTGTTTCTTGGATTCGTTCCTTTGTTGCCTAATCTTTGCTTTCATCCCCAAGCCTGTTCCCTCTTCTCACGTCATCTTCCCTCCGGCAGTGGTCAAGCCTTGTCTTGCCACTCCACATGCTCTATAAATGCAAAACGCACTTTTTTCGCAAATAAAACGTTTTTGATTCTTTCATAAAAGCCAGTCATTCTCACTTCAGCTTGCTGGCCGCCTGGCTAGAAGAGTCTAGCTCATTCATGCTCCAGCGGAGTATCCAGATTCATTTTACGTTTGACTGTCAATACAATAGGTTGTCTGTGTAAAAATGTCACCGGCATTGCGATTTTTGACTAAAAGACAGAAACTAGCACTACACTGTACACTGGTGTCCAAAATTAGAGCAACAAACGGAATTGTTGCAAGGTTGCGTTCATTTTGCTACAAAACGGTATAAACAGGTGATAGTAAAGTAGCAACAATGTAAAGAATACAGATAGTAAACTACTGCAACATGCATTACAGTAGACGAAAATGCTCTTCGTTTTTTCCACGTTCATGGATTTGTACACACATTTCGACAACTGGTTAATGTGCTCAGTAAGGGGTGTGACCACCTCTGGCAGCAATACAGGCCTGAAAACGGCGGGTCATGCTGCGAATGAGGTCATCAATCTCATTTTGAGGTAATAACGCCCATTCTTCCTACAGAGCAGCTCGCAAGTCTTTGAAAGTGGTTGGTGGGTGCTGACGTGATGCAACTCAGGCTCCCTAGTGCGTCGCAAGTCTTTGAAAGTGGTTGGTGGGTGCTGACGTGATGCAACTCAGGCTCCCTAGTGCGTCCCAGACATGCTCTATGGCAGAGGTGGCCAGTCTTTGCGCGCTCTGTGAGCCAGTTACGCTGCGCCGGACGCCGGCAGGCTGGCTTCTGCCTCCCTTGCTGCCTGAGCTGACAGCCGGTGTTTCGGACCGAGTCAAGTTGGGATCGCCTTAGCACCGAACGTATTGTAAACAAACAAGCAAACAAACAAACTGTTCGTCCAAAGCGTTGCTTGTCCTACGCATGTATATTGTGTTTCGCGCGTTTCTCCTTGTACCGGTACTTGAAGATTACGTCAGAAATATTGATAAGGTATCATGGAAGTCATTTTGAGACATTGCAATTTCGGTCACATTTTTATTTTTCTTGTTTTCGATCTGTTTCAAATTGTTTTCTTATTTACAACTAGCAGTAGTGCCAGGCTTCGCCCGGTGGATTTATTTGTTTTATGGATGATAATGAATACTACTACATATCTGGCACATGATACTTAAACTAAAAGAAAACATATTTTAATAATATAATTTTCGTGGTGGTGGTTATAGTGGGTGTGATAAGTAGTACAGTACAAAGGACGTAACATTCAGGTAATTTTCCCGTTAAGATAATAATGAATAGGGAAACGGCTATTTACTAACTACAGCACTGACACATGGAATTTACTAACAAATTTAAATAAAATATTAGAAAGAGGAGTAAGTGTAATAAAAGACACCGCCTAGGGCCTACAGTATATCTCATTGGCTGTTAGAAATGTAGAGACCAATAGTGTCGTCTACTGCACCAACACCATTGCACTTATACAGAGGCATACTATTTTCATGATGAGAACTGTTCTAAGGGGCCTACGTGTCTTTTTGCATTAATTACTCTCCGTGACTGCAATTTATAAACAGCGCAAGATGCAACTATTTTCGCAATTCTACGCCAGAGCACTGGTAGGGGTGACGTGATTCAGCCAGAACTGCCCGTCAACAATAGACTTATTAAAATACTCTTACAGTTACACTACTACGGACATGAATGGATCTAGGGCCTTAATACGCGGTTTTCAACTTCATTTTGTATGCTATTCTAAATGTAGGGAATGGAGAGCGTTATCCGAAATATCAAGTGGACAGTGTTACCAGCAGGGTTTAAAAGTGTATGTAAAATTTGGTGCACTTAGGAGAAACGGTGTGGATTTGTGATAAAGGGCCTAAATGCAGGGAATGGAGTGGTCTGTCCAAAATTTAAAGTGGACAGTGTCACCCACAGGGTTCCAAAGGGTAAGTATACAAAATGTGGTTCAGATCGGTGAAACCGTGTAGATTTGAGCCAAAGGACCTAAATGCAGGAAATGGAGTGGTAGGTCCGAAATTGCAAGACAGTGTTACTCGTTGGGTTCCAAAGGCTAAGTATGAAAAATTTGGTTCAGATCGGTGAAACGGTGTATATTTGGGCCAAAGGGCCTAATTACAGGAAATGGAGTGGTCTGTCCAAAATTTTATGTAAACAGTGTTACTCGCAGGGTTCCAAAGGGTAAGTAGGCCTATACTAATTTGGTTCAGATCGGTGAAATAGTGTAGATTTGTGCCAAAGGTCCTGAATTCAGGGAATGGAGTGGTCTGTCCGAAATTTCATGTAGACATTGTTACTCGCAGGGTTCCAAAGGGTAAGTATACAAATTTTGGTTCTGATCGGAGAAACGGTGTAGATTTGTGCCAAAGGGCCTAAATGCAGGGAATGGACTGGTCTGTCATAAATTTCATTTAGGCTATGTTACTCGCAGGGTTCCAAAGGGTAAGTGTACACATTTTGGTTCAGATCGGTGTAACGGTGTAGATTTGTGCCAAAGGCCTAAATGCAGGGAATGGAGTGGTCTGTCCGAAATTTCATGCAGACTGTGTTACTCGCAGGGTTCCAAAGGGTAAGTGTAAAAATTTTGGTTCAGATCGGTGAAAAGGTGTACGTATCACTAACCATAACGCCAGCGCATACGGATAAAGCTGTTCGGTAGCGCTTCTTCTTCCGACTTACTGAACAAAAATCAATCTTTAAGGTTACCTGATAGGTGTAGCCTAAAGCTACATAGCCTAAACTACTCATCTTGAATCTGGCTATCATATTGTTACGTGCCACCCCCCTAGTGGCACTTTTTGTTAACTGGATTACGGTGGGTTGAAGCACAACACAGATTGTTCCTTTAAATGAAATAATTAACTTTATTGCGGCCAGAAAGATACAGCACTCATCAGTAAATACAAGCAATTATTACCTTACTCCAGTTTCCTCACGGCGAGAACACTTCCCCTTTCACTTGTCAGTAAGCCGTAGAAGTTACTCCCTCGTAATGAGGTGGCCCCGTGCGTTGGCTGGAAATATCTGCACTCAGCCTGTCACCGTACTACACACTGTTTCACAATGCACCACAATCACTTCTGTCGCACTGAAAAGAAAACACACTCGTTCAAGACACAGTTCCTCTGTAGGCTTCTCACTTCCTCGCTGTCAAGAGAATCAGCTTCACTAGGGGTTTCGCAAGTCACCACACTTCTGTCGCTCAGGATAAGCGCTCGCACTAGCTCATAAAAACACAACAACAACTGCTTGACGGGTCGCTCTTATATAGCAGGCCGGTGACTCAATAAATGCTTCTAGACCCATCCAGGGTTCACGGCTTCTCAAGGCTTCCATCGCTGGCTCAGTCACGAATATTCTGGACCATCCCTTTGTACTAGTAGTCCTGTTGCATAAGGCGCACGCAATACACTGAGGGAGAGCAGCCCAGCCCTGGGGCAGTTGTGACTCATGCGGCGAGCGATGAAACAAACTCACAGTCGTAACACCACCCCCTTCCTAAAAGGCTGATCGTCCCGATCAATCATTGGTCCGTCTGTGTCCCTTCGTATGCTGCCAGGCGATCTCGATGCACGATCTTCATCTTCGTCCTCGGGCTCCGCTGGATCCTGTAGACGACATCGTTGATCCGTTTCACGACTCGATACGGGCCCTCCCAGGACTTCTGCAGTTTGGGTTGAAGAGCCAGACCAGGTTGTCCTCGTGGAATCCGCCGGCATCCGTCTGCTGGTCGTATCGGGTCTTAATTCGGTCGGTCTCGATCCGCAGTTTCCTCCTCGCGAACGCGTGCACGTCCTCCAGTTGGTCGACCAGTTCTTGACAATACTGTCTTACCGGGACCGGATCATTCCCAGGTCGGCCGAAGGCAAGATCGACAGGTAGACGGAGCTCCCTCCCAAACATGGCCCGGGCTGGTGTGCTCCCGGTGGCTTCATGCACGGCGGCACGGTAGGCCAGGAGAAATAGTGGAAGATGTTTGTCCCAATCCCTCTGGTGCTCGCCGACGACTATTCGGAGATGGTTCTCGATGGTGCGATTGAATCGCTCTACCATCCCGTCGGACTGAGGGTGTAGCGGCGTTGTCCTCGTCTTCCGGATTCCCAGCAGCTGGCATAGGTTCTGGAACACCTGCGACTCGAAGTTCCTCCCTTGGTCGGAGTGCAGCTCCAGGGGTACTCCGTACCGGCTGACGAATTCCTTCACCAGGGTCTCTGCAATCGTCGCGGCTTCTTGGTTAGGGAGCGCATACGGCTCCGGCCATTTGGTAAAGTAGTCGCTGACGACCAATATGTAGCGGTTCCCTGCCTCGCTTAACGGGAATGGCCCAGCAATATCGATGGCTACTCTCTCCATGGGGCCGCCCACGTTGTAGGTCTTCAATGGACCCCGTCGTCTTCGTCCTGGGCCCTTGCTGGCTGCGCAATCGTGGCACCTCGCGCAGTGGTTCTCCACGTCTGTTCGGCATCCGATCCAGTAGAACCGCTCTCTCAGCTTCTCCAGGGTCTTCTTTATCCCTAGGTGTCCACCAGATGATCCTCCATGGACTTCCTTCAGGACTTCCTCCGTCATAGCCTTTGGAACGACGATTTGTTCCCGAGATGTCATCCCGTCGCTGCTCTCCCGGGTACGGCATATGAGGCCATCCCTCACAACCAGCGAGTCCCGCTGCGCCCAGTAGGACTTAAACTTTGGGCTGCAGTCACTCACAATGTTCCACCCGGGTCTGGGGACACAGGTCCTCTTCTATTCGGCTATCAGTCCCAGGTCATCATCATCTGCTTGTGCCCGCATGAAAGATTAGCGGCTCCAGCTCCCTTGAAGTTCCACGGTACTCCTTCGGCACTGTATCCCGGTGTTCTCCTCCCTTCGGGCACAGAAGGTGCAGTCTTCGGGGCACGGTCTTCGTGACAGAGCGTCGGCGTTAGAATGCAGTTGGCCTTTCCTGTGCTGAATCTCAAAGTTGTACTGTTGAAGCCTCTCTATCCACCGCGCGAGTTGACCCTCGGGCTGCTTGAAGTTCAGGAGCCACCGCAGGGATGCATGGTCGGTCCTGATGAGAAATTCTTGCCCATACAGGTACTTGTGGAAGTGTTCAATGGTCTTCACGATGGCGAGCAGCTCCTTCCTGGTGACGCAGTAGTTCCTTTCTGGCTTTGACAAGGCCTTGCTGAAGTAGGCCACTACTCTCTCCTCGCCGTCCACTACTTGCGACAGGATCCCCCCTATACCAAAGTCGCTGGCATCGGTATCGACGATGAACCTTGTTCCAGGTCTGGGGTAGGCCAGAATTGGCGCGGTGCACAGAGCCTGCTTGAGTTGTTCGAAGGCACTGTGGCATTCTGCTGTCCACGTGAAGAGTTGGTCCTTCTCAGTCAGTCGATGTAAAGGTTTGGCGATGTCGGCGAATCCTCTCACGAAGCGACGGTAATAAGTGCAGAGTCCCAGGAAGCTTCGTAGTTGGGACTTGTCCTTCGGAACTGGCCACTCCCTCACAGCTGCGGTCTTCTCTGGGTCGGTGCGCACCCCTTCCTCGGAGACGATGTGTCCAAGGTACTGGACCTGCTTCTGGAAGAGCTGACACTTCTTGGGGCTCAACTTCAGCTGGGCAGCCCGTAGCTTCATCAAGATCTCCTTCAGGTTGCTGTAGTGCTCCTCGAAGCTTCTTCCTAGAACGATGACGTCGTCTAGGTAGACCAGGCAGGTCTTCCAGTGTAGTCCCCTCAGAATGGACTCCATTAGCCTTTCGAAGGTCGCAGGGGCGTTGCACAGACCGAACGGCATGACGGTGAACTGCCAGAGCCCGCTGCCCACAGAGAACGCCGTTTTCTCGCGGTCCTTGGGGTGGACCTCCACCTGCCAGTAGCCACTCTTCAAATCCAAGGTGGAGAACCATCTTGATCCTGATATGGTGTCCAGCGTGTCGTCGATCCGGGGTAGAGGGTAGCTGTCCTTCTTCGTGACGTCGTTCACCCGCCTGTAGTCCACGCAGAACCTGGTGGAACCTTCCTTCTTCTTCACAAGCACGACCGGAGAACTCCAAGGACTATGTGATGGCTCGATCACCCCTTGATCCTTCATCTCTTCTACCATCCGGTCGACTTCGGCTTGCTTGGCGAGCGGGACACGTCGGAATGGGGCCCTAATCGGTGCGCTGTCCCCAACGTCGATTCTGTGCTGGACCAAGCTTGTCCAGCCCAAGTCTTTGCTCCCCACGGAGAAGACAACCTGGAATTCGTGTAGCAGATCCCGAAGTTGGCGTGATTGTTCCTCGTCTAAATGGTCCTGGGATCCTTGCTACAGCTTCTGTAGTTCTTCTGGCAGGGCGCGTCTTCTTCGGTTGTCCGTCTGCAGGTGTCCGTCCGTCGTGTCTGTGATGCGGGCAATCCAGGTAACGGGCTCGCAGACTCCTAGGTTGGTGTCCCGGTGAACCGTAATATCGTAGTCGTTCAGGTTGGACAGGCGGACGTACGGCCGAGACGTCGTGTTGATGAGAGTCTTGGCAACTAGCAATCCTTTTGTCTGGATGTCCTCATATTTTGGCTCGATGACAGCCGCCACTCCCTCAGCAGTTCCGTCGACAATTACGGCAGCGCTGACCTCCGTCCTGGCGGGAACGTTGACGTCTTCTCTCAGCCTTACTCGTCGTGCAGTGACGGCTCGTGTGCTGGTTGCAGAGCAAGTTCCTCACTTCCGAAGTGCAGAGTGTTGGTACTCAGATCCAAGATGATGTTGTTCTGGTCCAGGAAGTCCAGTCCGATGATCACTTCGTTTGATACGTCAGCCTAAAGCACTGGATGCTATATCGCCCGTCGACCAATGACGAACTCCCGTGATGCTTCGACATGTACCGGTGCTGTCTCTCCGGTCGCCGTTATTAGCTGGAGGTTCCTTTGTGTGGGTTGCACTCTCCACTTCGGGATCACGGTGGGACTGACGATGGTCCTCGATGCTCCCGTGTCGATAAGCATGGGCCAGCTCTCTCCGTTGACGATTCCGTCGACCATCTGGCTGCTATTATCCCTCCGTAACTGCGTCACACGAACTTGGACTGCCGGGGCTTGACGATTGTCACAAGCCAACCTTTGCCCCCCAAGGCTGGCTGATACTTGCTTTCCTGGGTCGCGCAGTTTCCCTACGACTGACTGTCCCGACGGAAACCCTTGGCGGCGGCGATCGCCGCAGTCCTTTCTCAGGTGGCCTCTCTTACGGCAGGTCCAGCAGGTCGGTAGTCCTCTTCCGGGCCGCCTCTCCGGATGTCCTTCGGCTGCGTTTTTGTTGGTGGTACTGCGACTCTTGAATAACGGGCCTAGTGCCTCCATCTGTTCATCGGCCAGGGGCTTGGTCTTGTCGGCTTTTACTGGTTCGTCGACGTCCACTTGACGCACCCGCGCGTGCATTCTGGATGCCTGCTTTGCCGTCTCGAACTCAAGTGCGTGGCTCAGCGCATCTGCCAGGGTCTTATTGCGCGCGAGTCGCAGCGCCTGTTGAGTGTCCGAATCCCGTAGCCCGTCGGTGAAGGTCTGCGTCGCAATCTGTTCCAGAAAGTCGGCCGGCGCTGTTGGATAGGCGAGCCTTACGAGGCGTGCGATGTCCATCTCGAACTCCTGCAGGGTTTCCGCGTTCTTCTGTACCCGGGTCCGGAGCTGCATTTGGTAGGCCTGCTGAAGATGGCTATCTCCATATCGGGACTCCATATGGGCGATCAGTGAAGCGTAGTCCTGGGATCCAGTCGGGATGGCCTGAAGGACGTTAAGGGCGTCACCTCTCAGCGCTACAATGAGAGCTGTAGCCTTTTCTGTGTTGTTCCAGTTATTTATGGAACAGGCCGCCTCGAACTGACGTAAGTAGGTGCTCCACGGGACCTTTCCGTCGAAGGTTGGGGGCGTCACTCTGCTATGTCCCGTTCCTGATATTCCCGGTGTAACGGTGGGCGGGCGTTGGCGCAGCTCGGCAACTTCCTCTTGTAGGGCGTTGAATCTCGCTTCCATCCCCGTCGGCGGGCGTTGGCTCAGCTCAGCAATTTCCTTTTGTAAAGCGTTGAATTTCTCTTCCACCCCCGTCAGTGGGCGTTGGCGCAGCTCGGCCACTTCCTTTTGTAAGGCGTTGAATTTCTCCTCCACCCCCATCAGCGGGCATTGGCGCAGCTCGGCAACTTCCACTTGTAAGGCGTCGAACTTCTTTTCCACTGCCATGACTTCCTCACGCAGACCCAGTTCTAATTTCTTCAGGTCCTGTGCTAACTTATTCTGCCCGTCTTCCATCTTCTTCTGGCCGTCCTCTATCTTCTTGGATAAATTCTTCTGGCCATCTTCTAATTTAGCAGTTAGGTCCTCGGCTAACTTCTTCTGGCCGTCCTCCATCTTCTTCTGGCCGTCTTCCATCTTCTTCAGGTCATCCTTCAGGTCCTTGGCTAATTTCTTCTGGCCGTCTTCCATGCCACTTAACTTTTCTAGCAATGCTGCCAATTGCGCCTCCATTTTAGTTGTTTGTCTTGTAAAGGGCATGCACTCACAGGAAAATTGGAGAAAATGACCTGCTCGGGTTTTGAAACCAGGACCGTCAGGTGTTGTGCTTGTGCTTGTGTTCGTAATCCGGCTTCTGACACCAGTTGTTACGTGCCACCCCCCTAGTGGCACTTTTTGTTAACTGGATTACGGTGGGTTGAAGCACAACACAGATTGTTCCTTTAAATGAAATAATTAACTTTATTGCGGCCAGAAAGATACAGCACTCATCAGTAAATACAAGCAATTATTACCTTACTCCAGTTTACTCACGGCGAGAACACTTCCCCTTTCACTTGTCAGTAAGCCGTAGAAGTTAATCCCTCGTAATGAGGTGGCCCCGTGCGTTGGCTGGAAATATCTGCACTCAGCCTGTCACCGTACTACACACTGTTTCACAATGCACCACAATCACTTCTGTCGCACTGAAGAAAAAAACACACTCGTTCAAGACACAGTTCCTCTGTAGGCTTCTCACTTCCTCGCTGTCAAGAGAATCAGCTTCACTAGGGGTTTCGCAAGTCACCACACTTCTGTCGCTCAGGATAAACGCTCGCACTAGCTCATAAAAACACAACAACAACTGCTTGACGGGTCGCTCTTATATAGCAGGCCGGTGACTCAATAAATGCTTCTAGACCCATCCAGCGTTCACGGCTTCTCGAGGCTTCCATCGCTGGCTCAGTCACGAATATTCTGGACCATCCCTTTGTCCTAGTAGTCCTGTTGCATAAGGCGCACGCAATACATTGAGGGAGAGCAACCCAGCCCTGGGGCAGTTGTGACTCATGCGGCGAGCGATGAAACAAAATCACAGCCGTAACAATATAAAAAAAGAATTTTTCGAATCGGACTGGTAGTTTCAGGGATTAGCGCGTTTAAACACACAAACACACAAACTCACAAACACACACACTCTTCAGCTTTATTATATTAGTATAGATATGCTCAATGTTCGGTACGTGTGTTTGAAAAACAATCAACCGGAGACTCTTTCGCAGGTTATCGTCAAACATCAGAGCGCGGTGCCGTGATTTTGTAAGAGTCAATGTAGAGAAAAACGTTTCGCAGACATACGTTGCTCCAAACATTGATAACACTTGTGCAGCCTGCCTGTGCAATTTCGGATATTCTTGCTGTGGTAGTTTTGAGTAGATATTGTTGATTCATATAGGAGCTTTGCGACACCTTGATCATGTACCCCTGTGTACTTGTGTGTGTGTGTGTGTGAAATTTGTATGATAACCTGTATTATTGTGATGGCTGTATTAGTGTGTGTATTTGTAATTCAAATTAGGATTGCGAAGGAGGCGGCTTTGGCCTTAAGTTAGGAGCAATCCCGGCATTTTTCTGGAGTAGCAGTGGGGAAACCACGGAAAACCATTTCCAAGATGGCTGAGGTAGGAATCGAACCCGCCTCTTCTCACTTTTGCCTCAGGAGGCTGAGTTCCCGTTCCAGCCTTCAGATCAGAATTAAATTTCTTGGCAGAGCCGGGAATCGAACCCAGGCCTCCAGGGTGGCAGCCAAGAGTGCAAGCCACTACGCAATGAAGCGGACATTTTGAATAGAAATCAGGCAGATTTTTCACCGAGTTAAAAATATCCTTAAGTAGAGTGCTACATTGCAAATGGCTTGACGAACTGCAAATGGCTTGACGAACAAATAAAAAGCAGATCAAAGTTTTGTATATTCTTGGAATCTGCTAGGGAAAAAAAAGAAACCAAAAAACAAAACAAACAAACAAACAAACAAAAAAACATAATCAAACGTTACGCTACATATCTCCACGATCAAATATTGTCAAGTGATACTACAGCGAGCAAAATAAGGGACACCGGTGCGCGACCGTTCGACGTTCGACGTTCGACACAGTGAAGGGCTCAAGACAGTAAGTAAGTGAGGTTGTGAGACGAGAAAAGGAGCGAGAGAGACTGACATAGAGTTATTCCCCACTATCGGTGCAAGGCCGTACGTGCCAAAAGCACGACGCCAGCGTGCCCGGCGTGCTGTTTGGCCACCTCTGCTCTATAGGATTCAAATCGGGAGAGCGAGCAGGTCACATCATGCGTGCAATATCTTCCGTTTCCAAGAAAACATCAGCCACCTGCGCTCTATAATGACGGGCATTATCACCCATCAGTATGAAATCTGGGCCCACAGCACTTCCTAACAGCCGAACATGAGGTCCAACGATCTGGTCTCGATACCTGAGAGCAGTTAAACCTTGCTGATTTACCCGTACAATTTCCTGAAGAGTTGTTCGAGTAGTCAACATAATCCCTGCCCACACCATTAGAGATCCTCCTCAATATCAGTCTCTTTCTATAATGTTTGGGTCCCGAAATCGTGTTCCGGGTTCTCTCCAGATGCGAATCCGTCGCGAATCACTCTTCACACTTCACACCAAATCAGGACTTATCTCTGAAAAGAACATTGGCCCTCTGTTCGACCGTCCAGTTGGCATGTTGACGACTCCACTCGAGATGTTCCCTTCTGTGTAGATGAGTCAGGGGTACACATGGAGCATGTCTCCGACAATAAAGGCCACTCTGCCAAAGCCTTCTGTACCCTGTTTGCCTCGATACAACTGTTCCAGTGGATGCTGCGAGGTCGGTTGCTAGTTGCCGTGCAGTACTGCGGTGGTAAAGCCAAATAATGGTTCTCTCGTTCTTATGTTACACGTGGTCGACCCTACCCTGGTCTTCGGGATACATTTTCGGTCTCTACAAACTGTCATCATATCCGAGAAACAACACAACGATTCACATTAAGCCATCGGGACACATCACTTTGCGACTATCCTACTTCCATTCTTCCTATGGCTCCCCACCGAAGAGGGTTTTCTATTCGTAATCTCTTTGCCATACTGCACCTTCTCTGCATGTGTACACAGCGAGTGTTGATGTGGAACTACCCAGTAAACACCACCCCGTTTGACAGGTGCACTGACGTCATCGTTGGCATGGTTGTACGACGACAGGAATGCCATCTTCCGTGCAGAACACGATTGTACGGATATTTGTTGATTATATTGTGAATTAGCCAGAGGACGGAGAAATAACAGTTTATTGCATTAATTTTGGATACACATATATGCGTGTGTGTCTGTCTCTCGATCACGCTGTTAGAATTACAACACTACCTATTTTAAGATGATGATAATTGTTGTTTTAAGGGGCCTAACATCTAGGTTATCGGCCCCTAATGGTCTGGGTGACAGCGAAAATGACAATGAAGTGGAAACCAGAACGAAAATTAAGTGAGACGTAAAACACTTACAAAAAGGAACTCGTTGAAACTACTCACAAAATGGAGAGTGGTAATACTTACAAAAGGGAATTCAGAACGAAAACACTCACAAAAGGAAGAGATTTAAAAATACGCACAAATTGTAGTTTAGGTTCAAAATACGTACAAAATGCTATGCAGATTCGAAATACTTACAAAATGCAATTGATATTCAAAATATTTACAAAATGCAAATGAGATTGAAAATACGAACAAAATGCAATTGAGGTTCAAAATACTTACAAAATGCAATTTAAATTGAAAATTCACGATGCAATTCAGATTGGAAAGCTCCCATTTCAAATCCAAAATATTTACAAAGTGCAATTGAAATTCAAAATGCTTACAAAATGCAATTGAAATTCAAAATGCCTACAAAATGTACTGTAGATTCATACTACTCAATTGCATAGACAATACTTACAAAATGCAATTTAGATTGAAAATACTTACAAAATGTAATTTAGATTCTAAATACCCACAAAATGCAATTAAGAATCAAAATACTTGCAAAATGCCGACCATACAAAATGCAATTTAGATTGAAAATACTTGCAAAAAATGGTTTTGGTTGAAAATACTTACAAAATGCAATTGAAATTCAAAATACGTACAAAAATCCCGGCCCATATATTGAAAGACTTACTAAAAACAATTTAGATTGTCAATCCTTACAAAATGCAATGGAGGCTGAAAACACTCGCAAAATGCAATTGAGATCGAAAAGACTTACAAAATGCAACATATATTAAAAATACCTACAAAATGGAGTGTAGATGCATAAAAAATAGCTAAAGGGAATTTAGACACACGAGGAGTCAATTAACAAAAACAGTGCGGGAATCTTAAAGAGAAATGGAAATATAATGAAAAGAAAACAAGAGGTCTGACCCCTCGAAGAAGGAGGGATCAGGCAAGATGAGACAAGGGCCAATTAAGGCGGGAAAGTGAAAGACTCCCTAGGCCTCGGATACCCTAATACCGTCGGGGTCGGAAAATAACAAGAGTTGACCAAGAGAGGTCGACAGGAAAGTAGACGGAGAGGAGCCCGGCACAAGTAAGTGGAAGCAATGCCGGACTCAGCTGGAGTCCCGTGGTCGCCAACCTACGTCCCACTAGTGCACCCTTCAATAAAGCAGTGTTTTGACAAGATTCTGTTTTCGGGGTCGCGTTCAGTCCTGTATGCTTCTTAAGAAAAGCTCCACAAAAACAACATGCTTTACTGGATAGAAGGATCATAAGAAAAACTATAACTAAGAAATGAGTGAAAAAACAAGTAAAATAAACGTGATTTAACAACTGATAATGTGCAAAAACAATAACAACAAAGAAAAACTCCTCCCTGACATCTGATTCCCACAAAAAACATGAACTTCATTAAATGTGGGCGGTATCACTGACCCACTCCTCTCAATAAAACATATGGATACCAGGTCCACTGAACTGGTTACGAAATTATATGCGCGCGTGTATTGATAAACTAGAAAGAAAATGAGTACTTTGATGAGTGTTCGTTCGCAACGGGGAACAGCCACGTTGATCACGAACTCCCATCTTTCAGATCAACATTATGGCCACGGGACATGCACTTTAAGGAAACAAAACTAAAATTAAATACTGACACGCGCAAAGCTAAATACTCTACAATAACATGAATCTCCCCGAGATTCCAACCCAGTGCCAAAGCACGACAACCAATGAGCGCGCCTCCACGGCCAAGTGCTCGGACAATATAAACATGAGAACAGCATCACGTGCAAGATGGCCACACTGAACACATTGAACACGAAACGTAAACACAACATAAATCAACAACAACATATGCCTCGACGGCTGATAATTACATGACATGAAAAAGCAAGATAAGTTAACGCTTCGGAGATGACATCACGACGTGGACAACGCCCATTTAATCAACAAATTTCATTTACAAATGATCAGGTCTTTTCTGAATTCAAACAAACATTACTAAGAGATACAGGGAAAACTAGCCTGCCTCGCTACTGACCACTGGTCGTTCTTATCTGATCACAAGCGCGCCTGATGGCATGGTTCCAACTCCTCAACACATCTGATATTTGTCATTCCTCCAAGCTCGTGTCTAAATATAACTGGCGACCTCTTGGTCCTGTTATCATCACCTAAAAACGTAACATCACAGCAATATCTCGCCAATTCACTGAAATGGCAAGAACACAATATTATCCACAGATCCGCCTCGCGAGGTTAGGAAATGGGACTTGGCATGCGGCAGACGGAACAGTATTGGTAGTTATTCCCGCAAGCAATTACCAGTAAAAATCACACATGGACACCATAAAGCTAGGACTGACACTATAATCATACCATCCAGGTCGGCTCTGAATCAGATCTCCCTTAGATCGTGTCCATAGACACACAAAATTTAATTCAAAGATGAACACTCGAGTGAGCTTACGGCTACTCGCATAAAGAATTGCGACATGGCAATTATCAAGCAATGAACCTGTTCAATCATAAAAATCTACACACAGTCAAACTTACCCTCCAATACTAGTTTTATACTAAATTAATTTGGTTCCACTTCTGTCGTTATGCTCATTTCCGAATTACGCTACTTAACGGCATTTACGGGATCCTATGCGCACACGGTAGCACGCATAGCCACGTATACTTGTCAACAATAAAAATCGCAAAATATTTACAATATAAACACGTTACGCTGTCCCATACAATTACTGTGTGTCAGTAACAAGAAACAAGATTCTAAATTACACACACAACATACAAGATATTTAAAAAAATGTCCCATAAACCATAACTGATCTGTCAAATAAAATGAATTATTTAGTACTCATTCCTTTCAGCAATCAGCGCCAGAGACACGGCGCCAGCCATCCCCCCTTCTAATGGCTTAGCTCATATCACACATATCGTGACTGAAGTACTGCTGGTTCCAAGCTCCATCCTGGTCCATTGATGCCATCTCGGTGCTGAATAAAAATGTATGTTAATATTACACACGCTGTATATTCCTAACTAATTTCGCCGATTAGGTACTCATTTCTCCAAACAGTCTTGTGGCGAAATATTCGAAGTACTTTTCCCTATTCTGTAGTTCTAGGACTACCAAAAATCACTGAAGTTAATACACATTTTTACAGTCTCCTTGAAAATATGACAAGTGTCCTCATGACACGCAAAGATAAAGTACAAGTGTCCACAGATACACAAAGTAGAATGTCTAGTGTCCTCGGACACACAAATAGCGAGAATGACTAGTGTCCTCAGACACATCAAATAAGAGTGATGATCATCGTCGCTTGGGCCACTTATAAATGAATCTGGCTCGAGGTACACATGGAAGGGGAATACTGAAATAACTTTCCACAATAATCATCGTACTGACATGCAACTGGTATCAATGAGTTCGTAGTAACACGCAGGTCAAGATTAGGCTAGAGCTATCGGAAATCGATCGTGAGGTTTATCCATAATTAATTCCCGCTCAAATTCATCCGTCTGAGCTGTGATGCTATCCTCGCGCGAAAAAGAAGCGTCTCTGTCGTATTGGTCCAACATCTTGCGAACATCGCGGGCTTTTCTGATTTACACCTCCCAGTAGGAGTGGTTAATAGTTTGGTTCACCTCTCATATTGAAGCATTATTTCTACTTGGCGCGAAAAGGACAATGATCAAGCCTTTCGCGTGCGTCACCAACTGCGTTTCCTTGTTCTAGCTGCTTGCACCTGCTCTGTATTTGTCACCATGGGCTAGGAATCCTTTCACAAATTCCTTAAGAGATCAACCTTTGTCTGCTTGCCTGCCATGTACATTCTGATCGTCGCCAACTAATTCTCAAAGTTTCACCACCACTGTCTGGCTTTTACCTGTTGCTGGTAGAAATATCATAGAATGGAGAATAAAACTTAGAATCATTTATACGGATAGCGTATAAAGGGTTCACTAGATGTGAGCCCCTGGGGGACTTTTTTTAAGAGCCTGTGGAAACACGCACACGCTCAAACCGATCTATTCTACGAAACTCTTGACAATGATTGAGAGGGAAATTGGTTTGCTTGAATTGGGAATGCAATTTCTTTCTTATTTTACTCGATTGAATATGTGAACCGTGCATTTGCACTTACTGGGAAGAGCTGCTGTGGGGGAATGCAGCCGTAGTGTAAAATTATCTTGAGTGTCGTTTTGTGATTTTTTCGACCAAGATGGCTAAATGGATATGCCGGATTACGTTACTTTGTTAATGCCAATTTCTCTCTTTTCAGGTATGTAAGCTGTACGTGTTTGGTTCCAGCGATCCATTTTGAACATGTGAGTAAAGTACTTCGGTACCGTACTTCAAGAGTCAGGTAATTCTACTGTGTTATGGCAGGGGTGATACTGTAGTTATCGTTATCAGTCTATAAAAAGCCATTAATACCGTTCCTTAGTATGAAAGAAACGTGGACGTTGGGATGTTTGTGTCTATACAGAGCAACTGCTTCAGGAGTCAGCAATCTCCTCCCCCAAGTGCCCATTAATCAGCTACTCAAAGACCTAATCAGTTATAATTAGCTTCTTCGAAGATATATTTTTTTTCGTCCCCGGTAATCAGGTGTACAGGTCTGACGTTAGTTTTTGGCCGATGCTTGATTGTTGCGTAGAGGTCTCCAGGAAGCCTTCTTATTGCGGGCATGTACAGTTATAACTGCATGCACGCACGTACGCACGATCAGAAGGAACGAAGGAATGAAGTTGAACGGTTAGCACAGTGGATGTGCGGCTTTCACGGCCACCGGTCAAAAACAAACGTCAAACCTATACGCGAGGTATTCTGAGTAATCTTTAAAGCTGCCTATTACTCAGCCTTAAAGTTGAGGTTCAATAAGGACCTTTACCATTGTTGTGTATTGTTTTTTGCTGTTTGACTGGCTCAACTTGAGAAGATCAGGAACTTGCGCCTTTCTGAGTTATGAATTTCTACAATTCATTTTATTATTGAGTAAAATTTAATTTTACCGTGCACTGATAACACTCCTTATTGAGAGTGTAAATATTTAAGATATTGCCGTTCATATCTAGATAATAATTCATAATTAATATATATATACTTGTGTTTACGGCTGGCTATTGGGGATCTTGGTAAGTTCCGCTTATATGTTTGCAATATTTAACAATTTTGTCTATGATCTGAAGGATTAGCAAATGTCACGCGTCTGCGAGGATTGTGGCCTCTCCGGAAAAATGGATTGCATCTTTATACTGTGCCGTTAGGTTATTTGGTCCACCACCGACCGAGCGTGGCTTCCCAGATGACTCCTTCCTCGAACACATATGGCCGAAGAGGATCGGAGTACGCTCCTTGTGGGGCTATTCCGGCACAAGACTCCTCGTCTCAATAGGGATCCCCCAGGGGCTCACATCCAGTGGGACGTGGGTTGGCGACCACGGGGCCCCAGTTGAGTCCGGCATTGCTTCCACTTACTTGTGCCGGCCTCCTCTCTGCCTTCTTTCCCTTCGACCTCACTTGGTCAACTCTTGTTCTCTTCCGACCCCGACGGTATTAGGGTATCCGAGGCCCAGGGAGTCTCTTCATTTCCCGCCTTAATTGGCCCTTGTCTCATCTTTTCTGATTTCCTCCTTCTGCGAGGGGTCAGCCTTCTTTTTATTTTCATGTTATCTCCTGCCTTCTGCTCAAGGCCCTCAAGGAGGCCGGGTGTAGGTTGCCCCACCACTTTTGGTGCACCCTGGATGATAATGCTACACCCTCAGGGGCTCACGGCTGGTGAGTTCGGGAGTTGGCGACCCCGAGGGATTCCTGAGCTGGGTCCGGTTTCCCCCCTTTGTCCCTTACCTGTGGGGCGGACCCTGTCCTCTCTGTTTCCTATCTGCCTTTCGTGGCTCTCCTTCCTTCCAAGTCCCTCAATCAGCATTCTTTGAGGGTTGAGGGCATTACTTTTATCCTGTCCTTTATTTGCCTTATTCTCCTTTTGTTTTCCATTTCTTCTTCTAGTATGTAGGTTAGTAGTTAGTTTTAGTTTTAAGATTGCATTTCATTTTCATCTTCACGATCACCCAAACCATCAGGGGCCGATAACCGAGATATTAGTCCCCTTAAAACAAGAGTTATCATCATCATCATCATCAATAGGGATCAGGTTCCCATCATAGCATAAGTCAAAGACACCCCAAGGAAAATGCACCCCCAATAGAAAAACAAACTACTAAATTAAAATCCAGGCTTAAGTAAAATTAATGAAATGATTTATTCAAATACCAAACCCCTAGCCTACCATCGGAGGGTAATAATCGGCTAATCCCCTGAATGAATAAAAACATAACAAAAGAAACAACCCCTAACTCTAATGAATTAACCCTCTCGACTGGTCCTAAATACATAAACAAAACAATAGCAAGGCTTGGGAAGCGGTACAAAATAACCCTCATTTAATGTACAATAGCAAAAGCATGATGTTTCGAAGTGAAACATCAGGTAAACAAACAGTCAATTCATGACAGAAAAATCTAAAATAAGCTGTGACCACCCCTTATTTACATTTAAATTTACATAATCGAAGCTAAACCTGATTTTAACTGACCTAAGGCGAGAAGCGTCCGTGTTAACAAAACTGAACAAAAGTTTAAGTGTGTTTAACAGTCATCATTTACAACACTAAGATATACAGCAACTGTACAACAAGATCTACAAAGTAGAAGAAAGATGGGTAACAGTTGGGTTAACAAATCTCAAATAAAAATATGACACACACAATAGCATTGTTATTAATCCTGCCTACAACACAATGGTTACTCTTTGTTTCCATTGGTCATCTGAATGTGTAAATAAGAAACTGAAAGTACTGTTCGATAACAGTTGAACTCACTAAGATTCACGGCCCGCGAGTTGAAAACTATTGGTAACCAGTGATCTCTGTCCGTCGATAATATCAGCTGCTAAAATATTCCTCCAAGGAATACACCTGACAAGCACAATGCAATGGTCAGCAAGATTGCAATTGTCGATCAAAGTTTAACAGTCGATTAACAATTAACGAGTATTTTAACAGTCGTTTTAAATAAATTAGATTTCATGATTTAATCTGTGATTATTAGTTTATAATCGTTGGTTTAAGAGTGCATTAATTACGACGATTGACCAAATTGCAAGGCTTCCTAAATAAGTGGTATTACCACTTGTGTACAACAAAGTACCCTCAAACGTCACTACTCCGAGCTATCAAACGCTCAAAAAACCCTACTATCAGTAACCTGCCTGGCTCAAATGGCTCTAGCAATAACATCCTCGGCTAGACTTGTGACATGACAGAGGTCTACCGGCCTTCACAAAACATGGGTACCACCCCTAACATCGTGTAACAATACGGCAACAAAACATTTCACATCATGTGAGAAAAATATAGCCTTAAGAAAAAAAACTGTCAGTAGCGTCTAAATGCAACTGAGATTGTTTCAACAAAATATCATTAGAACATTCTTCGCTTATAACATTTGCGAGTATCATAAATATAACTGGTGACTAGGCTGTCACATTGTATCCTCGTATTTCAAAGAATTGCTGTTACTTTGACCAAATTACAATACAAGCCTATAAAGCTGGCTCGTCTAGAAAAATCCCTCCTACAGAGCTGTTAGCAATCAACTTGACAAGTGTCAATTGTCTCATTTGAGATCTGGTTTGGCATCACTGTGGCGTGATCTTGGGTACACCTGTACCGCTAGTATACTGCCTTCACGCACTAGCCTCACTGAATGAGTTTCTTTGGCAAGCAGTACAATCTAAAATGTTCGTTTCTTGACGTATTTGGGTGCACAAAATATTGTCCTATGCGTGACCCTTCATTTGCAGTTCATAATAAATACACTTTATAATGCTAGTAGCGTTTGAATAGAACATAAAAAGATATCAACCTAGATGGGCTTGCCTTAGCAAAGCAAAGAAGATTAAATGAGAGATATTCCTCCCTTAATAATGTCTTTGACAGACATGTCACTCATTGCGGGTTGTGAAAATTATAATTTCGTGCAGTCAAAGCACGTTAAAGAAGTCAATAATCATTCTCACCATCTAAACCTATGGTGTTAACTTGGAATGATACGTGTTGAGTGTGAATCGGCATTATGAGTAGTATTTCAAAGATATTCCACTCCTTCACACTGATATTAGATTCAGCTCGAATCACGTGGTCTTCTTGCCACTACAAAAAATGTATTTACAATAACTATAAAGTGAATGGGTAAGCTCTCCCATCAAATGATACGCCCGTCAATGGCGTTCTAACATTATACAAAAATTGGGAGCTTCAAAGGTGAAAAATATCAGCAACAGTTGATTCAAAGATAAATTACTGCTTCTTCAAAAAAAAAAAACACAATTAGTTTTCTATGATGTGAACATCATTATTACAATGGTGCACCGTGTGTAAACACACTTGTTCTGGTGACTAACTCTATGCTTTTGAAACGAAACATGTCGTCGTTCGTGAAAAGTGAAAATACCATAGACGGTACTAAAAAGAACAACTAAAGTACCCTACCTAGATGACTGAAAATCCGAGTTACGGTCTCCAAACTAATCCACCAAGAACCATCACGTTACAAATGGACATTAGATCATGACTCACGGCGTCTGTCCATCACCTCATCCACAAAGGAATACATCAGAGGGGTAATTTCCTTCCATAAGTGTTCGGGCGAAAACTTCCATCGCTCGTCCTCAGACATCTTTATCCACTCTTCGGCTTCCATTTTATCGTGCTGCTCGGATGTTTGGTATCTCTCCCATCAAGTAGCTTACGCCATCATCGACTGCATGGTGAATGGTGATGAAGTTCTCAGCACGTGGCGATACTCTGACATATTGTAGGCTATGTAGTTTCGACGATGTAACACTGCTTCTATAGTAGTTTTATTACGCAACACTGCTGTTACACTTATAATTGCAGACTATGTTTCAATAAATGGCCTTGTCTGCGGCACAGAATTTAATATACACTTCACGTGTCTGCTCACTTCGACAATCACTGTTAGTGAAAATAGCAATCACATTTCATCTGCGACATCTTGTGCTTATAAATCACGGCTTTGCACAGCTCGGATATTTCTCAAGTTATTCACACTGTAGAATTTACACTTAGTAAATGGCACAATAGTCGGCCATGCTTGGTCTGGAAAAAATGTGACCATGTGCAAGATCACAATCGTGGATATTTTAATATTTCCTTCGGGAAGTAGTTCACTCACTTTAGTAAAATACCACACGGTAATCACTAGCACACATCGTGATTAAATTATACTTGATGTCTTACGATTTTCACGAGGATGTAATCCATAATTGCTCTTATCATCGGTCAACTAGACCGGACTTGTAATGGCCTCGGCGTGTTACACTCGCACGCTACAGGTAGAGGAGTGAATTTTTCACGGAAGCGGGTGTACCGGCTTCGTGACAAGTGAAGTCGTTGAGCGACTTTGGACATTCCTTCTGCATATCCGCAGGGTAATACCGTTGTCTCAAACGTGAAATATATATAATTATGCCATTTCCAACTGGCAAATTAAGCAGAAATACTGTAGATTATATATCCAAATATGCACATTAAAGAATACATTCTTTAATCATGAGAAATAAATATTAGCAGCTGCTTGACGAGGTCAAACGTGCGTCTGCATCTTCCTAGATGCGTTCAAAAATCCTTCCAAATAGAATTTCATCATTAACAAAAAATTATCACCAGCATGAGCGAATACGGGCTCAATACTGAGACAGCTCTTAACTTAATGTGGAATGTAATTCTTTCTGCAACTTGTTGCTTGCACGTCGCATTCATTCGCTACGCGTAGGTCAGGTCAACAAGTATTAAGATGGTGAGATCGAAAATATCTACATAAAATAGCTGTATGATTTTATTGAACAGTGTTACTGATTCATAGAGTTGCATGTACAGTACACACCCACTGTGGATGATATTGAAACAAAGACTTAAGTTGATTTTGTGTATTTTCTCTTCATTATTTTCATACTTCATCAGTATAAATTTCCATTTTATTATGTGTTATAATTTAACAGTTTTAAGTCTCTTTTGATTTACCTCACTTTACATTATTACCTAATTAATGTTATGTAAATGCACAATGAATGCCATGCATTTTTATCTCACTAATGGTCTGTTACAAATATGATTTTTAATTTTACCTTAATATAATTTCAAAAAAATATCAGATTTAACCCATAATGTAGATTTTCCTCGAAAATGCTATAAAATGCTAAATTTCAAATGTATGAACGCTGCAAAATGCTAAATATTCAAATCAAAATGTTATTTTTTAATTTCAAATTGCTAAAAATCACCACCTTTAACGACGTAGTAGTTACTGGCTTCATGGCGCAGCAAAAACGTTCTCGCCTGCAGTGCCCAAGATTGCAGAATCGAATCCCGGTGCGGTCAGTTTGCATTTGAGGGTGCTTAAATGCGAGGGAGTCGTGCCAGTAGATTTGCTGGCACGTTAATGATCTCGTATGGGGCAAAATTCTGGCACCCCGGCGTCTCTAAAAGCCACAGTAGATAAATGGGACGTAAAACCAATATCATTACATCGTATAAAAGTTGCCGCTACAACATGAGTATCTTCGAGTGTGGGAAGCAATTAGACAACACCGTTTGCTCTAATTGGCCATAAATACGAGCGGTGTGGAAGGTAGCAGGCAGACTACTACGTGTATTGTGCGTGCCTATTCGTGAAGCGCTGTAGCTCATTGGACATGGACTCACGCTCACAGTGAGAAGGTGGCTGGTTCAAATCCGCTTGGCTGCAAAAGGTGGCAAACGATCAGATTGCAGGATACCTCCACCACGCTTACTATATACAGGTAGGTCATTCTGCCGGCAACTATGGCACACGAAGGACTTCACATCCATTAGTAGGTAGTTGCTCTCGTTGAGCCTTGACGGCCCTATGGCATCCCTCAAAGTACGGTGACGCGTTGAACAATACATGTTTGGGAATCAGGAGACGTAAGCTGACATGCTGGCTTGGGTTCGTGGCGAGTTTCAAACCGGGAGCAGGACGATTGATTGATTGCTGAGGCCTATTCGACTCCGTACATGAACGCCATGCAGCTATGCCAAGACGCGCGTTTTCTTGGCAGGACGGGGATGGTCTTGAGACTCCTGAATGAAAGCGTGGGTCACACTAGGCTGGTTACGCGGCTGGCAGTAGCACCAGCAAGCAGCGGCTGGCGATCCGGCACACTCACCCAACAAGCAGCGGTGGCGACCCAGTCAGGATGTTTAGTTCTATAGTCAACATATCGTCTGTGGGTCCACGTAAACGAGAAATTAGGCGATTATTAGGGATTAAGTGTACCAGGCATCCCAGCATCCTTTAGATATTCTAACAGTTTATTTTGAGCTGCGTCTTTCACACTCCTATTAAGATATTCCTTTGACGAAACGTCCCACAAGCACGGATAATTTTGAAATACATTTAGAAATTAAATAGTCTTCTTCCCCGACCACATGAAATCAGCCATATTTACCGTATACATTTGAAGCCACGTTTTGCTTTATTCGCGACTGGTGAGCTACTGAGGTAGTTAGACTTGGCTGCTAGCCGGCTCCAGCGGATGCGAGTTGAGTCACGTGACCTCCTAGACGCCGATACCTTCAACCAAAGTTGAACATGTGCTACATATTTCGCCAGCCGCTGACAAATACTCGCTGGCTGCTTGTGCCAGCTGTAAATTCTATGGTCACATCACACTGATGGTAGCAGCTTCCTTTATTCGCGGCTGGCAACCAGCCTGGTGTGTGGCGTGCTTAGGAATTTTGCACAGGATCTTGCAACGTGCACATGAATAAGCTCTCACCTCCGGGCAATATATGCACATTTTAGAGAATATTATGGTCCCTTCCTTAAGGGTGGTTCATCCCTCAGTACCGGTGTTATATACTTTCAGCAGAAGCTCTCTCCGATCCACTTAAGTCTGGTGACATTGATGGCCAGTGGAGGTTTCCATTTCGGTAAATCGAAGTGGTGGCGGAACACTCTTTGTACGGTAATCAGAGACTCATTGTTTTTGAGAACTGTCCACAGCAAACGAACGGTGCTCTGCCGACCATATTGTTAGAACTATTTATGGCGGTCCTTTCCGGATCTAGTTGACATACTTTCACAGATAGGTGCAATCAGAGTGACCATATTACGTGAATCAAATCAGGCTATTCATTAAGCACAACCGTGAATATTTACCTTCCAGCAACAGTAGTATGCTCTGGAGTTTCCCTTACCTTCAGTCGTACTTCTCTTTTACTACTAACTGTTGTTGTTGATTATTATTTAGGAGCTTAGCGACATCGTGGTCATGTAGCAATGTGTGTGGAATTTGTCTGATAACCTGTGTCACTGTGATGGCTGTACTAATGTGCACTTGTAATTGAGGTAGGATTTGGGAAGGAAGTGGCCATGGCCTTAAGTTAGGCACCATTCCGTCATTTGCCTGGAGTAGAAGTGGGAAATGTAGGAAAACCACTTCCAGGATGGTTGAGGTAGGATTTGAACCCACTTCTTCTCAGTTTTGCCTCGCGAGGCTGAGTGTAGGCTACCCCGTTCCAGCTCTCAGTCTTGAATTACATTTCTTAGCAGAGCCGGGAATCGAATCCGGGCCTCCGCAGTGACAGCCAAGAATGCTAGCCTCTACGCAATTTCTTGGTCGGTTTCACAGCCACCCGGCGAATATCAACCGGGTGATAGAGCTATTATATCATTATTAAAAGGTCATTTAAATTGAATTGCCTTGTCTTTCAACTTTACAAATGACCTTATTCACAACTACGTATAATTGAGTGGGTAATTTACTCAAGGTTGTGATACATCACGGAATCAGTTCCGAACGCGGATCTTCAGGACATCCCTAGAAGAGTGAACATCAAGTTACTGACGAGAGTGTGATCTGACTGGCGTTGGAGAAGGAGAGAGATGAGCTCACAACACACGTAGCCTACTCGTGAGTGGGAAGTTCATGCTGTAGTCAATCCGTATGATTAATGTTGCCATGTTGATAAAAAAAATCATCTTAATAATAAAATGTTGCCAACGGCTCAGTCATGTTGAATCACTGGATCGCATGAGATCTCCGAAGTTGAGCAAACATTAACTTTTGTTAGATTTGGATAGGTGGCCGGTTCTGGGGGACTTTGATCTTGGCTGGGAAAATAGAGGAGGAGCAAAACAGAATTGGTTTTGTTGAGGAAGTCGTTTCAGAGGTTCAATCCTGCCTTCTTTTTCAATGTTAAAATTTGGGAAATAGTAACGATTGACTTGATATTCAGGAAGCGACGATACTAACCAATTGCTAACGTGGTGAAAACTTAAGGAATGTACCGGTACGTCGAATTTCACCACCTCATGCTACGAGTGCTTCCGCCGAAAGAATATTTAGTCGGGCAGCACTAGTCATTACCGAGAACAGATGCAATAGAAGCTCTTGGAGTCAGAGTCGTTGCATAGTGGCTAGCATTCTTTGCTGTCACCACGGAGGCTCGGGTTCGATTCCCGGTTCTGCCAAGAAATTTAATTCTGGTCTGAGGGCCGGACTGGGGGTAAACTCAGCCTCGTGGGGAAAAACTGAGAAGAGGCTGGTTGGATTCCTACCTCAGCCATCCTAAAAGTGGTTTTCCGTGGTTTCCCGCTTCTCCTCCAGACAAATGCCGGGATGGTTGCTAACTTGAGGCCACGGCTGCCTCCTTCCCAATCGTCATTTGTATTACAACTACACACACTAATACAGCCATCACAGTGATACAGGTTAACAGACAAAATTCTACATACACCCAAGTACATGGGGATACATGACCAAAATGTCGCAAAGCCACTTATGCGAATCAACAACAAACAACTAGAAACCCTTAAATTATAACCGGTATCCAAGTCCCGCACATCTTTTACTTGGTTTACTTAGTTTAATATTCGTTATTGCGCAAATGATTGGTGAGTTCCTTTATTCGAAACGGTAAAAACATTTCGCATTACTCGTTTTCAGGGTGATAACGAATTAAACAAATTATCGACACGTTAAAGAACAACTCCGGATCAAAATTCCGGCATCACAACGTCTTTAAAGTCACAACAGTCGAAGGAGACGTTAGACTACAGTATCATCATAACAATTTCCAGTGCAGACAGCTACCATTTTGAGTGTGGATTTCTCCAGTTACTTCTGCACGGCCCCTAGCCCCGAAACGAAACGACTTGTGTGGCGTCCTTCAGTAGCTATTTTTCATTATTTCACTCTCTCTCTATATAATTTTTCGAGTTGATATATTCAGGGATAGCCGGCCCCGTGGTGTTGGGGTAGTGCGCCTGCCTCTCACCCGGTGGCCCCGGGTTCGATTCCCGGCTCCTCAGGGATTTTAGAAACTGACGTGAGGGCTGGAACGGGGTGCACTCAGCCTCGTGAGGACAATTGAGTAGCTGTCTGACAATGAGGCAGCGCCCCGATCAAGAAAACCAAGATTAACGGTCGAGGGGACCGATGCGCTGATCACGCGTCACCCCAATATCGGCAGGCCAAATGGTTGGGCAGCGGTCGCTTGGTAGGCCTAGGCCCTCACGGGCTGTAGTGCTAGGGCTTATTTATATTTATTGTTATATTTAGGAATAAAAAGAGGATGGTTTCCGCATGGGTTGTCTTCCTGAAATAAAACACTACAGTGTATTTCTTTCAGAAAACATCGACATTTGAAAAGTATTAAAAATAAACATGTTTGTTTATCGGTGAATTTTTAAAGGTCGTTCGTGGTTCTCGTATATGTTTTCAATAAAACCGCAAAGTAGCGCAAACATCCTCTGTGTATATTTTTCTTATCACTAATTGTATAACTTAGTTGTACCATTCGAGGGAGTGAATGGCCGATTTTGGTGAATATAGGCCTACATGAGACAGCAGTGGCGGCCGTTGATAATGTTGCAGCATTGCACAAATCCAGATTTTTCTCAGCGGAAAATGTAGATTTTTAAAAACTGAATATAACGTATTTTATATTTTTTCAGTTTATGTGCACAAGATATTATCGTTCCTTAATAACTCCAGAGATCCAGTTGTATCGCGTACTGCACGGGAAATGCAAAGCGCGCCAACACAGTAAATAGACACTCGTCAAGTGGTCGTCGCACGGCTCGAGCACCGACCACATTCCTACAGTAGCTGGTATGGTGCAGATTCTAGGACGAGAAAATCCTATCCCAGCTGTTAACTCGACAGGTTGTTGCATGGCGTATGCAACAGGGCTTGAAGACGGCCGAGCGACAATATCCGTAGTGCTTCGTTCATTTCTAATCCTCCATTGGCGTGCAATACTGCATTGTAGACCATGCTATATTTCTTGTTCCGGCACACGTTGCTGTAGTTGTTTCATTTGAGGGGCTTGGGCATTATGGTCATTTAGCCTCGTGTACTTTGGTGCGTGTGGAATTTTTGTCTGATAACCTGTATTATTGTGATGGCTTCATCAGTATTTGTAACTCAGATGAGGATTGGGAAGGAGGCGGCAATAACCTTAAGTTAGGTACCATCCTGGCATACGCCTGGAGTAGACATGGGAAACCACTTCTAGGTTGGCTGATGTGGGAATCGAACCCGCCTCTTCTCAGTTTTGCATCACGAGGCTGAGTGTACCCCGTTTCAGCCCTTAGACTAGAATCAAATTTCATGCCAGAGCCGGGAATCGATCCCGTACCTCCGGTGCTACAGACATGAATGCTAGCCGCTTCACAACGTGGTCGTAACACATGTTGTTTCGTTTCATTGTCACTTATATTTACTGTATTTGTTTAGTTAGTAATTTGGTTAATGCCGCCATCACAATGGCACAGGTTGCCAGACAAATTCCACACACTCAAATACACGGGGCTACATGACCACGACGTCGCAAAGCCCCTAAAATGAATCAACAACAGTTAGTTATTTGCAGGTATCTATATAGTCCGTAGGGGCGTAGTGGCACAGCGGTCAAGCTGTTGGCCTCTCACCACGACGGGCTGGGTTCGATTCCCTGTCAATGCATGTGAGATTTTCAAAGTGAAATGCCATGTCCTTTGGTTCGGATTCCACGTAAAAAGGAGGTCCGTGGCTCATGATCGCGAGATTAACGGTCACGTAAAACTACAATCTTCCTTCATTCAATCCAGTCCATTGTCGTAAATTACAGTAAAACTACGACTCAGTTACCATAAATCCACCCGATAGGGCACAGTTTCGCATTTCATGGATATAATGATGATAATAATAATAACAACAAATTCATTGCAATTGTCACGATGAATTTAATAAGCATACCCCTCTCCCCCTCCTTTGGAAGTTAGTGCAACACCAACCAGCCAACATTGTAACACAGTTATTGTTGGCCCCAGTTGACAAGCTTGCGTCTATTTCGTACGGAACGTTATTGATTGCATCATATAAAGTCCCCGGGAAGAGAACCTTGGTTTCGTATAGATGCACTTTCCATTTGTGTCACGAGTCTCTTAATTTATCTGCAAGTTACTATTCTTGCTCAGCTATGACCTAATGGCTGGAGAGTGGGCGATCAAAAAATACTCTATTTAGATTACGTCATTGAGGATCGTGATAGGCTACACTGTCAAATTTCTCAATTGGATTGCAGCCATCTTAGTAGCAGACGGCGGGTGCTCGAACGCACAACTCATTCGTACGCTTTTATACACGAGCACGTGCTTTCAGGTAAATATAACGTGGTCATGTGGACGTGAGGAGACCACTCCCACCCTTTCAATTCCGTTCCGCTCTGTTGTGAGCCAAGATGTAGTGGGCCTTAACCCCTCCCACCCACGCGAATGGTTGGGATTCCCATCTCATAACAAATCCCCATCCCAGCTCATAAAGTAAGAGTTCTTCCCCTGCCAGGCAAAATTTAACTCTGTGGCACCCAAACCTCCAGTCTTGTTTTAATCAATAATGAAGTGCTGGGTGTGAGTATAATATTTGTATACAGCTGGACTTCGTTATAACGATGTCAGTTTCAGCGACAACAATATTATTATAACGTCATTCTTTCTGCGGTACGGAGATATTCCTCATAAGGAACATGTTTCTCAGCCCTACTTATTACGACACAACTTGATGCGTGTAGTAGGATATCACTCGTCTTGGAGTAAGATAGTCATTTAAAGGTGAGCTCTAGGTGACTGTAATAGTCCAATCCTGGAAACACAAACTCTTCCAAAGTAGTAACACACGTTGTTTGGAGCAGCCACTGGTTCATGAGGGTTGATCCTCCTGTAATCCTCTCGCGCATTCCTCGCATTGTACTTATCAGTTTCAGTTAAGTTATGCGTGTTCCTCGCGTATAATATAACGTTATTTTCAGCCTTAGTTGCAATACGATTTTCTAAAAACGAACGTACAAAAAAATCTGATGTTGAAATCTGACAACCCGGCAAATCCTTTTCCCTTCTCTCCTGTCATTAATGCGTCCTGTTTCCTCTTGTGAACACACAATGCAAGACGCCAGACCTGCTTCGGGATGGTCGAACTGCGCTAATTTGATTAAACCAATGGGTTTGGGAAGAGAGTGAGGGTAGGCAGCCTCTCCTGAAATGCTGATTTATAATTAGAATGTGTAGATCTGAATAGTAACTGTGAAACACAATGAAAATGACCTAATTTGAGCTTTAAGTGCAAGGCTAAAGAAATCCAGGAATCTGGAATAATGCCAAAACTTGCTAATGAATACTGTAGTGTCGAATACGTCTTTGAGATAAGAGTAGATTGTGAAGAACACCGTGAAGATCAGCACAGGTTGAAACATTCCGACAATTTTTACCTTCGTGTCCAGTTTGGAGTAGCGGGCAGTGCTTCACGCCTCAGGCAACTTCCCTTGTTAGGAATTTCCTAATTGACCCTCGTGGAGAGAACCCATTAACGCAGCTCAGTATCACCCGGCTGCTTCAAGGTTAAGGTCAATAGGCTACTGTAGATGTCCCCATTATAACCCTTACGCATTCCATAGAGCTCATCAACAGTACGTCTCTAAAGTCAATTTTCATAGCACGTTTTCACGTGCATTTTAGCACAGCATGACTAGTAAAAGAAAGCATTAACGTTGGACGAAAAATTTAAAGTGATTCATGAAATTGATAATGGAATGAAAAAATATGGCGTGTGTCGTCAATTTGACCTAACTTATTCCACAGTCCAAACGATTTGGAAGAGCAATTATAAAATAGTTACTTCATTTGAACAGAATGGATCGACAATTAAGCGGTTACGAAGATTGTCGTGTTGAAAGCCATTTTCGATGTTGCCTTTGTAAACAAAATTTATGCTTTTCAATCCTGTTGACCGACTGAAAAGCATAAATTTTGGTTACGAAGACCTGAATGAAGCGCTGTTAAGTGGATTAAGCAACAGAGAAGCTACAATGTATCCATTAGTGGACCACTCCTTATGGTGAAAGCTGAAGAATTTGCCAAGAAATTAAAAGATGAAGAATATGTGCAGTAGTGGGTGGATTGACAGACTTAAACAATGTCACAACATTACTTTCGGCAAAGTTTTGTGAGTATTCGACAAACTGTTTAATTTTAGTGATGTTAATGTTAGACTTAAAAGTGACCTTATACAAATTGAAATAAGGCCAATTAAGTTTCTATTCTTTCATTTTCCACCTCACTAGACTGAAAATCTGTATCTCGGTTACAACGACACTCGTTTCTAACGATATAATGTTGAAGGTGCCTTGGGTGTCGTTATAACCAAGTTCAGCTGTATTTATGAAATTGGACTTATGTTGTCTTTCTGTTTATCATTTTGTCTGTGTTTCTGTTTATCCTTTTGTCTGTCCGTCTGACAGTACCTTTATAACTCGAAAACGACTCAACATATTTCAGTAACGTTTTGGAGATTGCTATAATGTTACCCCGAAACCAACTTACACTATAAAATCATCCATGCAAATAGGAGGGGCCTCAAGGGGAGCAATGGGGTTCCTATATCTATAAATTAGCATTACCACTATTTCTACTTCGCTATTTCAGAATTCTTAATTTAATATTTTTTTCAACAATTTTACTTTAACACTATAATTATGCACGTAGGCCTATTATACCACGCACAAGGCTTTGCCTTCTGTGGTATAGTTCACATGTATTCTTCCCTTGCGCTGCTGGATTTGATATTCGTCACATAGATTTATGAATTTACGTTTTTAGACTAATACGTTTACTTAGATAATAAGAAGTAATAGACTTAAGTTACTATATGATGAAGAATGTATATATTTAATATAATGGGACTTCCGACGATCAAGAAAGCAAGTAAAATTATACAGTGTTGTAGTGACAAGGCGATGTCTATAAATCATTCGCTATGTGTAGGGGTATACCCTAATACTTTAAAATCGATGTATGTATTTATTTTCTTGTATTTCTGGATGTAATATTGGTTATTCGAATACTGTAATAATTATAATAATATAATAAATATTTATTTCAACAGATTTACTCGTGCGATACGTCGTACAGAAGCTCTTTTACACCTCCAAACACTTTTTTTTTTCTTCCAAAATTCCCCACTGAGACTTTTTTTATTGAGTTTTTAAAACGTTGCCTTTGCAGGATTAAAAGCCAAATTTTGATGCCTCACCAGCGTTTCAAATTTACCTAAGGGGCATTCCTGCAGTCGGGGGCTTTAACTTATACAAAGTTTATATACCTCCTATAATGCTGATCTTCAAGGAGGTTTTCAGAATTACAGTATTTCTTTCAGAGTGAAGAGAAGTTGTGGTCATTATTCTTTGGAGTACCGTACCTTGGACTTTCCTCGTTAAATGAGGTCTTCATTATGAACGCACTGTTGGTTGTTGTTGGTCTGACAAATACAATTTAGATCATCGAGGTGATACGGTTTAGACAATAGAGGTGATTTGTCTCGTGGCCGCAATTGGTTCGATTCCTTACTCAACGAGCCGAGAAGTGGTTTTCGCGATTTCCCACTTTTTTTTTTTCAGGCAAATGCCTGGTTAGTTCCTAATTTAAGGCCATAGTCACCTCCATCATAATTCTAGCCTCAGTTAAAATAAACACACTATTACGGACATCACAATGACCCAGGTTATCAGACAAATACTATCTATCTCTCTTTCTCTCTCTCTCTCTCTCTCTCTCTCTCTCTCTATGTATATATACACCCAAAACACACGGGGCTGAGATTACTACGGTGTGCAAGCCCCTAATTAAATTAAATAAAAAACAAACGTCAAAGTAGACGCATTTGTTCGGGGCAGAAGCCGTGATCAGATGATGTCTTTGCGGCTGTGTTAAATTCATTCGTAACGGGAAGTAAGCGACTCGAATTTGCCAAGTTTTCGTCGGCTAGCAACAAATAAAACTTCAGATGTGCTCGAGCGTGTCTGAAACATGGTGGCACGAGTTATCCGAAGAGTTTCTTGAAAAGTGTAACTTAAGCGGACGTGGGCACAATCTAGGAACTTGTGACAGTGGTTATGCTATCGATTCTAAAGGAAGCCTTTGATGAAAGTTTCCAGAAGCTTTATGGACCTTCCCAAAATGCGTTGTAGCGGATGGTGATTATTTTGAAGGCCAATGATAATGGTTGGCTTGTATAGTTTTTTTAAACCATTCACTGAACGCGTCATACACTCTACAAAACTTTATAGCATGAAGTCCTGTCAGACCCGAAACTTATTGAAAAGGCATTTTAAGGCAATATCATATTCATGGATATTTCTGACGAGTGATTTGAAATCAACGAATGATATGCAACATTCCATCGTTAAATATTATATTATATTTTTTCAGTCGGTCAACACGAGTGTGCCAAAACTAGATTGGGCGGGGAATTACAATAAATTTCTTAGTATCTGAAATCCAATGAACCTAAATTAAGCCTAAGTGAACAGGATCTGTTGATGGCTGCCCTCTATGGTTTTCCCCGGGTTTTCCACTCTCCCTCCAGGCAAATGCCAGGACAGAATCTTATTTCAAGTCCACTGGCATCAACCCCATTCCCGACTGTAATACAATAATTACAGTAGTCACAGAAACACAGATCAGGCAAATTGAACTCTAACCTAAGTACACGGGGCTAACGACCACGATGTCCCAAGTCCATAAAACGAATTAACAACAAAGATTTATTTTGGATTTCTCACTGACGTTCGTAGTTGTTGTTGATGCCTTATGTTCATCATCTCGTTGTATATTTCAGTGTAAGAAATTTGTAATCATTAGGGTCTAAGATAGGTGCCCCTGGCTTTAAAACTTAAGTGCCATTCATGTTTTTTTTCTGGAGCGAGTGTGGGAAGAACTCAAGGAAAATCACACTCAGGACGGCCACTGTCAGTTCAGGGATTGGAAACTCTAACCCCGAAGGGTCGGATGCTAATTGTATCTTGCGGTACACAGGCCAAAGTAATATCTTCTATGTAAAATATGACTGCGTATAATTGTGTTACTCCACCCTGCAATTTGTTGATCTTATTTAATGTTCATTGAAAATGAATTGAATTTTTCTTTTTATTGTTATGTCCCTATCCCGTCTCTTAATATCTGTTAGATAGTTACTGCCAATCAGACAGAGCGAGAGGGATGAAGTAAGGTGAAGTAACATAATGAAAGCAATATCATTTCAATCTTCCGCAAACCTACACAAACATCGCACGCAATTGACAATCACTCGAATCATTCTAGCACGCACAACCTAGCGGGTTTCTATTCAATGATACACAGGACATTAAGTATACCAATACCAAATGAAACCTACAATAGAGAAGTAAGAATAATCAAGCAAAGAGCCAAAGAGAATAATTTTACAACCAAAAACGTAGATCAAATTATAGCTAGACGTAGAGATAAAACAATTCAAATAGTGGACAATAATGAGAACAAATTCGCACGGTTCAATTTCGTGAACGCGAATACATGCAAAATCACAATTTTATTCCAGAAACAAGGTATCAAACCAATAACATAATCGGCAAGCATCTGCACTGCATTAATTTAAATAATCAAGACCCCTACTCAAAATCAGGGATATACTCAATAACGTGCCAAGACACAGGGTGTCAAACAAATTACATAGGACAAACCGGCGGAGGAATGGATGCACGATACAGGCAACACAGAAATGCGATAAAATAGGGACACATTCAACCGTATGTGAACATATGTACAAAGAGGGACACAAATTCATCAACATAGAAACAGACTTAAAAATCATGCATCGTGAATCGAAATACATGGTGGGAATGGAGATTGATCTCTAATACTGTATTTGAAGATGCCTAAGATCGCACAGAAATGTGTTACAAGGGAAACAAATATAGACAGTTGGAATGCGAGCCCAGAAAATTGAGGCATGAGAGAGATAACGAGGAGCCAGCACTACAAGGGGAATTCCTTTCAGTTCAGTTCGGGCAGTGACTTGTGACAGAAGCTGTATGAGAACGGCACCATATCGTCTAAATGACTAGCTAAGTTCTTTAATTCATCTTCAAGTTACAAACACACAACTGTCCATTTACTAACCACTACAGATTATCACGCTAAACCTGTGAACTTGAAGGTCAATAGCCACTAACATTATCATAATAAAAATCACATAAGACTAACAAATCCTGACAAGTTACGCAAGTCTGCATTGAACTTATGTACCTAAGATATTGTATATAGTTAGAGCCCTGCGCGGATAAACAAAACGTTATCCGCATCCGCCCCTCATCCGCACGACTGTTATCCGCATCCGCCCCGCATCCGCACGACTGTTATCCGCATCCACCCCGCATCCGCACGCCTGTTATCCGCATCCGCATGGCTTTTATTCGCATCCACCCCATATCCGCATGACTTTTATCCAAACCTGCAGATATCTCAATATTATGTTTAATATATTAGATCAAGCATAACGTGTTAAACCAACACATTTAGACATTAGAGGAGAAATTCGTTCCTGACAATTTGCTTCATTGCAAGGAACTTCAAGTTGGCATTCCAAGGGACTTCAACGTGGATGACACTTCTGGTTCCTTGACCTCTGCTTTAGACAAAAAATTGGCTATACACTTTTGGCTACTTTCGCACTTGTGCCTCAGGAAGTTTGATGTGCCCGATTTGTGTCCTGAGTATGAATACACTTTTTTAAAGGTAAAACATCACTATATCTTCCACCTTTTCGTTTCCATTGAAAACTTAACCAAAATGTCAGCCATATCGTTGACTTGAGCTTTGTTTCACGCGCTATTGAATATTAATATATGTTGGTGAAATGATTTTCATACTCACGGTCGCGGTAACATTCACTACGTGAACATCGCTTTACGCTTGGAGAAAGGGATTGACATTTGGCCGGAAATTTCAAGTCAGTCATCATCCTTCTGCTTCTGGACCCATCCATGTTCGCATACTTGATGTCATAGTTGATGTTGCAATATCACAGCCAACGTGCTTCAGTGACAAGTTGGAAATAAATCTACAGATACACCTGGATCCCGATCTTCCAGGATAGCTTAGATGGCAAAGTAGCTGACATGAGGAATGTTAATGATGTCACCACGATGAACTAACAAGCTTATTGACAGCATTATATCTCGTACGTATAGTAATAATGGCAGTGAGAATTGATGATGATGGGATGTCAAGACCATCTATTACAAACATACGGTACTTAATAAAATGTAGTTGAAAGCATTTGAGTAAAATGATCTTCTCGCGTATAAGTGCAATACGTGCCTGAATATTTCGTACGCAATAGGCTATAGGAGTATTCCTCTTTTAAGCATGAAGCTGTAGATTGGCATATCAAATATGTAATATTAACGTAGGTTTGTATTCTAAAGACTATCCGCAAATTTACTCGAAACATTATCCGCACTGTATCCGCTATCCGCACAGCAATGCGAACTATATCCGCGTAGCGAAAATATTTTCGGATATCCGCGGGTTTATCCGCGGATATCCGCATCCGCGCAGGGCTTTATATATAGTCTAGGCATGACGAATGGAATAAATAGTGTTATCACTGACCGAGTTCAAGCGCGCCTCGCTCGGCTAGCGCTAGCGGCGCAGATCCCCAACGCTACACGGTCAGCTGTTCAAAAGTGGGATACGCGCTGGGCTACGTAAACCTCTTTACGAAGGCTGCGGTTACGCTGATTATAACTAATTGTTTCTTTAGACTTATGAATAATACTGTCAAAAAGTTATTATTAATATTCTCAGTCCCCATGTAGTACTATATTTTAAAACCCTCCGTTTTGGTCTGACAGCTCCATGGTTCGTTTTAGTTTTAATATCAAGTCAACAGTTCAAGTTATGATCTTATCGTCTCGTGACATCTTACACCAAACCTTAGTAAGCATTTTCCTGGAGTTGTGAAACGATGTGTCTAAAAATAACTCTCCACGTGTAACATTTTGTTTGCGTGGGATTGATAGTACCAGCGCTCCCAATATCAGTAAGGAGATTGCGCCTTACGAAAACCTAAGGATGCAGATGAAGCGTGTACCCTTCTGCTGAAAGATAACGAATAGCTAGTTCATGATTCAGGCATTTCAAAGGAATTTGTGACTGATACTGAACACAAAGTTGAAACAAGATCCGTAGATCAGGAGGACGGTAACGGAAGCGAAGAATTGGATGGCCGTTTATTTTATCGGCAGGTTGGCCATTATTATATTATTATATGTCCGTCTCATTCTTGGCTATCACAGTGGAGGTCCGGGTTCGATTCCCAGCTCTGCCAATAAATTTAATACTGGTCTGAGGGCTGGAATGGTGTTCACTCAGCCTTGTGAGGCAAAACTGATAAGAGGCGCGTTCGATTCCTATCTCAGCTATCCTGGAAGTGGTTTTCCGTGGTTTCCCACTTCTCCTCCAGGAAAATGTCGGGAAGTACCTAACTGAAGGCCACGGCCGCTTCCTACCCGAATCCTACCTCAATTCCAAATACACACACTACTACAGACATCACAGTGACACAGGTTATCAGACAAATTCTAAACACACCCAAGCACACGGGGCTACGTGACCACGATGTCGTTAAGTCCCTAAAGAATCAACAACTATTATTATTTTAGGCCTATTATTATTAAGACGGATTATATATTTTTTCGTTTTGGGTAAGGATGGCACGAAGTTGAACTAGTAACAGTAGCGTAGCCAGGATCGACCAATGGGAGGGGTTATAGGTACTCAAGCCAAATTCTACAAGCATTCCGTCCCGCGGCGTAGCCGCGTTCGTCAAACGTGCACCATGGTCGCAAGGGCAGCTGTGGTAAGTATGGATATTGTAGGTTCGAATCCCGGTGCTGACAGCGGTTATCCTGAGTGTGTTTTTTCCCAGGGTTTTGCCACACTCCCTACTGGAAATTGCCGGGATAGTACCTTGCTCAAGTCCCGGAGCGTCTACTCCCCTGTCCCAGATACATTTACACACACAACTACAATCATCACAGCAATACAGGTTGCCGGGCAGCTTCAACACACTCCCAACTACACGAGATTGATGACCAAGGTGTCTCAAGCCCCTCAAATGAATTAACAACAACTCTACAAGTATTTCCATTTCTCTATGAGATATTATTACACAAGAAAAGTTTCATGTATTTTGATCCCGAATTTTTCGAGTAATACAATATGCTCAAAAGACAAAAACAAATCAGTTCTTTAAAAAAATAAGTTAATTTTTGACTAAAATATCTCACCTCAATGGTAAATCTAGAACATTCCTGTTCCCCTGACAGGAACAAAATAACTCAATATCTGTGCTACCAACATGAAGACTGCGTATCTCTCAACAAGAGCAATTATTTACAGAGGCCTCAGCAAAAGTGGGCATGTCCTCTCACGATGTATCATGTTGATTTAAGATATGAGTAATTCAATACCGGTACACTTTTTTATGTTTATTCAGTTTTTCCAACAAGATCCTGCGCTTTATATTGCAATTAGTCCTGAATGCCTAAGGTATCATTTTCGAAGATTTTTGTCACCTACCAAGGTCCTTCTTACCTTACAAATGCTACATGCAGCCGGAATAAGGTTTAATTGCTTATACTACTTAGGCGACAAATTTCACTCATTCGTAACTGGGAGATAGCCGTAATTCGGGGAATTGCTGGACATAATATTTGCGTAATATGAAGGAACTCGGCTGATGGTTATCTCATGCTCAAGATGTTAATAATTATTCCAAAATTAGTGTTAATGTACCCATAAAATTTTCTAAGTCTTTATTAAAAGCGCGTTATTTTAAATTAAAACTAGATTAATTTACATATAACTTCTCTCCCGCCAAGAAGAAGAAAAAAAAAGCTAATATTATCCCGCTGTGTGGGATTCTAAATTATTTGGCACTAGCCTCAGTTTGAAATACCGTAAGCTATAAGTTATTTCGCGGGGGAAAAGTTAGATTGGCAACCCTGGGAGGACGGAGTAGTATTACCACAGTCTAAAATACACAGTCGCGAAGCTCGCTGCGTTACGTAATTGCATCCCCTTTGTAGGTGAAGCGGCACTAGCGCTCGCGGCGGCCAGCAAGTTGGTAACTGCCTTGAGCACGTTATTCGCGGGACAGATGATTTCATTTTGCAAGGCTTTTTTGAATTTTAACTCACCTGAGTGATAATTTCCATTTTAAACTTAAGTCACGTTAAATCACAAACTACTACAGAAAAAAGCCACACTTTTAGCTCATAGAAACATAAAAAGAATGATCCGTTTTTATTAGTTCAGTCCTCTATAGGTATCTCTAGTAACAGTTGTATGACGTATCTAATGAGTCTTACGTAGAATTCATAGTCCGTACTGTACCCGATATCCGGATAGTAGGCTGTCAGATATCCGCCCCCCTCAATCGGATTGCCAATAATCAAACGCACCGGCACAGCTACATCAATGAAAATGGCACTGACAGATACTATCGAGATTAGAGCACAATAGTTAACAAGAAATTACTGTGGAACACACCAAAATATACGGGGGTTCATACTTACCTTTACTTACCTCTTAAATTTATCTCGGGGACTGGGTTGTCAACTGGATCACTTAAAGTATGCCCACACAATAACCTCCACCATGATATTTAAAATGAACCAGAACGGAGACGAGAAACTTTAAACTGCACAATAATTTATTTCACATAAAGAATGATTTAACAAAAAAAAAAATCAACGTGGCAATCAGAAGCCATCGACCACATAACCATGTCCTCCTGTAGGACCTGTGTTCTCTACATATAATGTTTCAGCTTTCTCAAGCTCATAGCAACGTAAAATAATAATGCACTGGGGATGGAAACGGGATTTGGGATGAGACACATATATCAATTGTTTTGCGTGTTTATATACTTCACATTTTATTTATAGCCACAAGGCTATTATGGAACGTCCTTGGCCTCTGTAACACAGTTGTCCGGGCCAGCTGCAATGCACCTGTATCGTCAAAGCGGACTCCCGTTCGTTCAACCCTAGCATAAGCGTGTTACCTCAGAGCTTGGCTCTCCTTTTCAAACACGTAAATGTTCACATCTCAACTGAAATATTATCACGCAAATGTCTTACATGCTTCATTCAAACACCAGTGGATTACTCCAACAATCCCAAATCATGTTTAATTGTTCAATCTACCTGCTTAATTAGCGTTGTTTAGAGTATATAAACAAAACTCTAAATGTTAATTAATTATTTATAACAATAATAAATTGTTTATAACAATGTCAAATGACAATTGAAAATTTTATACACGCCTGTATTAATCACTATCATTTCAAATTATTTAACAAAGATATTTACAAAATTATTTTACAATATTATATTGTTTATATTATTTATACAAGAAATACATTAAACCACACGTTTATCCGGTTAATAATTACTCAAATCGTGATGATATAATCGACCAATGAAGGTTAGTTATATTTAAATGTCAAATTCAGGTTTAATAAGGTTTAATAATAATTATTAATATTTGTGACGGTAACCTCCATTCAAAATCCTTATCTCAAATTATTTAACACTCTTGTTAATTTTAACAGTATCTTCATATGAATAATCTTTCAAAGAACAAGAACAATACATACAGCGGGAAAATACTTCGCTTATAGCGCACAAAATTGCACAAAAATTGGCCCAAAATTCATCATATATCTTCATATATATGGCATAAAAATCTTCCAAACTACACACAAAACCTCCACTTATAAATTCATCAACTTCATTAATTATTGTGGGAACCTCCTTCATAATTCAAGGGCATTACTCAACAGCGACTTTTACACGTCCACTGAACTAACGATTATACATCCATTGTTCCTCTTTAAAAATTCTTATATTCATCAATTGTAATAATGACTGTTATTATTTAACCTTCGTGGGTTTCATTCATGAATCGATATGAAGTAAAAATTTGCCAATCACAAATAAATTTAATAGCGAATACGATTAGACACTCCTGCCTGGTCTATCAAAATTGAGATTAATATCTTCAAAGTAACGCAGTATAAAAATACTATCTTCAAACAAAGTTCATCTAAACTGCAAAATAGTCGAATAGAATACAATTAGATTGTGGAATGCAAACATTATTGTTCCAATCTAGAATTGAGAAAAACTCCTATCAAATGTTCATTCCTATAGTGTATTCAATAAATCGAAATAAAAGTTCATATTTCATAAAATTGTCTATAATGCAATGATAAATGTCTATGTTGCAATCATGTTCATAAGACGTCTAGTATTTCAAAGATCGTCGATATCGAAATAGATTTTAACGCTCTAAAATCATTTAATTATTCTTCTTTCTTGAGGATGACAGAAAATTGGTCAAAGTAATTTACTGAATAGAATTACTTTAATAAAAAGACACGCTGTCTGAAATCAAATCTGCCATAGCAAATCGTTAACTTTACAGTCAAATCGTGACTACAAAAATATGCAAATTACTGAAAGAATCTAATATCAGTCTCAACTGATCCAAAATTATTAAGTATGCCAATGACATAGCAATGTCTCAAAAATCGAAGAAAAAGGCATAAATCATCGAAGTGTACTGAGTACAGAAATATCAATCAAGAAAATGGGGCAAAAGATAGGACAGAAAATATGGGAAGAATGGTTGCTCAGATATCGCTACAAGACTCAAATAATACAAGAAACGTTCACGACTACCTTATCTGTTGATTGAAGATCTAGAGGAAAGTTTTCAAAGAAAACTGCTGTTGGTTCCATTTCACCAGCGTAAAGATGTGCTCCGTCCTCGAACCTGGAATCAGCGTCCTCGGAGAATCGAACTGCTTCCTCCTCCGAAATTGCACTGCTCCGTGGATACGAAAAACATCCTTCTGGCAAAACTCTTCTTTGTGCGCCGGGACAACCCTGGCCTCTCTTGAAAGTTCCCTGAAGTTCTTGCAGGAATTCGCCATGAAGTTTATTGTAGTTATTTCCGCAGAAATATTCATAGTTGTGGAGTATGAAAATATTTCCACTGTTATCTGGTATAATTCAGCGATGGATTCACGATGCATGAGTGTAGTTGGATGTTCACTACATGCTCGCTTTTGTAGAAAGACGATTAACGAAGTTCCATGCTGTTACTTTACTCCAACGATATATGTCCCAATTGCATTAAAGCCTTAGCCTTCCATCTCAACTACTGTTATAATCATCGAAAGCACTGCAAGATTATAATGTTCCATAGTCGAATGTATCGTTGTAATACCAAACGTATTCTCCAATATCACTGTTGCACTCCACGTGTCAGCCGTAGTGTATAATGTGGAATTTTAAAAGTGTTTCTCATGTGGCGAGAAAATCACTTTTGTTGGCAGCCTTAAAGTTTCAATATCTTTCGAAGTATAACTGTGAAATTGTTCAAATCTTGTACACACCTCAATGTTGTACTGCCCAATAGAACTATAATAAAGGCTGAAGTTAGCGCTTGATATCTTGACTGGTGGAAACGTTAATGTGAGCGTTTCAACTTCACCTAGTTTCGAGCAGCGTAAAATGGAACTGCTCCGAGTTCGTTCGATGCGCCGGGCTTTAACCACGCTAAAGACAACTTACTTCACTGAATCACTTGAAAATAACTATATATCACCAGAAATATATATGCGATCTGACATATGAGATCTGAGTTCTGAGATCTGAGTTCTGAATTCTGAGATTATGAGTTCTGAGAGCTCCTCTCTCCTGTGCACGACCTTTTATCAACTTCTTAAGGGGCGTATCCATCCCTTCCATAGCCTGTTGCTGCGTCATTGCTAGAAGTTTTAACTTTGGCTATACTTGACGGATTTTCAAATTTAAAAAACTCAAAATTAATTTCTTCAAAATTCCAAATCAATGCCATAACTGAAAATAGATTTCCACAAATCTGCATGCCAAAAGTAATCAAATATCGTAGTTTCAGCAATCTCCGTCTTCCTTCCAAACTATCGTTCATTGGTTCGAGTCTCTCCTCCAATAGCGTAACTTCTTCCTTAGCACAATACCTTGTTTCCAGCGACTGCGTCGTAAATCTAAGATCTTTCTCGAACAAAATCACGACGTCACCAAGAATCTCAGCTCAACCAGCCTGCTTGCCTCAAGTCTGCGTCATCCGTGCCTACGTCATGAGTATCCACGTCACAACTATGACATCCATAACTTTACTCATATTTGCCAATACAGCCATCGTGGTCTCAATATAATTCAATTTCCGGGGGCAGTACTAGTTATAAATTCATGTATTGGTTTAATGATAGTCGCTGGCATCTCTACATAAAACCAAGTCCACGATTCCTGGATGTAACAGGTAATCTCTAAATCCACTGAATGGATTTTGATGCGGTTTTCACCATTCAGTAAATAATTTCTCGAGGAAGGTTTCTGTAGGAAAACATTCACTTATAACCAAAGGAAGCCGAGCAGTAACGATTTCAGTGAATCGTGTCGAAGGAATACCTACCGTCCGTGCGCCTTTTAAGCTTACGCTGGGTAAACCATAAAAAATATCCATGCACTATGAGTGTAAGAATTGGTCAGCATGAAAAGTTCTACAGCGAAGTCCGCGACAGCATATCATTATCTTTAATACATCGCCAACTGTAAGTGATTTTACGTTTTAATTTCTTCCAACAATCTCCATTCAGTGGAAATTTAAATTACGAGCTAGCGAGCGAGCCCATCACCCCAGCTTCGACCAGCATTAACTGTCGAGTCGTGTCGAGTTAAGCCTTCAGAGAAGAGTAGACTATAAGTGTTGGAGTTTCGCTGTTCACCTCGGCTTTTCTGAATTGCGTCTGAGACCTACCGTCCGTGCGCCTTTTAAGCTTACACTGAGTAACCCTTTTAAGATACCAGGCGGAGCCGGGGCGGGTTGATAGTATGGGTATAATATAATATCAAATTCTTAACCATATCAAAAGCTAGTTATTCCGTAAAATTGAGTAACATTATAGTTAATTAGTAAAACTACCAGTGTGATTTGTGAAACGAAAAGTATAAAAAGATCTTAAGGTCTTAAATGACTCAATTGTAGGCACTTCGTATTTTTTCTGTGGGTTTGAAACCATTCATTCCTGAATTTGACAAAATAATACAATGCCAATTTTACAATATCGGCAATAACAATTGTGTACCATACCTTCACAGCAGCCATGTGGGAGACCAGGTATTTCATAAGAGAATCAACAGTGTACCACATCTAAGTTTGTGAGCATTATCCTGACGACATAAATTGGCATGCTTCCAAAGGATTCGAGAATAAGTTTATATTATTGTGCAAAATCTTTATTTATTAAATCAGCTCTCTGACTATTAAAAAGCCATTTTCTACATCTGAAAATTAAAATGTCGGCACGCGTTTGAGATGACATCTTTTACGTTTACGGTAGGCTAACTACCGTATGTCTTAATTTACAAAATGCATAGATATTTATATTTGATTTGCAGCCAATGGCCATAGCAGGGCATTTCACATGAACGCCCGTAGGTTCCCCAATTTCGATGTCAAGTAGTTCCAACTTAAGCTACCAGAACTGAAACCCAATGGCGAACGTTTGAACTTGATAGAGTGTGTCTAACCCAATAGCCCACAAATTTTGGCTACACACTACCAATTGTAGTTGTAAGTTCTTTTACGTGCCATAAATCTATGACATGGGCCCGACGACTTCGACTGGGTTTGAACCCGCGATCTTGGGTATAGCAGCTCAGCATGCTACCGACTACGCCACCGAAGCCATGCATAGATATCCTACCGAGACATGCTTCTGATACATAACCGACTGGCTCCGTGGTTCAGTGGTAACGTTCACGCCTGCTGTTCCCAAGGTTGCAGGATCTAATCCTGGTGCATACATGCGAGGGAACCACGTCTGTAGATTTACTGGCACCTTAAAGATCCCCTTCAGGGCAAAATTCCGGCACCCCGGTGTCTCTAAAAGCCACAGAAGTTAAAAGGGATCTAAAACCAATAACATTATTATTGATTTATAACCAGTTAAAGACCTAGTTCCGTTGTTTGATTGTAAAGCTTTATAATACTTTCTACTGCGTATCCCAATTAATTGGGATCGCCGGAGCCAATCAGGCTCATTTTGGTTTTGGCCGGGGATTTAAGGCCGGATGCCCTTCCTGACGCCACGTAACTTTTCAGGTGAAAATTCCACCCCACTGTCACCGGGATTGGAACTCCGGCCGTCCGGGTGATTGACGAGCAGCTAAGCCACTGCACCATCACGCTCCCCTTAAAAAGCTTTTTAATACTAGCCTAAAATCCATAGATCAAATCTTACCTTTTAGGGTCCTTTGGAAACTCGGGGTCGTCTTTCTATTTGAACTGAACAGTCTGACTTCCCAGTCGGTCAACACGAATACACCCTATTAGATTGGGCGAGGAGTAACTAATTTCCCTGTGTAATTCATAATACAATAATTATTTATACATTTAATAAAATGCTTCTCATACACCCCCCCCCCCCTCCCCCCTTATGTGAGATAAATTGCCACTGCCCACCTAATCTAATTGGGTACTATACACTCGTGTTGACCGACTGTAAAGCGACCATATAGGTTACTTAGCAACACTGAAATATTGCTTCTAACATTAGATTTATTGTGTATATTAAGGCTTTCACGGCCCGGATTATGTAAATAATTCATGTTTTTTGGGCTAATGCCGTGTGTATTTAGATTACGTTTCGGAGAAACCTTGCCTCCTTTTTCAATGGAGGCAAGGTTTCTCCGAAACGTAATCTAAATACATACTCAATGGAGGCAAGGTTTCTCCGAAACGTAATCTAAATAAACACGGCATTAGCCCAAAAAACATGAATTATTTATATTAGATCAATTTATTGAACTGCACATCTCCTCTTGTAAAGCACATGTTAAATTAAAGAAATAACCTTAACACAATGCTCACATACAGTAAATCCAGCAACAATAACATACACCAACATAGCGCAGTCGGCACATTCTTGCTGGCTGCATGAGAGCATTATTGTCTCGCGGTAGAAAAATATGAGCCAAGCTTCGCGATCTATAGGTAGACTGTGGTTATACGTTGTCATGAAGACGTGTGTAGCCTCAAATGGGGACCCGGGCCGAAAGGCGACAACAGTACATCACCTCAGACACAAAACACAACCTGGCATTTTTCCAATGGGAGGGGTTCTACCCCCCCTCCTGGCTACGCCACTGACTTGTAACTATGGAAGGCTGCCTTCATTCCGTATCCTACTGGGCGCCTTTCGTGATTTTACATCAGTGGATAGATATTTCGGTAAATTTTGAAAAATGTGAGGTACTGTGAGGCTTCGTATACTTTTTCAAGGCAGAACCTAAAACCAACTTATTCCTTCATGGACACCAGTTGCTCTTTGTTGTATTCTGATTTGTTCTTCCCGAACTTGACAAGTTAGAAATTTATTAAAATCATGTCTATACATATTTCGACGGAATGTTCTGACATTGTCCATTTTTGATCAAATGATCTGAAGTGATTTCAGTTTTGGTGTCTGTCTGTATCTACTCGTATGTTCACGTATTCCTTAAACTCCCAAACAACTCGATTAGTCTTTATTCCTTAAACTCCAAAACTTCTTGATCGATGTGGATGCTGTTTTCATTCTTGGACAATGTGTTTTTCAGGGAAGGATGTTTTAAAGCTACGCGAAGAAGTTCCACGTTCTCAAAGTTCACTACGAAACAGTCCGCCATTATAATAATTAAATCTTCCGAAAACGCACGTCACAGATTCTATTTTTGATCGACAATTGCGTATCTTTCCGCGGAATAACTCTCGCCCATTTCGCAAACAGATTTTTTTTCTTTTGGCGGTGTGAAAAAATGTCTACCATCAGATTTTCTTCCTAACCCGATTTACATTCAGAAACGAAACAGTACGACATTTTCCCGAAACAGCAGAAAATTTAGTTGTTTGCACACACAAAGCACTGCACAGACATTCGTAAACTATTACAAAGAAACAAATTCCCTCGCATAATATGACTTCTTGCGCACAGGATATTACAGTAGGCTACTAACCTCGTGGGTTACTTGTCACACCTGCTTATGGTTCGGCGCGACTTCCGCGCCACACACTGGCTGGACCATGAACTACAATGCTTAAGTAGCGGAGTGATGACACCGTTTATTTCTATGCGTCATAGTCTAGGTAAATATCTTCACTCACATATTCGTAGCCCGAGCGTAAAAGATCCGATGATGATCGCTTGACATTCGAAACTCGTCGTTCAAATGAACTAATTAATATAATGTAATTTTTTCAGGTTTAGGGAATAACACCCATTACATTTTGGGTACAATCGTGTTGACCGTCTGAAAAGCATTTCGTTTCGACTACTTCAGGTTTTAATTTGCACTACTTTTATTCAGATGATATGCTTGAATTGAATATGTATCTGATGGCCTAACCTGATAAGGGATTCATCCGCTTCGTATACTTTTTCAAGGCAGAACCTAGAACCAACTTATTCCTTCATGGACACCAGTTGCTCTTTGTTGTATTCTGATTTGTTCTTCCCGAACTTGACAAGTTAGAAATTTATTAAAATCATGTCTATACATATTTCGACGGAATGTTCTGACATTGTCCATTTTTGATCAAATGATCTGAAGTGATTTCAGTTTTGGTGTCTGTCTGTATCTATGTTCACGTATTCCTTAAACTCCCAAACAACTCGATTAGTCTTTATTCCTTAAACTCCAAAACTTCTTGATCGATGTGGATGCTGTTTTCATTCTTGGACAATGTGTTTTTCAGGGAAGGATGTTTTAAAGCTATGAGTCATCTCGATGTGTTTTCGAGCAAGGGGAACTTCGTGCGTTAAAATATAGTAACAGTCGCCCAGTTAAGGATGTGCTTCATTACCGGAAATGGCGTATCACTTGATTTTGGATGGACACTATGTTGTATTTTGCGGGACAGGGGACTAAATGTAATCTTAGGTCTGACCCCATTTTTGCCAATTATGTTTCACATAGAAGTCGACCAATTTTCATGAAATGTTTTTGAGACACTGTGTAGGCATAATTTTATGTTTCATATAAGGAAATAAATGTGTTGGTTGCCGTGAGGAAAGGACATCGCCCGGAGGTTCTAAATTATTTGAACGAGGTCTTCCTATCCCAATGTCATGTCTTAGGTAATCAAGAAATTTCGTAAATTTGCTAGTTGAAATGCATCACACAGATAAATCCGCGGATTATTGTAAAAGGCATCAAGGGCATCGGAGAATACAGGAGAGATTAATGAAAGTTATTCATCTTAATATAATACGCGCGGGTCATTTGATAGTAGGGGGATGTGATGGTGCAGTGGTAGGCTGCTTGGCTCTCACCAAGGCGGACCGGGTTCGATTTCCGGGCAATGCATGTGAGATTTTCAAAGTGAAATATCACGTCCTGTGGAGGTCCCGTCACTCATGATCGTGAGGCTTTAACGATCACGTAATACTACAGACTTTCTTCATTTGAAAGATGTGTAAGATTTATAGAATATATATGTTATTTCAATCTGTATAGTAACTTACGTGGAGACAGCATAATTTATTTTGAATGTTATTCTTTGTTTGTTTTATTTCATATGAGGAAATTTACTGGTGGCCATGGGTTTCGTACAGCATTATACAGTGGGAATAGGCCTATATTAAAGCTCTTCGTGAGTCCAGAAAAATATTACCTACTTGATATGCCTGGTGCTGAAAATGAGAAACCACGAAAACAATTTTCAGGACGGCCGAGGTGCGATTCGAACCCACGCTCTTTCGATGCCAGTGAGGCACGAGGTAGCACTCTCGGCCACTGCGGCCGATACATACAGTTAATCAGTGGTAATATAGTCAAAGCGCTATCGCATCAGAGGTAGGAATACCGGTATATAGTTTTTAGCCTATTTTAATTTATGGAAAAAAATTGGCTTATGAGATCACCTTTCATCCGCGTGTGTGTGTGTGTGTGTGTGTATGTGTGTGTGTGTCCCCTAATACAATGTAAACGGCTCAGGCGATTTCAATGAAACTCAGTAAGGTCATATTACTACTTTGTCTGACCCCGACCGTGCACTTTAAATTGTTTTACGTCTCACCAATCCAACATGGCGCTATGTGAAGTATTTGGCAAGCATTCTATATCTCCAAAACTATTACCGACATCTCCCTGAAATTTTGTACGGTGATGACCGGCACTACTAAAAGGCCACACATGTGACTTTCAAAACCCTGTTAAGTACAAAACGAACATGGCGGCCAAGCGAATTTGAAACATTTAAATAGACTTTTCTCGCGATTTATCCATCCGAGTGCAGTGAACATGGTACAGCAAATGTTTATACACACTGTAATGCACTGACATCTTATTTAGTGCAATTGTTTGCATAACAGCAAGATGGCGGCTGTACGAAATTTTTAAATTAAGTTTTTATTTCTTATGTCCTAATCAGGCGATCGAAGTGAACGTTTGAATAATTAGTCATCTAATACATACTACATAGTATATAACTCTATGGTCTACATATATATGTCCGAAATATTTAGACGGTTCTCAATATCTACTAATTTATGATAGCAATCAAACTGAAATTTTGTATTTTGATGAAGGCTATGGGACTTTCAATAACCTGGTGACCACAAATCCAACATGGCGGCGACGTGAAATTTAAATATTTAAATAGACATTTCTCGCGATTTAACCATCCGTGCGCAGTGAAACGTGGTACGGTAAATGCTTATAAAAATTCTAATCCACTGACATTAATTTCTTTCTATTGTTTTTATAACCACAAGATGGCGGCTGTGCGAAATTTTAAAACTAAGTTTTTATTTCTTGTATTCTAATCATGCGATTGAAGTTTGAATAATACACCTACGCAATAACCTTCATGTAATAGTACATAAATCGATTGCCTGCATATATAAAAATCCAACATGGTGACTAGCCGAAATATTTAGACGGTTCTCAATATCTACGAATTTATTAGAGTAAACAAACTGAAATTTTGTATGTTGATAGAGGCAATTAACATAAGTAGGCTTTATGAAAATAGGCTATTTAGATCTACGGAACTACTTGTTATAATACAGACAACGTTAGTTAATGCAGTTTTTTTTGTTAGTAGGCGTAAAGATTATTTATAGTTCTGCTGTTCATAGTTTGTGATGCAAATTATCTAATTCAGTACCGGTAACTGCCTACACCGTATTTTACTTTTGGCCACTGTTAGCATGAGCAGTCAGGCCACCATCAAGCGCGGAAGAAACTGAGCGTCATACATCATGGGACTCCTAGGATTGCGTGAGACGCGTCGCGTAGCGCCACACGGACTGTACCGAGCCAAACTGAACGGCGTGAGGCGTGACTTTTAGGCCCACATACCTTCCAGGCTTAGTACAGTGCAATTGCGGCCAGTAATAAGGTAGGTTGCAGTGTTGCACGACGACTTTTTTTTAATACAAAAATATAATAATAGTCTAATAATAATATTTTGGCAATGAAAAGCTATGCGTTTCCTATTAAATGCCTTGGAATCAATAGTTTTGTTCTTTAATAATTCAGTTTATATTGTAGGCGGCTACCTATGAACTGTTTGAAAAAGCAAAGTGCGCCAACATAATAGGAGCTCGCGCCAAGTTGTTGTTGCCTAACTCGAGCACCGACCAGATGTCAATAGTGGTGGGTATGCTAGAGCTGCCAGACCGAGGAAGTCATATCCCAACAGTTAACTCTGCTGGTCATTGTCGGCTGATTGCAACAAGGTAGGGGAGGGGTGGACGAAGATATCCGATATGCTCCGTGAACAGCCGATAGCTCTGTCTTGCAATGTCATTAGTGCAACACCTACGGTTCTTTCTCACTATCGTGTATAGCTTATGCTGTTTTGTTCTGATGATGTTTTCAAATAACTGATAATCCGTTTAATCCCGAGGTTAATATGATAATCTCTGGACTGCGACATTCGTGGCGATTGAGCTATATCAGTTTTACCGCTCACGAGTATATCGTCTTCTGTGATAACAAGCAGTCTTTTACAATAACCATCAACCCCTCGCTACTGAGAATCGTGTAACACCCTTAACAATATCCGCCAGCCGCCACTGGTACAGTGTTGAGAAATAAGTGTATGTTTAAATCCCCATTGTAGAGAATGATGAGTCGAGATGATGTAATTGTTTTTACAGCCGTTTCCCCTGCATCTCGTGGGATGAATCAATGAGAAATTGAATTAATGAGTTGATTGTTGTTGTTGTTTTCTATGAGAGGCTCGGACATCGTTGTCACATATCACTGTGTACTTGGGTGTGTGTGGAATTTGTCCGAGAACATGTGTTATTGTGATTGCTGTATTAGTGTGTGTATTAGTAACTCAGGTAAGGATTGGAACGGAGGCGGCTGTGGCCTTAACTTTTGAACCATCACGGTATTTGCCTGGAGTAGAAGTGGGAAACCACGGAAAACCACTTCCAGGATGACTGAGCTGGGAATCACCTCTTCTCAGTTTTGCCCCACGAGGCTGATTGTACCGCGTTCCAGCCCTTAGACCAGAATTGAATTTCTTGGCAGAGCCGGAAATCGAACCCAAAGCTCTAGGGCGACCACCAAGAACGCTAGCTACTACACCACGAGGTGGTCGAATGTTTTGATGTTTGCTGTTAATTCATTTAAGGGCTTTACGGCATCGTGGTCATTTATCCCCATGTAGTTTGGTGTGCGTATATACTCGGTGGTCTGCCAGCCACTTGTGATCCAGTTGTATTCATCCCGTCACATGTACTACAATTCTGAATGATATCGGTCCCTCTCCCTAAACCGGGGTAATATGAGATGTGTGTTTACATGCTAGAAGACAGCAGGAATCGTGAGCACCACTCTTTTTAATCTGTGCTCGTTTTACGGGTTCATGCGAGGTACCCATACTGAATATATATATATATATATATATATATATATATATATATATATATATAATTCTGTGTGTGTGTAGAATTTATCTGATAGCCAGTGTTATTTTGGGGTCTGTTCCGTGGCCTAGGCGGCAGCACGCCGGCCTCTCACCGCTGGGTCCGTGGTTCAAATCCCGGTCACTCCATGTGAGATCTGTGCTGGACAAAACGGAGGCTGACAGGTTTTTCTCTGAGTACTCCGGTTTTCCCTGTCAAAATTTCATTCCAGCAACACTCTCCACTATCATTTCATTTCATCTGTCATTCATTTAATCATTGCCCCAGAGGAGTGCGTCAGGCCTCGGCAGCCGGCACAGTTCATATCCTCGCCGCTAGATGGGGGCTTCATTCATTCCATTCCTGACCCGGTCGGAGACTGGAAGCAGGCTGTGGATTTTTTTTCTTTCAGTAGAGAGTGTGTGTGTATATATGTAATGGAGGTTAAGAATGGGAAGAAGGCGGCTGTTGCCTTATGTTACGAACCATCCCTGCATTTGCCTGGAGTAGAAGTGGGAAACTATGGACAACAACTTCCAGGAAGGCTGAGGTGGAATCGAACCCACCTCTTTTCAGGTTTCACTAGGCGGAATGGACGGGTTTTGGGGCAACAGATTGTACCAGATTATGCTTGGCACAATCACGCTATTAGTTGCCTGCTGTGGGCTTTGGATTCCATAATTGGATTTCCACGACCACATTGAGGAGAAACGGAATTGTTCAATAATGATAATAATAATACTGACAGCGGTGGCTACGCTCGCTAAAGCACAGCGTTAGGTCATGGGGCCAAGCTCTCTGCTGACTCGATAGACGCGTGGGTTTGAGCCCCACCGTCGGCCATCCTTGAAATGGTTTCCGTTGTTTTCCCATTTTCAGCACCAAGCAAATGCTGGGACGGTACCTTCTGACAGGCCACAGCCGCTTCCTTCCACATCCTTGCCCAGTTTCATTCACCTTAATCCATTCCATCTCTCATCCCGGCACGTACAGTAGGTCGCTGCACCGAGCGTCACCGGTGCTTTTCACCTCCCTCCCCTCTTTCCTCCCCTTGTAGTGGCGTAGCACTCGGCCGCTCAGGAGGCCACGCGACAATAATAATAATAATAATAATAATAATAATAATAATAATAATAATAATAATAGTAAGAAGAAGAAGAAAATAACAAGAAGTTCCGTGACGAACTAAAGAGCCTACTTTTCTTAAAATTTAAGATTCATGCCAATGATTAATCTAAATGGATCTATCTAGAATAATGACAAAATTAAGTTGGTAATATCGACATTTCTAATTAGTTCGAAATACTGTATACCTGGCATAATGTAGCCTAATAGAGAACTACAGTTGGCAGCCCTGGTGACTGAGTATATTCTTAGTTCCATCTCTTAAGGTACAGAATACAAAATTTGGTTGAAGTCCAATGGATAGCATGGACGTTCCATGCAGTTAAACATTGCATCTAACAGCGTGCGTAAAATCATGTTGGCATCAATGACATACATGTATTGGTCAGAAATAATCTGAAAAAATATGATCTATTGTTGTGTCAATTAAGAATGAAATCCATTAGTTAGTAGAGAAGTTACATGCATTTTAAAATTGGACCTATCAGTAGGCTTAGAATCATGTTGGCAGCACTGGCGTAGGCCTATATTAGTTACTCCAAATTAATCTAGAATGCCAGGTACTATACGTGCGCTAAGTTTAGAGCTATTGGCTTGCATACTTTCTGATATATTGATATTAGGGTAACAAAAATAGAGACAGTATTTATTAACTGTTGGCAGCCCTGGTCGCTCCTAAATATATGCATAGTCATATCTGTTATGGTACACATAACACACACGAAATTTGGTTGAAATCCAAATGATAGTATAGAAGTTACGTGTATTTAAAGTTGGACCTCTCAGCTGGCTTAGAATCATGTTGGTAGCACTGACGTATATAAGTTACTCCAAATTAATATAGAATGTCAGGTACTATGCGTGTGCATAGTTTAAAGCTGTCTGCTTGCATACTTTCTGATATGTATTTGGATAAAAAAACAATAGGGAGTGCATTTATTAACAGCTGGCAGCCCTGGTGGCTCTTAAGAATATGCTCATTCATATCTGTGTATGTACACATAGTACATACGAAATTTGGTTGAATTCCAATTGATAGTGTAGAAGTTATATGCTTTTAAAAATTGGACCTATCAGCAAGCTTATAATAATTTTGGCAACACTGCCATGTATGGCCTCCTGGAAATTAAACTGCAATATTATTATCTATACGTGTGCCAATTTTGAAATAGCTCCCATTCATACCTTCCAAGATATCCAACATGGATCTCAAATTTCAATTGCGATTTTTCAGCAGTTGGTAGCACTGACATCATTTTCAAATATGGCTGTGAGATATTCAGGTATAGATCTTTACTCCTAGAAAATTTTGTTTCGATTGCTCCAGCCGTTTAGGAGTTGATAGGGGGGGACACACACACAGCCAGACAGACAGACACACACACATTTGCCCGATCTCATAAGGCTACTTTTTCCTCATTTTTGCAAAATGTGAAAAGTAGGCTAAAAATCATGTGATCAGTTTACATTGTCTTGAAATTGTTACTACGGTCCTAATTGGCTACTTACATAATTCGGAAGAAATGGCAAGATGTTAGAATAATGTAACTTTAATGTGGGAAGTCTCAGAACACATTCAAACGTCAACGTGGATTGGGAAATTTCATCAGACTACTGCAGCTACAGAGCAAACATAATTTACTAGGGAGAACTTTAAAACAAAGACGGTTCCTAGAACACTGGCAGACGGACCTACTGTAGTACATACAGTAAGTGTCTTCCGGTCACGGTTCTGGTGACGTCAAAATCCTCTCTCTTATGAATTCTAATGCGGCTGCCTTCGTGACATAATTATGAGAAGTGCACACTTGTCTCAAACACAGATCGATTGTTTGAGGTCGCGGAAATCTATTCGTCAATGCATCGCAGCGATCGCTTCCCCCCCCCCCCCCCCCTTTCCCCTCCAAGACAAGGACGACTCAACCACCCCAGTCGCAATGCCACAGTACAGTAGAATTATTGTTTCATTTAGGGTCTATGAGCATTGTGGCTAAGAGTCCGTATACGTTAGAGTTATTTTAGCGTATGGCTTTGATGCCGGGAGTGTCCGAGGACATGTTTGGCTCGCCAGTGTGTAGCTGCTTCCATGCGGACACCCATGTCGCGTGTGGAGTGTTGTCTGTGGAGGAAAGTTTGAGTGTAAGGGCGAGGAGTTGGAAGGTAGTGGCGGTGGCCTATAGTTAGGGACCAACCCCGGCATTTGTCTGGGAGGAAGATGGTGATGATGATAATTGTTGTTTTAAGGGGCCTAACATCGAGGTTATCGGCCCCTAAGGAGGAAGATGGGAAACCACTGAAGACCATCTTCAAGGTTGCCGGCGGGGGGATTCGAACCTCTTCGCCTCCCGGATGTGAGCGACTGCCTGCAGCCACGCCGTAACGACCACGGCTAACTCACCCGTACCTTAAAGCTGATAATAAGTGACTGATTAATCGAGTAACCCAGGCCACGCCAACCCGAGCACTTACTGCTTGCGCGCACTTGACGTTACAGACAGTTAGGAACGGGGCTTCGAGTGAAAGCCGAAGTTAAACGAATGACTTTGCGTCACCACATGGTAGCTTTACGATTGGTTACAAAGTGAGAAGCTTATTATCCTCTCTGTTTCAAAATAAATCATGTGATTGTGCCAGAACTTATCTATATTTACGACACTTTACTAAATGTAAAATACTGTAGTGTAATATTCAACATATCATATTCTCAGAATACATTACATTGAAGTACCTCCATTTTCTGCTCAGTTCTCATCGCACTGTTGGTCTAGGGGTATGATTCCTGCTTTGAGTGCGAGAGGTCCCGGGTTCAAAGCCCGGTAGTGCCTAGCATTTTTATTACTTTTGTTTTTATCTCTTGAAAAGATTCAAAAAGTATGTAAAAGAACCTTAGGAACGTTCTTTTTTTCGGGCGAGACTTCCGGTAATTTAAATACATAGGTTGAGGTAAACGCTTCTTCTTTCCCCGCTGGTTTACCCTCCAGGTTGGCTTTTCCCTCGGACTTAGGTTGGTTGGTTGCTTCCTCAGTTTAGGGGCTGTAACAACGCGGTCATGTAGCCCCGTGTACTTTGGGTGGGTGTAGAATCAGTCTGATAACCGGTGTTAATTGTGATGGCTGTATAAGTGTGTGTTATCTGTTTTTAATTCAAGTAAGGACTGCAGACATTGATTTTTGAAGTAGTTCCTACTTTTGCCGCCAAACGTCACCATCAACAACTACTAGTTCAGAACTTGGTTACTAGACGCCACCGCAGTCGGCTCCTGGCAACGAACGTTCTTCGTTAAAGAACGAAGGTTCTTTAACATGCCATAAATCTATGACATGGGACTGCCGGCTTTACTTCCCCTCCGAAGAAAGGCATACTGAGGGATTTTTAACGACGGCTTCGGCCGGGTTTGAACCCGCGATCTTGGGCATAGAAGAACAGCATGTACCAACTACGCCACCAAAGCCGCTACCCTTCCTTGGACTCAGCGAGGGATCCCACCATAACCACCGTAAGGGCAGTGTCCTGGAGCTTGAAACTCCTGGTTGGGGGATACCACTGGGGAGGTGGGGCCACCCTCCTTGCCTCTTCCTTGCCTATCCCTCCCAATCTTCCCCTCACTTTTCATCCCTCATGAGGCCCATGTTCGCTTTGCAGGTGAGGCCGCCTGGGCGAGGTGCTGGTCCCACCTCCCCAGTTTTATCCTTCGTCCAGGTGTTTCAAGCTCCAGGACACCGCCCTGGTGGCGGTAATGGTGGGATCCCCGCAGAATCCGAGGGAAAAGTCAACCTGTAGGGTAAAGCGACTAAAATAAAAAGTTGCGTTTGACCTCAAACTATGTATTTATATTACTGGCACACAGTTAGTACAAGTCTCGCACGAAAAAAAAAAAAAAAGTTCGTAAGGTTCTTTTATATACTTTTTGAATATTTTCAAGAGATAAAACAATAGTAAAAATGCTAGGCACTACCGGGAATTGAACCCGGGACCACCGGCACTCAAAGCAGGAATCATACCCCTAGACCAACAGTGCGATGAGAATTGAGCAGAAAATGGAGGTACTTCAATGTACTGTATTCTGAGAATATGATATGTTGAATATTACACTACAGTATTTTACATTTAGTAAAGTGTCGTAAATATAGATAAGTTCTGGCACAATCACATGATTTATTTTGAAACAGAGAGGATAATAAGCTTCTCACTTTGTAACCAATCGTAAAGCTACCATGTGGTGACGCGAAGTCAATCGTTTAACTTCGGCTTTCACTCGAAGCCCCGTTCCTAACTGTCTGTAACGTCAAGTCTTGCGCGCCCCTGTGATGCACCGAGCGTCACCGGTGCTTTTCCCCTCCCTCCCCTCTTTCCTCCCGTTGTAGTGGCGTAGCACAGACTGCACAGTCAGACTTGGATGATGAGTAATGGATCGCTGACCTCGCTTTCATGGAAGACATCACGGGGTATTTAAATGATTTAATTATCTCGTTGCAAGGCAAAAATAAATTAATCAGTACTATGTGTGACCGTATTGATAGTTTCAAATTGCAGCTTGTGCTTTTTAATAGTCAGCTACAAGAAGGAAATTCGGACAATTTTCCCCCTCTAAAATCCTTGAATTTAAGTACTTATGAACACATCAGTGAGTACGCAAAAGCGTCACAGTCATCGCTTAAAGAATTTGAAGATAGTTTTGAAGAAATAAAACAAGTAAAACTGGCACTTGAAGTTTTAATGACGCCCTTTTCTGTGTGCCCAGAGAATGCCCCATCAAGTCTCCAAGTTGAGCTGATAAAACTTCAGTGCGATTCAATTTTGACAGACCACTATTACCATTACAATGGTGATTTGCTTTCATTTTATAAGGGCGTTGAGGAACAAGAATTCTCGAGGATTCATGCCCTTGCCCTGAAATTTGTTGCTATGTACGGTACAACGCTCGCTTGTGAACAAATGTTTTCAATTATGAATATTAACAAAACAAAAACAAGGTCAAGTTTGGTATTCACCGGCCGTGAAAGCCAATATACTATCTTTTTGGAAGCCTTCATAGGGAGGTTGAGGCTGCTTGAGCTTTTGGTTCTCGCAGTCAAGGAGTGCAGTTGCACTCTATATAAAGGGAGGTATCGCGCAGTTCGATACTCCTGTGGGGGTCCGGGCGGGGACACCAAGAGCCCGCCGATGAGCCAGGTTGGTGTCCTAGGCGAAACCCCACACAAGACACGGCACAAACCTAGAAGAATTGCTGAGTTTTAAGGTCAAGTTTGTCTTCCTTACCTTCCTTGGAAGCTATACTTCGGATTGTAACTGCCAAAACCATTGTTCCAAATATCAGAAAATTAGTGGCTTCAAAGCGATGCCAATATTAACAAAGAATGTTGAAAATTAGTGCAAATCAGGAGCGCAATAAAACTATTATTTCTGTCTGCACACAAAATTGACATTATTATTATTATTATTATTCGTTTTCATACCTGTACGCCACCTGACGTGCGCTGATTTGCCCAGCCCCATTCACCAAGCAACAACACGACTCACGCCTCGCTAAGCGCTGCCACTAGACTACACGTTCCTCTCCTCCAGCAGAGCTTTTCCAGGTGCCGGCCAGTGCTCGCGAAGCGCTCAGTTGGCGTGGCCTGGCTAACCAAATAACCGGTCAGTCGGCTAACCGAAGAATCGTTTAATTGGTTAGTAGAGAAGAGATAAGAAGAGAGGTTTAAATAGTAATCTAAATAAACGTGACCCATATTCAAGGTCAGGGGTATATTCTATAACGTGCCAAGACACCGATTGTCAAGCTAATTACATCGGGCAGAGTGGAAGGCGAGTAGACACACGTTATAATGAACATAGGAATGCGATAAGATACGGAACACATTCAGCCGTGTGCGAACATATGTGTGACGCAGGGCACAGCTTTACCAACATAGAGTCGGACCTTAAAATAATCCATCACGAATCGAAAGGCAGAGCTCTTGACATAAAGGAAGCAATCGAGATACACCTAGCCAAACGAAACAATCCCAACAATCTAAATGAACACACGTTCATGGAGAGCTCACCCCTCTTCACGCTACTAAAAAACACATCCTGTCGGAAACAAAACACAATTTAGCGACACAGCCAAGCTAGATAAAAAAGGGGGGAAATTAGGGGGTTATTAATAGGTAAATGTTATCTGGATCAGGTGTACGATGTACTTTTCTTCTGCAATAAACCAAGGCCCATATTCGCGGCAGTATTAAAGGTACCGGGACGTCCTCATAAGACCGTCAACGCTTAGTTCGAATGGGTTATGCTCCACGCGTGGCGAGGGCTAATCCACGGTCTTTAATAATTGTAGACCCACCTCATTCAATAACATACATCTTATCTAGGTTGGCAACACCTCACATAAACACATCGCTATCACTCCCCACAGCACGTAGGAGCAGGGGGGAGAAAGCAGGGAAAAACCAGTCGTTAAGATAACCACCGCAGTCTACCGTATAGTGAGTTCCAGTGAGCACGAAAACTGCGAGTAGCTGTTATACGGAAGACAATCAGATAAGTAGTTAGCCTAAAATTTTATAGTTTAACCATAGTTTACAACCATATAATCTCTCTAAAGTACAATCTACGGATAGCTATCACCATTTAGCATTTCACCTAACATATATACTGCATTTAGCATACACTGACAGTTGCAGTACCAATACTGCAACTAAATAATTGTACATATTGTAAATATTTTCACCTGTATTTCAAACATAGATTTTGTAGCCTAAGTGTAATGGATCTGATGATGATCGCTTGACGATCGAAACTGGTCATCCTAGTGTTTTATTAATCTCATGTAATTTATTTCAGGATTAGGGCATAACCCATCTCTTTTGGGTACATTCGTGTTGACCGACTGAAAAGCACTAAACTCTTGAGTTAATTTGAGTTACACAAGTGTCCTTCCTTGTTTATGATAGCAATAACCAAATGCGAATCAGTGACAGTGGAAGGATAAACATCAACCAAGTTGGGAAGGGTTTTGAAAAATGAAAGCCAAGCGTTTTCAGCAAAGATTTTGAATTCTTGTTCAATGTTAACAATTTAGGACAGGTATATTTTTGTTTTATTTTGATTTAGCCTAGTTTTCACAAAGAAGGTATATTATTTAAAAATATCTGATACAATAGATTTTAATTAATTATGTCTGTTTTGCTTCTGTGGGAGCGATGTACGTATCGACAAAACAATTAATCAATTATTCGACTGACCGATTAATCGATTAATAGCTCGTATTTGTAGCAATTAATATAATTTTCGTCTTCGATTAATCGAATATTCTAATAATGAAGTTAAAAGAATAAAAGTACCAGCCTTAGTGTACATGTATATGAATCTGTATGATAATATGTATTATTTTGGTGTGTGTGTACTGTGCCCATGTGGATGGCACAGGTATCGAACCTATATTCTTTTATGTCAAGAAAAGAAGAAATGCTACAGGATTTTGTAAAGTTTTAAAGCGAGCATAAGGGTTAAGTTGAGATCACCCCTGTGTGACGCATAAATGGTGAGGTAACGTTGGTGCAATGCCCGCAGCTGTGCGTGAGATCATCCGCCAGCTCAGCCGAAAGAGGCTTGCGCATGATACTAAAATAGCCCAACGGAATATTCCACCGGAGTGAGAGTGATGGAAAATACACTGAGAAGGCCTTAGTCAGCTATAAAATGACAACAATGTGTGAGAGGTGTGGCCAGGAAATTGGTAAAATAATTGAAATTAGCTAGAAACGTGCAAAAATCTTAAGAAATCTCTCCGCCAATGTAAATCATTTTGGAAAATAGAATTTTGAGAGTTATAAAAGTTAATAATAATTGTATAGTGTAGAACGGCAAAGTCAGCATTACGTAGTTGGGACTTCACCAAGCCAGTAGTCTGGGGTGGTGGAAAAAACAAATGGACACCTACGCAAACTCAGGAGATCATTTTAATTAATATTAGAGTATTCGTGCGATCGATTTTCGGAAATTCTGGTATATTTGATACATTTAGATCATAAGCTTCAAGGAGGTATTTTTTTTATAAACGTGCGACGTTTACTTTAGAAGATAGTTTTGGAGAAGAAGTGAAACTGATTTATTTTTATCAGAATTAAATAAATAGGCAGCGAGTGTAAGGGAAATCATTCAGTCTTCTGTGTCCTAAGGGGCGTTATACTGTTTCACAGTTCATACAGTACTCCTTGAGGGGAGGTACTGCACCAGTTACTATTCAGCAGTGTCGTCGTACATTGAATCGCTACAATCCTTGTTAGAAGGAAAATTATCGTCGAGCTTCGAACATTTTAATTAGTCTTTGGACTTAAGGCAAAGTAGTATACTTTGGCTCGAAATACTTATAGCCGGCGAAGGCAGTTTAAAGCCTAAATATCAGTATTGAAACAGAATCGTAACATCTCGACAGTAAAACGAGACTTCGAAAGAGTAGTGAAACTCTACATTTTTATCCAGTGCGTTAAATAACCGCGTTAGGGTTAAACATAGGATAATTGCATAATCTGCCTATGCCTAGGAGATTACAGCACAGTGGCGTTAGATTTGAGAAATCTACAGTATAGGCATCAGTTGCCAAGTGAAACGCAGTAAAAACTTTGGAAATTATTCCACAAGTAAAGACTACAGTCTTCGGAAATTAAGTCCAAACGTGGACCAAAGAAAAGCAATTGTTAGAGTGCTGTAGTACCAGATACAGCGACTCTAGAAGTGAATGTCAAATTATAGACAGTTTGCAAGACGAACATTTGCGTACCGAACGAGAGATAATATCGTGCACTGGCTCAAAGAGCGCCGATAAAGTACAGTAACCAGAATAGGAGAATCATCCGTTACCAGTAGAGGGGAACGATCGAACGAGACTTTCAATCATTCCGATAAGAATTAGGGAGTCATCGTCGACACTTGCACCCCTAGGAGGCGGAAAGAAAGAAATCACGTATGTGTAAGGCAGTAATAAATGCCAGAAGTGAAATTTGTATGTGTAAATATAATTTGTTAGTGAAATTTAAGTGTTATAAATATTTTAGTGATTTTTCTTTTTAGTGATAGTGAAACCATGAGTGCATTTCCTCAAACAAAGGTAAACAGTGTATATAAAATGTGTAAGTTTGAGGAAAATTTTACGTGTGTTGATATGTGTGTCAAAATGGTGTAAGCACAAAATCGTGGGCAAAATGTCACTTCATTGGGATCCAGGTATTCTTGCTGGATAAATCATGTGAGTGCCCAAATTTGATTAAGTATTGTGTCTCGGGAGGGCTCATGTAACAATAAATATGGAGAAATTATTCTCAAATTTTGAATAAGCAGTGATATGTGAAAACTGTGTATAATGATAAAATGCGGTATCTGAACAATTACTTAATGATGAATTTAACCAGTTAAATGTGGTAATAAATGCTCAGTGAAATAGTATTCATTGGAATACTAGTAAATAATTAATAATATGCTATTTGATACCAGCAAGATCAGAAAATACGAGGCACGTCCAGAAAGTAAGCTCCGTTTGGTAATTAAATTAAATTGTGTACAGATACAGAAAAAATATTTATTGCACAACATTCTACACCTCCTAAACTACCTTTTCACATAACTGCCGAACTTTTGCAGGCATTTGTCATAGCGTGGCACAAGTTTTTGGATACCTCTTCATAGAAGTTTGCCGCCGACCCGTAAACGAGAGTGAAGACTCCCCTTAAGATATCCTACTGTTTGGTCACTACTGTTAGGCAAATTGCGTGCTTACCAGGAGAACTGCGTATGTTTAGGAGTTCTCCTGACCACATACGCAATTTGCCTAACAGTGATGGCCAAACAGTAGGATATCTTAAGGGGAGTCTTCACTCTCGTTTACGGGTCGGCGGCAAACTTCTATGAAGAAGGTATCCAAAAACTTGTGCCACGCTATGACAAATGCCTGCAAAAGTTCGGCAGTTATGTGGAAAAGTAGTTTAAGAGGTGTAGAATGTTGTGCAATAAATATTTTTTCTGTATCTGTACACAATTTAATTTTATTACCAAACGGAGCTTACTTTCTGGACGTCCTTCGTAATAACTTCATGAATAAATTAATTGTTTAATTAATTTTCATATAATGAGTAATGGAAGCCTGTAGGTTCCTTGAAATGATAAACATAATGATAATGATGAATATTGAACTATTTGAGTTCTAGTAAATGTAATGTCAAGAATTGTTTATTAAAGGCAAATACTATTTTTGGGACGGAGATAAATCAATTGAGTTGGAATAAATAATCTTACTTTGGGAGGCATCACGGAATTACTAATGTAATTGACGCTATGGAGCGCATATATTTTAATTGTCACGCTATGGAATGCTGTGAAATATGCCAGGAAAAAAGTAATTGTGGGGACCAGTTGGACGCGGTAATGAATTATTGTGTGTGTTTGCTAATGGCAAATTTATAAGGGTGCTAATTTATATTATTGTTGATAGCGCAGGAAATAGTGCATATGCCACCCATAAGACGCTGATATAGGACGGTTGGTTAGATGCCATCGTGCCTTTTGTATGGTCCTAAGCCCTCAAAAAAGTTGGAAGTGTCCAAGAGGCCGGCCGAGGAACGAGCTAGCGTTCCATTACTTCGAAAGCCCCTTATATATTGTTGGTTCTATTGAGTATCTTACCCGCCAATGCGAAAACTCCACAGTTATAATCTCATCTGAGCCAAATGATCAGGTTATAATAACCTCATAATGTATTTGTTGAATGAATTTAACGCGTTGCCTTCCCAAGTTTAAGACGCAATAAGCGGATGGCAAGCAAGCTGTAAATGTCCCGACCGTGTGAGGAAGCATTGAGTTTCCCTCCACCGTTAAAAATCTTGCCTGAAGTGCTCTGACAAGTGAGCGACCCCTGTGTTGGGATAGGTCCTTAATGAACCATATGTTTCTGTGGTTAACAGAAGTAAATAACGTTGTAGAATGATCCAGTAATTGCACTGAGATCCATTGATTATAATTATTCTTGCCTGATGAAGTTCAGATCCGTATTTAATAATGATATAATTGTCATGGAGACAATAATAAAAATCCATTTGTTTATACATTACATTACTATTGTTCCCGAGTATGGTGGAAACATTAAGATAACCTGGGAGTTTATCTTGACTTGATTTAATCAGTAGTTTCCAAGACTTCAGGATACATGAGTTCTTCCAGGGCAAGTACAGTTTGGTAATGTTGGATAAGAGAGATGATACTTTTGAATATCATGTGGACCCAATGAGTGGTAATTGTTGTTACCATTGTAAACATTAATTCAGTTTAATAATAATACTCCAGTTGAGGGTAATTAATGTGTTGTAATCATATAATTGTATGTAAAGATATACCCCGAGCCATTTGGAGCTCGTGTGTACAATTTCAGGAAATGCTATATGGAAGTGAAAGCTATTTGACATTTGTGTCAGGTTCAATGGAACCTTAAATTAGTGATTTTGTAAGCTATGTTGTAGTGATTGCTTGTTCTTCTTAGAACAAGTGTGAAGTTTCTCAGTTTTATGTTTTGTTTTGTAGCGCCTAAATTTGAGTTAATTAAATAATTTTTATAGTTGGATTTTGATGCTTATTTTGAAGTGTTATCCTATGCTTGATCCGGAATGTGTGAATCATACTGTGGGAGAACATACTATGCCTCAAATGTCCTGCTGAGCTAGCGGACTATGATTTGCATATTCTTTTTCCAAAAGGGCACAGTACTTGTAATAAGGGGCCATGGTTAGGAAGGAGGTGGATGCCACATCAAGTTAGGTACTAACCCGCACGTAGCAGAGAAGTGCAGAATGACTCATTATACAGTGAGAATCTTTTGCTGGAGCGGGGCCGGCGCGGCGACCGGCTGCCGGGCGCGCGCGCGCCTTCCGCCAACCAACCGAGCTCGGGCCGTGATTAGGGCGCAGGCGAGATAACCAGGGTCATTAGAGTCATTAATTCACTAAAATTTCATCAACGAGGGTGTGAAGTGTTAGCGCTCAGATAAGAACGTAACATAAACAACAGCTTCTTGCAAGATTTAATTAAAGAATCACACTTTTTTTTTTAATTTCTTGGGAATCTGGATGACCTAACTTCACCAATTAGAGGTTAGAACTTACCTATTCACAGAAGATGCTGAAAATGTTCTCCTTCAGCTGACACACAGTAACTTTGGAAGCTACATCGTTACATTATGTAGCTACTCCCGCCCCCCCCCCCCCCCTGCGTGTTAACTGTGATTAATCGAAGCACGGACCTAAGCCCGCTTTATTTTTAATTGTGGGGTAATTTAAAATACAACGTGTACAGATCAATTACCCGTACTCTAGTGGAGCAGGAGAACAATATACGGCAGCAGATATCCCTCACAACAGAAGGGAATTACAACGTTTAAACGCTAATTTATTTACACGGTACAACGCCTGTCTGTCAGCTGAAGGAGAAAATATTCAGCATCGTCTGTGAAAGGGTGATTTCTTTAATCATGACTTGCTGGTGAATTACCATTAATTAATGTACTTTGTTACGGTTTCCACATGTGAGCTATCCGCGGCCCGAGCTTGGTTGGCTGGCGGAAGCAGCGCGAGCCCGGCAGCTGGTCCCCGGCCCCGCTCCAGCAAAAGAATCTCCCTGTATTATCAAGACTGTTTATCGTGACACAAATTCAGATTACGATTCCTGACCATAGTATCTCAATACTCAATGGCATACTGTTCGTAGCACCGACGCAAAGACGGTCAGGCAGAAGAACTGCACATGCACTGTCAGTAGCAATTCAGAGTGTAGCCTGGCTACTTTTCTCCAGGTCCCTAAAGAAATTCTAAAACTCTCGCTTAGCTGGTTGTCCTTAGAACACCTGGGTTTTCTCTCTAAGTAAAATACCTACCTAGCTATTGAACAATAATATACACTATTTTATTGAATGCAGTCAATAGCCATTTATTTTCAGGACGGGCGAGGGAAGGGATTTTGGAAGGAAATCGACCGCGGACCCATTGAAAAGAACCGTTCCAGCATTTGCCTGTTGATAAAAATGGGAAACCACGAAAACCATTTTCAGGACGGTTGAGGTGGGATTCAGACCCACGCTCTCTCGATGCCAGCGAGGCACGGGTCAGCGCGTTAGCGCTCTCGGCCAAATATGGGGGATATAATTGAAGTAATTTGAAGAAGAGTGGTTTTATAAATCATGTTCTCATGTAAGTGTTCAGAATAGCGATGAATACTTTTAGTAGGGGTAAATATACTGTATTTTAGAATTAGATTGCACCGTATTTCAGTTGTCGTGGGACCTAACCCAAATTAAACACCTTACAATTACAGTTATTCTCGTTGGTGCAGACCATACAATATCACAGACTGTCAAACAATAATCGTATGTTTTCTGACTTGGATGTCACGGCCCGTATACTGGGCATGGTATGCATTTGCCATTTAGTTGTTTCAATAATAAGCGATATTAATGAAACAAAAAGTCGTTTCGGAGATATTACTATGCCCCACATGACCAACCTGCAACTCGCACGGCAGTATTAGTGAAGGCTATCATAACTCACTCCACAATTAGTGAATCCTACCACAACTCGGACGGTAGTATTAGTGAAGCCTATCAAAACTCACTCGACAATTAGTAAATCCTACCACAAGTTGCACGGCAATATTAGTGCAGCCTACCACAACTCGCTCATCAATTAGTTAAGTCGACCACAGCTCGCTCAACATACTGTGAACCCCATCACAGCTCGCTCTAAAATTTCAGAACCCCATTACAGCTCGCTCTACAATTTGTGAACCCCACCACAGCTCGCTCTACAATTAGTGAACTCCATCACAGCTCGCTCTACAATTAGTGAACCCCACCACAGCTCGCTCTACAATTAGTGAACCCCACCACAGCTCGCTCTACAATTAGTGAACCCCACCACAGCTCGCTCTACAATTTGTGAACCCACACACAGCTCGCTCTACAGTTTGAGAACCCCACCACAGCCCACTCTACAATTTGAGAACCCCACCACAGCGTGCTCTACAATTTGAGAACCCCACCTCAGTCCACTCTACAATTTGAGAACCCCACCACAGCTCGCTCTACAGTTTGAGAACCCTCGCTCTACAATTTGAGAACCCCATTACAGCTCGCTCTACACTTTGAGAACCCCACCACAGCTCGCTCTACAATTTGAGAACCCCACCACAGCCCACTCTACAATTTGCGAACCCCATCACAGCCCAGTCTACAATTTGAGAACCCCACCACAGCTCGCTCCACAATTTGAGAACCCCACCCCAGCTCGCTCTACACTTTGAGAACCCCCACCACAGCTCGCTCTACAATTTGAGAACCCCACCACAGCTCGCTCTACAATTTGAGTACCCCATTACAGCTCGCTCTACAATTTGAGAACCACACCACAGCTCGCTCTACAATTTAAGAACCCCACCACAGCTCGCTCTATAATTTGAGAACCCCACCACATCCCACTATACAATTGTGAATCCAACCACAGTTTGCTCTGCAATTAGTGAAACCCATCACAGCTCACTCTACAATTTTTGAACACCTTCACAGCTCACTCAACAATTTGTGAACTCCATCACCTTTAATATAAGGGGCAGACGAATGCATTGTCCCTAGCACCAAAATTAAGCAACAAATAGTTTTTCAAAAAAATAAATTAACACTTTTGTTGCGATACTCTTCGTGTACTTCGGTATGTGACTATTATGACGTGAACAATTTCTATTTGTACGGTTGGCTCAAATCGGGAGACGGCCACTGGAGGGAGTAAGTATAGTGATAGAAAATGAATCTCTATCTTACTGTCATGAGAATAAGAATTGTATAGTAATATATTTTTCTCAATTCATTCAGACCACCTCGTGGTGTAGCGGTTAGCATTCTTGGTGGTCGACTCGGAGGCCCGGGTTAGATTCACGGCTTTGCCACGAAATTTAAATCTGGTCTGAGGGTTGGAACGGGGTACACTCAGCCTCGTGAGTAGAGAGATGGTGTCAGTTCTGCGTTAACTAGCATGTCGCCGGCCACAGTGGCCACGCGCACGGGACTAGTGGTGGGCCCCTGGTACTAGGCAACCCTATATCTTGCGAACCCGTAATGCTCGAGACCTCTATGAGGTCTCGAATTACTCGTAACGAATCCTCCCCCTTTCACATTGACTACTCATTTACCTACTCATTTAAATAATCCAAAACTATAGGATTATTATTATTATTATTATTATTATTAACTAATTATGTATTGGTTGTGGTAGCTACTAAGACAGTGGCAGTTTCTCTAGGCGGGAAGAATGGCGGAAGGAATATTTAAAAAAAAGGAGTTAGGATGGCCAACGGCTAATTAGTTAGTAGTTAATATTTAACAAGCAGGTGTGCTTTAACATGCACGGTCATGGTGGTAGCTGCACGTGGTGATTGCTCACGTTCACGGCGCAGGTTAAACAAGAATAAACCTGTCCCAAGACCGGGATACCACCCGTAGCCGTGAGCGTTAAAGCACGCACCGCGACTGCATTTCACAGTCAGATATTAGCCGATATCTCTCGAACCCCTAAACGTACATACTTATATGATGGCTCGTTCCAAGGGGATTTTTTCTCATCTTTACTGTGAACCACTTATTTTTCCACAAGTTTACCAACAAAATGTAACTTTTAGATAATAGACGTTTTCTTCTCTCTAATAATTTACTCCACTATAAGAGCACGCGCACACTGGGGACATTTTGTCGCGGGACTGTTTTGTCACACCGTCAAGGACTATCACACTGTATTGGGATGCACACACCAGCGACAAAACACGGATGAGACAAAAATGTGTCCGGACGGTCGCAACAGCTGGCGTGATATTTGTCGCGGGACTGTCGGTGTCCTGTTTTATTGAATTCAAGTGCGCACACTGGAGACAAAAGTGTCGCTCACCACTCATATCCATGGCCTTCTAAATCTGTGTCCATATGTTCCGTTTCTGCATATAGATAGTCAGACATCCAGTAGACAGGAGAATCAGTTGTTTTGGTATAATTTTAAGCCTATTTTTAGCCTATTTTCATTTTATGAAATGAAAAAAAAAATGGCCGATGAGATTACCCTTTGTCCGTGTGTGCGTATGTGTGTGTGGGGTGTGTGTGTGTGGTGTGTGTCCCTAATAACTTCTAAATGGCTGGAGCGATTTCAATGAAACTCGGTAAGGTCATTGCACCATTTTGGCTGACCCCGACCGTGCCCTTCAAATTTTACTACGTCTCACCAATCCAACATGGCGGCTGTGCGAAATATTTCACCAACATTCAATATCTCCGAAACTATTACCGAAATTACCCTGAAATTTTGTACGGTGATAAAGGGCACTACTAGAAGTTCACCTATGTAATTTTCGAAGACCTGGTAAATACAAAACCAGCATGGTGGCCAAGCAAAGTTGAGACTTTAAATAGAATTTTCTCGCGATTTAACCATCCAAACGTAATGAAACTTGGCACAGCAAATAATTGTACACATTGCAATGAACTGGCATCTAATTTAGTTCAGTAGTTTACATAACCTCAAGATGGCGTCTGTACGAAATATTTCACTGGCATTCTATATCTCCGAAACTATTACTGATATCGACCTGCAAGTTTGTACGGCGATAAAGGGCACTACTTCAAGTTTATCTATGTAACATTCAAAAACCTGTATAATACAAAAGTAACATGGCGGCCAAGTAAAGTTGAAACATCTTAATAAGACATTTCCCGCGATTTAGCTATCTGAGCGCTGTGAAATGTGGTACGGTAAATGATTATACATATTGTAATGCAGTGACTTCTAATTTAGTTTAATTGTTTACATAACCTCAAGATGGCGTCTGCGCGAAATTTTAAAATTAAGTTTTTATATCTTGTGTCGTTATCATGCGATCGAAGTGAAAGTTTGAATAATGAAGCTACGCAATAATTTTCCTTTAATGGTACATAACTCTATGGCCTATACATATAACAATCCAAAATGACGACCATCCGAAATATTTAGACGGTTCTCAGTATGTTATGGGGGCGTGGTGGCTCAGCGGTCTAGCTGTATGCCTCTCACCAAGGTGGTCCGGGTTCGATTCCCGGTCAATGCATGTGAGATTTTCGAAGTGAAATGCCATGTCCTGTGGTTCGGATTCCACGTAAAAAGGAGGTCCCGTGGCTCATAATCACAAGATTCACGGTCACGTAAAACTGCAATCTTCCTTCCTTTTTTTGTTCTCAGCATCTACGAATCTATTACAGCAATCTAACTGTGTTTTTTTTTAATTTTCATAAGTTCACCTATAGGACTTTCAATAACATGGTGAGCACAAATCCAACATGGCGGCGACGCGAAGTATAAATATTTAAATGGACGTTTCTCGCGATTTCACCATCCGAGTGCAGTGAAACTCTGTACAGAAAATGCTTATACAAATGTTAATCCACGGACACTTATTTCAATTGTTTTCATAACCGCCAGATGGCAACTGTGCAACATTTTAAAATCTCGTTTTTACTTATTGTATGCTAATCATGCGATTGAAGTTTGAATACCACACGTACACAATAATCTTCATGTAATAGTACATAAATAAAAATCCAACATGGCGACCATCTTAAATATTTGGACGGTTCTCAATATCTACGAATCTATTACAACAATCAAACTGGAACTTAGAATGTTGATAGAGGCAATTATCATGAGTAGGATATATGAAAATAGGCTGTATAGTTCTTCACAGAACTACTTGTTATTTATGAAGTATTATACCAATATATGTCTGCGTTATCGCGAATGTTTCTTGTTAGTTTTTGTATGCTGGGCCGATTTGGATGAAGTGTAGGCCATGTGGTGTATCCGTTATGAAAGGGTTGAAACTCTAATTCTATATCATCTTGATGCTTTTTCGGAGAGCTGAGTAGCAGTGGGAAATGTAGAAATTAAGCGCCCGCTCACTGAGCTAGAGGTGCGTGTTGCTGGGGAAGTGTCCGTGAATCGGTCAATAGAAGCCAAATTTGATACTCCAGTTCCATGCAACCTCAAATCATGATAAGCCATCCCCGTGTTACACTGTGGTCTTAATATTTTCTTTTTCAGTTCTTCTTTTAGAGCCGAAAATATTTTACTTGCCCCCAAACTTCTATTGCTACCTTCGTAAGCGTCAGCCTGGCGTTTTTTAATGTTAATCTCATTAATGTAAGTATTTTTAAGGAGTTCGACCACTGATACTGGCTCTATACAGTGCATTTATGATAGTTTGGCGACTAACCTGTTGGCTCGATATTGCAGCAATCCCGGCAGCTTGTGATAAATCACTTCAAAATTACTTTTTAATGACGGCGCAGATAATTTGGTGTTTGGTCTTCCTGTTCGCGGTTTATTGTTCGTTGATCCAGTCGTATCTGTTTATCCAGGCTCATATCTGTTGATCCAAATAACACACAATAGAGAAGAAAAGAGAAGCATTCACTCCAAAGTTACAGTAACTCTGACCTTCCAAATGTAGGAAAGCAACTCTGCTCTGCTTGGACTGTTACTCCTTGAGTTCTCGTAGGATTGGTGATTATTAGCATCTTGAAATCAGAAATTTAGCATTTTGATTTGAACACTTAGTATTTTATAGCTTTTATGCATTTGCAATTTATAATTTTGGAGAAATTCACATATAATGTTTGTTAAATCTGACAAATATGTAATGTGTTTTGAAATGGCATTAATGTGAAATTAAAATCATATGTGTACAAGTTTAATAGAGAGATAGGAATGCATAAAGTACTGTAATTGCGTGTATATTTTAAATTATTTATGTTGAAGTAACACAGAAGAAAATTGTTACGGGCTCGAGTATCACACAGAAAACAAGAAGTTCCGTGACGAACTAAAGAGCCTACTTTTCATGCCAATGATTATTTTACAGTTTATGAACCTATCTAGAATAATGACGAAATTAAGTTGCTAATATCGAAATTTCTAATTAGTTCGAAATACCCGGCATAATGTAGCCTAATAGAGCACCACAGTTGGCAGCCCTGATGACTGAATATATTCTTAGTTCCATCTCTTAAGGTACAGAATACAAAATTTGGTTGAAGTCCAATGAATAGCATGGACGTTACTCGCAGTTAAACATTGGATCTAACAGCGCGCGTAAAATCATGTTGGCAACAATGTCATGCATGTATTGGTCAGAAATAATCTGAAATAATATGATCTATTGTTGTGCCAATTTTGAATGAAATCCATTAGTTAGTATAGAAGTTACATGCATTTTAAAATTGGACCTATCAGCAGGCTTAGAATCATGTTGGGAGCACTGACGTATATTATTTACTCCAAATTCATCTAGAATGCCAGGTACTATACGTGTGCAAAGTTTAGAGCTATTGGCTTGCATACTTTCTGATATACTGATATTAGGGTAACAAAAATAGGGACAGCACATATTAACAGTTGGCATCCCTGGTTGCTCTTAAGAATACGCATAGTCATATATGTTATGGTACACATAGCACATACGAAATTTGGTTGAAATCCAAATGATAGTATGGAAGTTACATGTATTTAAAATTGGACCTCTCAGCAGGCTTAGAATCATGTTGGTAGCACTGACGTATATAAGTTACTCCAAATTAATATAGAATGTCAGGTACTATACGTGTGCATAGTTTAAAGCTGTCGGCTTGCATACTTTCTGATATAATGGTATTTGGATAAAATAAATTAGGAGCATTTATTAACAGTTGGCAGTACTGGTGGGTCTTAAGATTACACTCAGTCATATATGGTTATGTACACATACAACATACGAAATTTGGTTGAATTCCAATTGATAGTGTAGAAGTTATATGCATTTAAAATTGGACCTATCAGCAGGCTTATAATCATTTTGGCAACACTGCCATGTATGGCCTCCTGGAAATTAAATTGCAATATTATTATCTATACATGTGCCAATTTTGAAATAGCTCCCATTCATACCTTCCAAGATATCCAACATGGAGCTCAAATTTCAATTGCGATTTTTTAGCAGTTGGTAGCACTGATATAATTTTCAAATATGGCCGTGAGATATTCAGGTATAGATCTTTACTCCTACCAAATTGTATTTCGATTGCTGCAGCCGTTTAGGAGTTGATAGGGGGGGGGGGGGGGAGCACACACAGCCAGCCAGACAGACAGAAGGACAGACAAACTGAAGGACAGACAGACACACATTTGCCCGATCTCATAAGTCTACTTTTTCCTCATTTTTGCAAAATGTGAAAAGTAGGCTAAAAATAGGAATTTATACTGATGCAAAACCAGAATAATACAGAGTAAATACACAAAATCAACTCAAGTCTTGCTTCAATATCCACCATAGTGGGCAAGTGCACGTATCAGTAACATTGTTGAATCCTCAATTGAAGTTTTCGTAAGAAAAGAAAGAATAGAACACGTTATATTTGAGAAAATCGTGGAATTCGCATTTATGTAGTATTTTGGTATAATTTTCGCTTTTTGAGGCAATTTTGCATTTTGTCGCTTTCTCAAAACACATTAAAAAGTGGTTTACAGGTCGTGCAAAGTGAAAATACAAGAGTACAAGACTTAATGAGCATTTCGCGCTTTATCGCATTTGCAAAAAAAAAAAACCTATGTATCATTCATTACCTGGAACATTTAGGCATATTGTTGGGTAATGCCAGAAATGTTCACCGATTAGAGTATCGTGCAGCCGCTTAACGTGGAATGGCCTGACCTGAACTGACCTGACTCACGCAAATAAAGTCGGCGCGGATTTCTATATAGCATGTCACCCCGAGGGCCTTAATAGCTATATAAAAATATCCGACTTACCGCAATTGGTTGTGGGGGTTGGGTGATTACCTTGAATCTATTTGGTCAGGATGTGATCTGATGCATTTGTCAGTGCTATATAGAACTTGTAACTTCTGCTCTCAACCCAGCTGCTCATTTTATGAACTCGCAATTGTACATTTAATGGGCTACAGCTACGCTAATCTCTCAATGAACTCCGAGGTTCGTAGAACTTGTAATAAGCCTCTTGGCCCTGATCTTGCGCACCGAACGTGTTCACCTTGGTGGAAACAGGAATCCCTTCCTTCGGCGAGCTAATGCAAAGAGCCATTGTACTCACATGATAGTTTACTCCCATTCCCAAGTTTATCGCTTTTACGTAGCATAACAATCCCCAAACGCAAAGTTTGGAAAGTATGTGGGCCGTACTTTCAAACTCTATTAATCCCCTATCTTCTAAGAAAAAGATGTTCATGTTTATTGTGTGATAGTCTAACTAAGGTTTACGTGACCTTACTCTTTGCGTCACCTCGATATCTAGCGAACTATCGCGCTTGTCGTTCCAAGGAAAACACAAAATTGCTCCCAATTACCTATCGCCTTTCTGAGAAGTTCAAAATGGACTTTTATGGAGGTAATGAACTGATATACTGTATTAACCTGTACAACCCGCACTGTTTAAACTCTTCACACAATTTCTGAATTTGCTTGCCAAGTACTACACTTCTACAAGCCATATGTCAGTGTTGCCTAGTATCTATTAGTAGAATCGCTTTAAGTCGCCAACACGGTCAACTGGTATTGACCGACTGAAAAGCGATTCTGCTAGCATTTCTACAAATCATATAGAAAAAATCAGATCCCATTTTCTTAAACACAGTAATTTATAAGAGCCTTCCCTATAGAACGCCTCGCTGTCGCCGCGTGACATCCACAGTAACTAAATTGCACAATCTGTATACTAATGACACCGCAATGCCGGGTGTGCGAAAGGCTTGCTGATTCATCGCGAGGTGACATGCCCTGACATGGATGTCTCAGCACAGCCTAATGCGTAAGGACCGGGGCACCAGACAGAAATACAAAGAATGTTGTTTATCCAAAAGGCATTTCAGTTTCTATCTTTCTTGGGTTGGCTGCGTGGCTCAGCGGTAACGTTCTCGCCTACTATGACCGAGATTGCAGGATCGAATCCTGGCACAGCCAATAGGCATTTGAGGGTGCGCAAATGCGAGGGGGGCGTGTCAGTAGATTTGCTGGCACGATAAAGATCCCCTTCGGGCCAAAATTCCGTCACCCTGGCGTCTCTAAAAGCCGCAGTTGTTAAAAGGGACGTAATAGTACATTATGCAACGAGCCTATAATGGCTATAATTAAGACACGAGTATTTTTATAAAACGAGCGTATGCGAGTTTTATAATTTCCATACGAGTGTCTTAATTATCATTATAGGCGAGTTGCATACGACTGTTTATGTTCGACGGTAATTATAACTTTATTATATGTTTTAACATAAATATTCATAAATAGGCTACCTGTTGAGAGTCATCCACTTGAATTTTTTGATTGGAGAGTGAGCGCTGGGTTTGACATCTCTGTCTTTCAAGATCTTGGAACGACCGACGCATGCGCTCTGTGTGCTTGCAAGGCCATATGTTTACATCTGCCGTTCCTCAGTAATATTGTCACCGGAGTCGTTTCAAGGCTGTGTAGAAATTAGTGATGGTGATATATTAAGGTGCAGTGCTATTTCTTGTCTCATATTCGCCAGTTTATTTACGCGAACATATGAACGGTGCGTATTCCATGTCGGTAATTTATTATAGTTCGATGTTGTGTTTATGTCCGACATGTTGGATTTTGAGCACATGCGCGAAGGTATCGTTACCTAATTGGTCAATGAACGAGCTCTGATTGGCTGGAGAAACTGTATCATAATGAAAAACTGTGTTATAATGACCATCATTATGATACAGTTTTCTGACACATAATAGTGAGGGTCGAACATAAAACCAATAACATTATTGTTATCTTCCTTTCTTTCTATCTGTCTTTGGCATTGCAACGCATGCCGGGTATAGATAGTATTTTAATAAAACCGATACAGATGATGGAAATAAAAAATGCCGTATCCTGTGCAGACGACCTTAAATAGTCAGTGACATTTAGATGGTAAATTTCCGGGTAAACTAAAACCCCCATGAAAATGTGTCAAACAAAATAATAATAATAATAAGACTGAGGATTTCCTTTATTTTTCCCCGATACAAACTTTTCCTGGCCAATAACACAAATAAAAATCTCGCTTAGACCCTACTCGTATTCTAATGCATGATTTTTGTGGTGTAAATTTACTTGTTCTTATTTTTATATTTAAGAATTATTTAAAGTTATTTCTCAAAAATAATTATACCATTGTAATCAACACTCTTTTCTGAAGCTAGTAGTGTTCTTAACTTTGTAACAATAATCTCTTCCTCTCTTCTTTTAGTCGTTTACCCTCCAGGTTGGTGGAACCCACGGACTCAGCGAGGGAACTCACCACTACCGCCTCTACGGGCAGTGTCCTAGAGCTGGGAACATCTAATCGGAGGGGATACAACTGGGGAGATGTAATTGGCACCTCGCCCAGGCGGCCTCACCTGCAAAGCGAACAGGGGCCTCATGAGGGAAGGTAATGGATGGTCAGGATGGATAGGCAAGGAAGAGGGAAGGAGGCGGCCGTGTCCTTGAAGAAGGTACCATCCCGGCATTTGCCCGAAGACGAAGTGGGAAACCACGGAAAACCACTTCGAGGATGGCTGAGATGGGAATCGAACCCCCCTCTACTCATTTGGACCACCCGAGGCTGAGAAGACCCCGTTCCAGTCCTCATACCACTTTCCAAATTTCGTGGCAGAGCCGGGAATTGAACCCAGGACCTCCGGGGCGGCAGCTAACCATGCTGACCGCTACGCTACGGAGGCGACCTTGTAACATTAATGCCGGGAATATCAGGATCTCGAGAGAGAACAGACTGTCTCGCGCTCTGACTAGCGTTTCACTCGGACATTACTACTAAACAACAACAAAAGTAGTCTAAGCCAGTGCCGCTCAGCCTGGCAAATGTTTTACGCTGTAGTAGTATGCAGGAGGAGCGGGATGAGCCTGTGCAGAGCTAGCTGCCGGTATCTGTGCATAGTGGGACACATTATTCTGTGGCTATGGTTGTAACTACACATAGAGGAATTTTCCGCCTGGGTCAAGGTATTTCTCATAAAATGATCGCCTGGATTGCAGCCATAAAACGGAACATGAGTGATACTAAACCATGGCGTCCCACAAATATGTAATGTTTATAGTCGGCATTTTATAAATGGAATAGTGACAAGAGATCTTGACAGTCCCAGTTACATATATAGGCAACACTGAAGAATGGTTTCTATCACTTCAATTATCGAGGCGCTTTATGAAGCTAAATTAATCGGATCAGCACCAACGAGGAGAAGGTAGCTGAGCAACTTAAGAGTGGCTTTTTAAGGGCTTGGACATCGTGGTCAACAGCCCGTGTACTTGGGTGTATGTACAATGTCTGATAACCTGTGTTGTCTTTGGTAGTGTCTGAATTTGTAATATGAGACGAGGATTGGGAAGGAGGCAACTGTGGTCTGCAGTTATGAATCATTCTGTCACATGCCCGGAGTAGAAGTGGAAAACCACAAAAACCCACTTCTAGGATGGCAGAAGTCGGAATATTAAAAAAAGCTTTTCAGTCGGTCAACAGAAATTGCGCCCAATTTGATTAGGCGGAAAACAAGTATTTAGTTGTACTTGTAAATACATGTAAATACTTGTTTCCCGCCTAATGTAATTGCAATTGGGCACAATTTGTGTTGACCGACTGAAAAGCTTTCCGTAATAGAATTAGGCAACAATGAAGAATGGATTATATCACGACAAGAAGTGGGAATCAAATCTACATCTTCCCAATGTTGTCTCAAAAGCCTGAGTGAACCCCGTTCCATTCTGCTCATTCTCAGACTAGTGTTCAGTTTCGTAGGGGGAATCTAACCCGAACCTCAGGGGTTACAGTCAAGAATGCTAGCCATAGCTAGCCAATGCTTCCACAATATCCCGTAGCAGTGGTAACATTCTTTATTTACCCTATTGTTACGGGAAGTCTTGGAACATTCTCTCTCAGTGTTAATATAAATGGAAAACGTAGCAATGTGTTTACATCCTTTTGAAAGACGTGCTTTGCATCCGCACTCAGCTGATCTGTTGAAAGGATCTGGCATTATTAACGGTAAACATAATTTACAACTGTTATGGACACTTCTGTTTAACGTTAAAAATCTAAATATCGTGCGGTTGATTAATGATCGTTTCTCTCAAACACAAAATGGTTATATCTTCTTTCTTTCTCCTGGAATATGTGGTTACTCTCATCAGTGAGCTCCGCCTTTCTTTAGCGTAGAAGTATGAAATATGAAGCATCCCACCGAACATTCCGAAAACCCACACAAATCTCTCGAGGCGACATTTCATCAATGAATATATTCCTTTACGTACGAGCTATTATGAACTCTCGCCCCCATAGATTCACTGAGCGAGTTGCCGCTAGGGGCACCAGCAGGTAAAATATCGCCACGCGCTCTTAGTCTTCGATGTAATAAGAGATGATGATAATTGTTCTTTTATGAGGCCTAACATCTAGGTTATCGGCCCCTACTGGTTTGGGTGATAGTGAAAGAGATAATGTAATGTAAACTATAACTAATACTACCTACTGACTTACATACTAGAAGTGTAAAGGGCAAACAAAAGAAGAATAAGGTAAATAAGCTACTGAAGAAAAATAATGCCCTCAACCCTGGAGGATTGAGGTACTTGGAAGGAAGGAGCACCATGAATGGCGAGAGTCCGACCCGCAGACAATGGGAAAAGGGGAAAAACACGGACCCAGCTCAGGAATCCCTCAGGGTCACTAACTCCCGAACTCACCAGCCGTGAGCCCTTGAGGGTGTAGCACTATTTATCCAGGGTGCACCTTAAGCGGTGGGGCTACAAACTCCCTGTCTCCTTAAGGGCCTTGAGCAGGAGGAATTAGATATCAAGAAAAGAGGTCTGACCCCTGGAAGAATGAGAGACCAGGAAAGATGAGACAAGGGCCAATTAGGGTCGCGGATACCCTAATACCTTGGGAGTCGGAAGAGAACAAGAGTTAACCAAGGGAGGTTAACAGGAAAGATGACAAAGAGGAGACCGGCACAAGTACTGTAAGTGGAAGCAATGCCGGACTCAGCTGGGGTCCCGTGGTGGCTAACCCACGTCCCACGGGTCTGAGCCCCTGGGGAATGTAATAAGAGAGCACGTGTCATGCATGAACCATAGTGCACCAAGAAACATTTTTACTATACCTCAGTGCTTCTTAGTCATAGATGGTTGTTGCTTGTTCTAACACAGAACTAAAATTTGATATTTATCCGAGTTTATTTTCAACTGCATTTATTGTACCTTGAGTTGAATATGTCAAGATTTAAAATTCGAAGAAAAGAAGAAACGCTTTTAAAGGGAAATTCCATAAAGTAGGGGAATTTGCTGTGTTTCTTTAACTTTCCTAAGAGAAAAGTACAAATCATAAAAAAACTACATTTTCTTCACAACAAATAGGCATGGCAACACTGCCACTTGGTTCGTGAAATGGGCAACCACACTGCGATGATAACCTGATAGCACATACGCACGCAATGAGTTTCGTGTACGGGCGTGTCCAAGTGCTACAACATGATAGAGAGGGGAGGAACGTTAACTTCGCTTGTTGCTACGGATATGTTCAAATCGGATCCTACTGTAACTGTAACTAACTAACTGACTGGCTGCGTGGCTCAGAGGTAAAATTCTCGCCTGCTGTGCCCAAGGTTGCAGTCAGTTGGCATTTGAGGGTACGCAAACGTAAGGGAGCCGTGTCAGTAGATTTACTGGCTCGTTAAAGATACCCCTCGGGGCAAAATTCCGGCGCCCCGGCGTCTCTAAAAGCCGCAGTAGTTAAAAGGGACCTAAAACCAATAACATTATTCTTATGTAACTGCACAGGAACTGTATTTCACGTTAGTGCGTCTTCCGGGAGCACAGCAGCTGTTGTGCCTCCAGTACCTACCTTCTCCTTTCTCCTCTTCGCTCACTGGTTCGCGCAGGTTTGTGCCATCGGGTAATAACCGCAGTCTATAATGGACGCCACACCTTCGGCGTTTCGAGCAATGGCCAGTAGTCGTACGAGTTGTCAAGGCTCTTTCACCACCTACATACGTGACTTGTGCGGGGAGGATACTACGACTGTCTTCAAGACGAACTTAACCCACAGTAGCACACGGTAGCATATGATCAACCTGTTTAAAACGAAGTTAATCCGTTCACTTACTTACTTACTCCTCGGCGCTACAGTCCATGTAGGACCTTGGCCTCTCCAACAATCGTTGCCCAATCCTGACGATCTTCTGTATGTTTCCTCCATCTTCTTACTCCCATCTTGCGTAAGTCGTCCCTCCACGTCATCCAACGATAGTTTCCAAGGTCTTCCTTTGCACCTTCTTCCACCTGTATTTCCTCTATAGGTCTTTTTAACCACTCTATCACCTGCCATTCTCTCCACATGCCCCAGCCACCTTAGCCTATTACTCTTTACTTCCGAAACTATATCAGGATGACCATATAGTTCCTCCGATTCTTTGTTTTCCCGTATTCTCCATCTTCCTGCCTCATTTACTGCTCCATAAATCTTCCTCGGTATTTTCCTTTCCCATCTTCTCAAAAGCTCCTCTTCTGTCATGGTCATAGTCCATGTTTCCGAGCCGTACATTCTGGTCTTATAACTGTTCGGTACACTGTCACCTTTGATCTTCTACTGAGGCTGCGCGCTTTGAGGATTTTTATCAGTGCCCAATAAGCTCTATTACCGGCTGCAATTCTTGCTTTAATTTCTTCTCTTGTGCTATTATCTTCAGTAACCAGTACTCCCAAATACTTGAAACTTGCACACCTCTCAAAATTCACCCCATTTAGGTTTATAAATAAATTTATATATTTATCTTTCTCCACAGTATTTCTCTTAGATAATAATAAATATTGAGTTTTGTTGTAGTTCACTCGTAATCCTACTTCTTCTGATTCTTTTTCTAACCGTCCCATCCCTTCTTCAAAATCCTTCAGTCTTCGAGACAGCATACCTACATCATCAGCATACGCTAGATTATGACTCATACGGTTTAACAGCGTGCCTCCTGGATTGCTAATATCCACCTTCCTCATCACTCTCTCTAGTAATATATTGAACAGCAGCGTGGACAGTACGTCTCACTGTCGTAAGCCTTGGTTTACCTCAAAAACGTTTCGAGAGTCTTCCTTCAAATTTTACTCGACATTTTGTGCCAGTAAGAGTCATTTGCACCTATCTGATTAGTTTGGGTGGGAATTCCATGTCCATCAAGGTCTGATACAGAGTTTTCCTTCTAACACTATCATAAGCCTGTTTGAAATCCACATATAGTTGGTGCACATCCACATTATATTCGTAACACTTTTCCATTATTTGCCTTATTGTGATGATATGGTCCGTCGTCGATCTACCTTGTCGGAATCCACACTGGTATTCTCCAAGTCTCTCTTCAACAAGAGGTGTAAATCTCATAGCCATTACCTTGGCTAGGATTTTATACACCACACTAAGCAGTGCTATGCCACGTTAATTTTCACACTTTGCTTTATCTTTCTTCTTATGGATTGGGCAAATAATGGCCATGTTCCACTGTTCTAGCATCACCTCCTTCTCCCATATCTCCACAATCAACTGGTGTACCAGCTTTGCCAAATGTCCCCCACCACACTTAATCATCTCTGCTGAAATATTATCACCTCCTGGGGCTTTGTTATTCCTCAAGCTTTTAATTGCCCAACTAACCTCCTCCAGCGTCGGCACGGGTACTGGCATTGCATCAGTGTTATCCTTGCACCATGGTTGGTCATTCTCTAGATCCTCCTGTTCTAGTAATATCGTCTCCGCAGTAGCATTGAGCAGCTCGCTGAAATATTCAGCCCATCGATCTAAAATCTGTTCTTCTCCTCCTATGAAATTTCCTTCTTTATCTCTGCAGAAAACTGCACGGGGTTGAAAGCCCTTCTTCACTTCCTTTATTCTTTTATAGTACTTTCTTACTTCTTGATTATTGTATTCTAGCTCTTCAATCCATTTCTTCTCTGATTCCAGTTTCTTTCTTCTACAAATTCTATTCGCCTCTTTCCTTTTATTTTTATGTTCTTCTGTATTGTTTCTCGTTGGTCTGCTTATCATTTTCTCCCTTGCAGCATTCCTCTCCATTATAGCTATTTTACATTCTTCATCGAACCAGATTTGTCTTTTAATCCTTTCTTCTGTCCCCAGTACTTCTTCTGCAGCTTCTTGTAGTGCGTCTCTCATTATACTCCATTCTCCTTCTACTCCCTCTAAATCCCAATTTTGTTTAGTCTCCAACTTCTTCCGTACATGTGTTTCATATTGTTTGGCAGTTTCCTTTTCTTTTAGATTTAAGACATTATACCTTCTAGGGTCTTTCCTCATCCTTCCAGATCTGTACACTGCTATACACTGTCCATATTTCACCTTTACCATGAAATGGTGAGAATCACAATCCGCTCCTCTACAACTATCAACTTCGAGTATATCAGATGCGTGTCTTCTGTCAATTACAACATGGTCAATTTGGTTGAATGTGGTTCCATCTGGTGAGCACCACATTACTTTCCTTATATTCTTTCTCTGAAGCCATGTAGGGCCTACTTTTCACCATCATTTCATTTCCCATGGCAAAGTCGATGAGTCTCTGTCCAATATTATTTGATACCTCATGCAGATTTTCCTTTCCTACCGTCTCTCTAAATGCTTCTTCTTTTCCCACCATCACATTGAAATCACCTAACACGATTTTTACATCTTGCCTTGCTATACCCTCAAGTTCCTGTTGAAGCTGACTGTAGAACGTATCTTTCACATCATCCTCATCCTCTTCTGTTGGAGCATATACACATAAAAAGGTGATATTAAAGAATCGTGCCTTCATCCTCAGAGTACATATCCTTTCATTTACAGGCTTAAAATTCAGTACTGCTGTTTTATATCTATTATCCACGAGGAAACCTGTGCGATCTAATCTTCCATTGTCGCCTCCACTATACAGTATTGTATGGTTATCACTTCTCAATATACCATCTCCTCTCCATTTGATCTCTTGGATCGCTGCCACTCCTATACTATATTTCTCCATCTCTTCCTTAAGGCCCTTCAGCGCTCCAGGTTTGTTCAATGTTCTCACATTCCAGGTTGCTATGTACATATCATTTTTCCGTTTACATTTTCCTTTTCCTTGCATAGGTCGTTTATCAGTATCATCAGTCCGACTATTATTGTATTGGAGTTTCATAACAGGCTGTTTTTTTCGATATGGGGTTGTTAGCCCCATGATCAACCCCCAACATGGAGGACCAGGGTATCCCTCTTTGTCTGAACCATCACCTTTGATCTGTCCGGCATGGGAGGCCCTACCAGGAGCTTACGATACCGCCGGCATAGCTCGCAGGATCATTTGGGCTCTCAAGCCCCCACATCACGTCAAGATGAGGATACCATCGTGAGGAAATCCGTTCACTGATCTCTCATATTTAAGGACAATATGAAAACGAGCTTTGTCCGCCTCTTGGCGCAGTGGTCACGGCCGCTTCCTACCCAAATCCTCCCTGAGTTATAAATACACACACTAGTACAGACATCACAGTGATGCAGGTTATTAGACAAATTGTAAACACACCCAAGTACACGGGCCTACATGACCACGATGTTGCAAAGCCCCTAAAAGAATCAACAACAACTCTCTTCTGTTGTTAATTTGTTGACTATTTTAAGGAGCATCTTTCAAATTACTTTCTGGAAAAGAGTTACAGCCGTCTTAATATTACCGGTATATAATTTTGTGTTAGATTTTTACTCAAACGGAGATTCGCAGTCTTAATAATGATTAAGTGATCAATGCCCCAGCCCCTTGTGCTGTACGTATTGTCAGTGGGTTGCAGCTGTGCTATCAGGCACGTGGTAATAAAGATAACTGCATTTGTGATATTCCTTCCACCAAGTGTATCGTGAACTCTGTTTTGTTACTGGTGGTGTTTCCTTTTAGGGTTAGGGAGAACGTAGTCAGTAGCCTCTTGTACTTAATTGTATGCAAATATGATTTATATAACCAGGAATGGACAAAGCAATTAGAATGTAAAAAAGGTAGGTTGGCACAGGCAAGAAAAGCATTTCTACAGGAAAGGAATCTGTTTGCATCAAATATAGATATAGGTATCAGAAATCCATTTTTGAAAAACTTTGTCTGGAGCGTGGCACTCTATGGAAGTGAAACTTGGACTATTGATGCAGCAGAAAAGAGGATAACAGAAGCATTCGAAATGTGGTGTTACATGAGAATGATGATTATCAGATAGATAGATAGATAGATAGATAGAGTAACAATTAATGAAGAGGTATTAAGGCGAGTAGGCGGCGGGGTTGAGATGTTTCTGGTGACTGCTAATGAAGAGAAGAGGTAGGTTGGTAGGGCACATGCCAAGGCACCAAGAAATAAGCAAACTTAGTTCTGGAAGACAGGATCGAGAACAAGAACTGCAGTGGTAGAACAGATTGTCTTGGATGTGTCCCCCAGGGGCTCACATCTAGTGGGGCGTGGGTTGGCGACCACGGGACCCCAGCTGAGTCCGGCATTGCTTCCACTTACTTGTGCCGGGCTCCTCTCCGTCTTCCTTCCTGTCGACCTCCCTTGGTCAACTCTTGTTCTCTTCCGACCCCGACGGTATTAGGTTATCCGAGGCCTAGGGAGTCTTTCACTTTCCCGCCTTAATTGGCCCTTGTCTCATCTTTCCTGATACCCTCCTTCTGTGAGGGGTCAGCCTTCTTTTTCTTTTCCTTTTACCTCCTGCCTTGTGCTCAAGGCCCTTAGGGAGGCAGGATGTATGAAGCCCCACCACTTCTGGTGCACCGTCGATAATGCTACACCCTCAGGGGCTCACGGCTGGTGAGTTCGGGAGTTGGCGACCCCGAGGGATTCCTGAGCCGGGTCCGTTTTCCCCTTTTGTCCCTTCCCTTTGGGGCGGACCTTCTCCTCTCTCCCCTCTCCTCTCCTCTTTTCATTATATTTACTTTTCTCTTTAAGATTCCCGCACTGTTTTTGTTACTTGGTTCACCGTGCATCTAAATTCCCTTTTAGCGACTTTTTTAAGGCATTTTTAATCTACGTTGCTTTTTGTATGTTTTTTCGATCTAAATTACATCTCGCGATTGTTTTCAACCTCAATTGCATTTTGTAAAGATTGACAATCTAAATTGCTTTTTAGTAAGTCATTCAATGTGGAGGAGGGACCTTTGTAAGTATTTTGAATTTCAACTGCATTTTGTAAGTATTTTTAAACAACACAGCATTTCGCACGAATTTTGAATCTAAATTGCATTTTGTTTGGCGGGCATTTTGCACATATTTTGATTCTCAATTGCATTTTGTGGGTATTTTGAATCTAAATTACATTTTGTCAAGTATTTTCAATCTAAATTGCTTTTTGTAAGTATTGTCAATCCACATGAGTCGTTTGAATCTACCGTACATTTTGTAAGCATTTTCAATTTCAATTGCATTTCGTAAGTATTTTGAATTTCAATTGCACTTTGTGAATAATTTGGATTGGAACTGGGATAGGGCCTATTTCAATCTGAATTGCATTGTGTATTTTCAATTTCAATTGCATTTTGTGTTTTGAACCTCAATTGCATTTTGTACGTATTTTCGATCTCATTTGCATTTTGTAAGTATTTTGAATTTCAGTTGCATTTTGTAAGTATTTCGACGCTACATTGCATTTTGTACGTATTTTGAATCTAGCCTTCATTTTGTGGGTCTTTTTCAATCTATTCTTTTTGTGCAACTTTTCGTTCTAAATTCCCTTTTGTAAGACCATATTGTGAGTTGTTTCCATCTGAGTTCCTTTTTGTACGTATTTTCCGTCTCAGATAATTTTGTTCTGGTTTCCATTTCATTATCATTTTCGCTATCACCCAGATCATTAGGGGCCGATAACCTCGATGTTAGGCCCCTTAAAACAACAATTATCATCATCATCATCATGTCTTGGATGTAGGATGTTTTTGCTCTGTAGAGATGAAACGATTATCTCAGGACAGAGGGCTTGAAAAGCTGCATCAAACCTGTCAAAATACTGAAGACTCAAACAACATGTTTTATTTGTATTTCATATATTTTCTAATATATAATGGTTATGAAAAACTATAATTGTTCGGGAACAGTGCTCCAGGATTTCAAATGAGAAACAATCCCAGTATATATGAAATATAAAGTAGGTGGGAAAAACTATTCTCAGGTTGGCGACTGAACGTCACCGTAGCACTTTTGCTCCCAGATTACGTGAGTTAATGACCATGGCAAAGAGTATTTTGCGTAGTTATGAAGGAGTGGACCCATGGACGCATTTCACTTCCTTCTATCGAAGACGTTTTATATAGTACTAAGAGGGCCTGTGCGAGAAATATCGCTTCTCGCACGTGTTAAACTACCTGCCTGGCTTTACTGTTATGCGGGTTGGACGCGAAACAGGTCGTCTTGTTCATTTGTTTAAACACACTTTATAAACAGATAAATATATTCCCGTTGACTTTTCATTCAAGGAATGCAAGATTTTCCCTGTACTATTGCGACGATTTGGAAGAATTTGGTACAAACCGCACTTTCTAACTCCCTCTGTTTTAAGATCTTGAGTTTTATGAAACATACGCCTTAGCGTTTTATAAATATGATGACATGATTTTTCCTGTGCTATTGCGACGATTTGGAAGATGCTGGAACAAACCGCACCTTATAACTCCCTCTGGTTAAAGAGCTTGAGTTTGTGAAACATACACCTTAGCGTTATGATGATATAACCCCTTCTGCACGTTGTATCGCAAGGTTGGAGCCAGGACGTGCAGTGTGCTGGATCACTCGGTGGCCACAACTCGGGAGTTACTCAAAACTGAATTAATCTTAAAGACCACACGCCACGTTAAGACAATTTAGTATCTTAATTCATGCATCTTTTGGCTGAAAACTGTCTCATATGTCTCATAGACATTTTCACCTCTACAGATGAGCAAGTTTTGGTATTTTCCCAGTTCCTGCAATTTCTCAGTTTTACACTTAAAAGTAAAGTTGAACTATATCTACTTTTCACTCCACATCTATTTTTATTTTCCGGATAGCCTCCCTACGCGAAAACAAAGGTACTGGAATGTACGCGTTTAAAATCTCATGCACTTATTGTTGGCCAAGTGGCATCCCTCACTGACACATTATTCTAGCTAACCTTTGAGAGAATTTGTTTCAAGGATGACAGTTCCCCACACTGACACTTCCACACACTACCCAAAATACTGACACTTCCACACAGTCCTTGGACACGACTACCTGTTTAATGACTCAGAAATATTCCCGACTGACAGTTCCACACACATCCCCCCACCCCTAAGGCTATATAGGCTTCAGTGATCATCCTTACAGCAGCACCGGTGACAATGCACCTTAACATAATACTCATTTGGAGTGAAGAAAACCGCTCGGTCAATGTACTTCATTACTAACACGGTCTCGAAAATATCATTATGATGTAGTGTAATTTCCATCAAAATCCTGGCTGTGGACTGGCAAAATAATAACAAAACCGATCAGTTTGGTGGTGTTATCATTTTGGCGTGTTTAAAATCAGCTTTCTAGGCTTCGTCAGTTGTTTTGTATTTTTTTTTGTTTGTTTTGTTTTTTGTTTTTGTCATATTTGTTCAACAATAATATTAACCTACTCCATTTTCTGTGAATAGGCAACTGCCTTCAGAAAACTTTTCATATTTTTGTCATTTTCGAACTTTTTCTGAATGTTCTCAATCCGTCCGTCCAGTTTGACATATTTTCGTCTTCTTTTTTTTCCCTTCCATGTTGAGCTCGGCCTTTAAAAATGCGCAGTTTGTCTTCTCAGCTTCCGTCTTCAACACTTTGACAACCTCTTTTAATTTGGGGTGAGGTCTCCCGACAAGATTGTTGAGTCGGTTGTTCCAGCCCTCAACAGCATTCGTTGTCCTGTGTCGTGCTTGGTGGCAGTTCCACATCTCGATTGGAATGTCTTGGTTATCTAGCCAGTTGTCAACGATGTAGTCAAAAAACTGGCTAAGTTTGGGACTTTCTGGAGCTTGAGAGTGTATTTCCACCCATCCATCGAGCACATCTTCAGGCTTTAAAAACGCAAGTGCTGCGCACATACGGACATGAAGGCGGATTTCGTTATTCGCTCGGTACTCCACCGTTAATCCGAGATCCTGTACTTTTCTCCATAAGCATTTTGTCATGTGAAAATGACAGCCATGTAATTTTGTTGTTGGAAATACGTATTTCAGAGAAGAAATTACAGCAGCTTCAAAATCCACATTACGTCTTCTGGTCTCCACTCCGGAACAGCCTGGAGGAGGAGTCTGAACAGTCTCCTATACGTTTGCTTCTTCTTGTTTGGTAGAAGTGCGAATGCGATAGGAAATATATTTGTCTCGTCATTGCTGCTCCCAAAATCGGCATGAATGGTATATATTTGACAAAACTGCTTGTTAGAGGTATTGAAAGTACCATCCATAAAAAAATGGCTAAAACATTTCAAGCTCTCTTTTCCTTTGCTGCCGCAAAAAACAATAATTCCTTCTTCATTTCCGTCGTCGGCCAAAAGGAAAGACGAACCGTCAATCATAGTCAACGTATTGATATCAAAAACGATATTTTCTCTGTGTTCCAGCTCCTTTGTGCTTCCCTGGGCACTGCTTTTGTGTCGATAAAGTGACCTCATCATAGACTCTGTCCTAGGCATTTCGGTAACGAAGTCATAACCTGAAAACAAACCATTTATCCTATACTCTAAAACAAGCAATGTATGTACATGAGAAAACGAAAACTGGCCTAACAATTTTAATGAAATCTCTGAATAAAGTTTTTTTTTATTTACAAATAAAAATTGTTTCATAAAAAAATAATTAAAAGTATGGTTAAAAATCAAAATTTCAATGCTAGAGTTTGGAAAAACAAATAAAAAACAGGGGTCTGCTTTATAAATCTATAAAATGTTGTAAACATGGATTCCAAATGAGTAAACAAAATACATTAATAAAGCACCATAGTACAGTAAAACACAAATGCTTAGAAATATTAATAATGCAGTGTTATGCTTCCAATCCGCACCTGGAGTAGAAAAGCAGCTCTGCACGCGTATGTTTTATAATTAAAAATACACACTTTTGACATTGATAGTACAAGACCAATGCTTGAAACTTGTTTCCAAATAGTTCATGAACATAAATTAATATAAATAAATTTTTTAATTAGATTTTTGATAATTGTAAAATATGATGAGTACGTTGGGCTGCATTATCTAATAAATAAATTTTAAATAGAAGAAACTACATTATTACGTATGTGTTGTTTGAATGAGTTTACTAAATTCACTCAGTGGTACCCTACTATTAAAACTAATGCTAAGAGCACATACCTTTATCATGAAGGTCACCCATGGCGTTGTTGTAAATTTGACTAATGCTGGCTTCTTCTTCGCGTGTTCTCTTCACCGCCCCTTGGACGAGCTTCGAAATCTCTATACGGGCAACATCAGGAACACCTCACTGAAGCTCACTGTTTGCTCCACGGGTTAAAATGTTTTCTTTTGAATGAATTGATGAATAACACTTTTTCGAATACTTGAAAACACACACCCACGTCACAACACCACTTTTCGCCATTCTTAACTTTTGGTATTCGTAACCTTCATGGTAAACGCATTCTCTTCCCTTAGATGTCCGACCAAATTCTAACTCCATAGTACTCACGATCCTTACACGGCAAGAATAAAAATTTCTCATTTATAATGTACTAGTACTTGTACTCATAATAGCTGTAGAGTATTAAACATTTTTGCCTCAAACCTTATACAGTAGTTCAGTAGTTAAAGAATATAATATGATTGCTGGATGCTTGTAGTTTAACGTGACCGTTAATCTAGAGATCATGAGCCACGGGACCTCCTTTTTACGTGGAATCCGAACCACAGGACATGGCATTTCACTTCGAAAATCTCACATGCATTGACCGGGAATCGAACCCGGACCGCCTTGGTGAGAGGCATACAGCTAGACCGCTGAGCCACCACGCCCCCAATATAATATGAGATTACAGAGATATTAAAAGTGCTAAACAACAGTAGGTCAAATTTCAACTTGATCTTTTCCATAGTAGCCTTGGGGGAGAGGGGAGATGTGTGTGGAAATGTCAGTCGAGATTATTTCTGAGTCATTAAACAGGTAGCCGCGTTCAAGCACTGTGTGGAAGTGTCAGTATTTTGGGCAGTGTGTGGAAGTGTCAGTGTGGGGAACTGTCCGGACACCGTTTCAAGACAAGATTTATCACTTCCCATGTTAAATATATAATCATTGTCTCAAAGATGGCTCGCATTTGCACTTAATTTCATACAAAGGCACTGTAAATTAGCTTTGTTCGATCCTTCGACAAAATACAAGTTTTTCGGTGGGGGCTACCTACACCCTAATCCCCTTATAAGTAATGATACGGTGATATATTATAGAAACCATTGAATCACTCACACTTACAAGAGGTGTAGTACATATACGAAACTTCGCTCCAAATCACTAAAGCCCTGCGCGGATGCGGATATCCGCGGATAAACCCGCGGATATCCGAAAATATTTTCGCTACGCGGATATAGTTCGCATTGCTGTGCGGATAGCGGATACAGTGCGGATAATGTTTCGAGTAAATTTGCGGATAGTCTTTAGAATACAAACCTACGTTAATATTACATATTTGATATGCCAATCTACAGCTTCATGCTTAAAAGAGGAATACTCCTATAGCCTATTGCGTACGAAATATTCAGGCACGTATTGCACTTATACACGAGAAGATCATTTTACTCAAATGCTTTCAACTACATTTTATTAAGTACCGTATGTTTGTAATAGATGGTCTTGACATCCCATCATCATCAATTCTCACTGCCATTATTACTATACGTACGAGATATAATGCTGTCAATAAGCTTGTTAGTTCATCGTGGTGACATCATTAACATTCCTCATGTCAGCTACTTTGCCATCTAAGCTATCCTGGAAGATCGGGATCCAGGTTTATCTGTAGATTTATTTCCAACTTGTCACTGAAGCACGTTGGCTGTGATATTGCAACATCGACTATGACATCAAGTATGCGAACATGGATGGGTCCAGAAACAGAAGGATGATGACTGACTTGGAATTTCCGGCCAAATGTCAATCCCTTTCTCCAAGCGTAAAGCGATGTTCACGTAGTGAATGTTACCGCGACCGTGAGTATGAAAATCATTTCACCAACATGGATAAACTATATATTAAAATAAAACAAGGTGAATATTCAATAGCGCGTGAAACAAAGCTCAAGTCAACGATATGGCTGACATTTTGGTTAAGTTTTCAATGGAAACGAAAAGGTGGAAGATATAGTGATGTTTTACCTTTAAAAAAGTGTATTCATACTCAGGACACAAATCAGGCACATCAAACTTCCTGAGGCACAAGTGCGAAAGTAGCCAAAAGTGTATAGCCAATTTTTTGTCTAAAGCAGAGGTCAAGGAACCAGAAGTGTCATCCACGTTGAAGTCCCTTGGAATGCCAACTTGAAGTTCCTTGCAATGAAGCAAATTGTCAGGAACGAATTTCTCCTCAAATGTCTAAATGTGTTGGTTTAACACGTTATGCTTGATCTAATATATTAAACATAATATTGAGATATCTGCAGGTTTGGATAAAAGTCATGCGGATATGGGGTGGATGCGAATAAAAGCCATGCGGATGCGGATAACAGGCGTGCGGATGCGGGGCGGATGCGGATAACAGTCGTGCGGATGCGGGGCGGATGCGGATAACAGTCGTGCGGATGAGGGGCGGATGCGGATAACGTTTTGTTTATCCGCGCAGGGCTCTACAAATCACATGCCGATAAGTGATACATAAGGAAATTTCATTCCAAATCAGCCAGTCTTTCTGAAGTTGGAAGCTTGCGAACAATTAGTCTTTTGCGCATTCATCTTCAATTACAAATGCACTATCTACTACAGACACCAAAATAACACTAGTTATTAGATAAATTGCAGACACTCAAATACATGGGGTTGATGAACAAGCTACTAAAAGAAAACGACTGAAGTAATTGTGCAGACAGTAGAGGTAAGACACTTGTTTTCAAGCGAGGATATCTTGCATTCCTTCTGACGACCTGTTTCGAAATTGCTTTCCATCCGAACTTATGTGGCGTTTACTGACCCTAAGATGTTTATCGGGTATGTATTTGCAATTTTGAAATCCGTTTGATTTATTCAGTATGGAAATAAATGCTCCTATGTGCCGGAAGTGTGAGCTTGTTCTTATTCTGAGGATTTTTAACGCGTGCTCCTCCAATTTATTTTGTTTCTTGAGTCAAGCATGGATGATGTGAGAATGCATTGCAACAGTTTTCACGCCCGTCTTTCTTCTGAAAGCGATAAATACTTCCTGCCACAGATCAATCGTGATCTTGATATTTAGAGATTTGAAGCCATTATTTTCAGTGTTCCCCCCAGGGTCTCACATCTAGTGGGACGTGGATTGGTGACCACGGGGCCCCAGCTGAGTCCGGCATTGCTTCCACATACTTGTGCTGGGCTCCTCTCCGTCTTCTTTCCTGTCGACCTCCCTTGGTCAACTCTTGTTCTTTTCCGACCCCGACGGTATTAGGGTATCCGAGACCTAGGGAGTCTTTCACTTTCCCGCCTTAATTGGCCCTTATCTCATCTTTCCTGATCCCTCCTTCTTCGAGGGGTCAGACCTCTTGTTTTCTTTTCATTATATTTCCTTTTCTCTTTAAGTTTCCCGCACTGTTTTTGTTAATTGACTCCCCATGTATCTTAATTCCCTTTAGCTATTTTTTTATTGCATCTACACTCCATTTTGTAGGTATTTTCAATCTACGTTGCATTTTGTAAGTTTTTACGATCTAAATTGCATTTTGCGAGTGTTTTCAGCCTCAATTGCATTTTGTAAAGATTGCCAATCTAAATTGCTTTTTAGTAAGTCTTTCAATGTAGGAGCAGGACATTTTAGTGAGTATTTTGAATTTCAATTGCATTTTGTAAGCATTTTCAACGTAAACCGCTTTTTGCAGGTATTTTCAATCTAAATTGCATTTTGCAAGTATTTTGATTCTTACTTGCATTTTGTGGGTATTTTGAATCTAAATTACATTTTGTAAGTATTTTCAATCTAAATTGCATTTTGTAAGTATTGTCAATCCAAATGAGTAGTTTGAATCTACCGTACATTTTGTAAGCTTTTTCAATTTCAATTGCATTTTGTAAGCATTTTGAATTTCAATTGCACTTGGTGAGTATTTTGGATCTGAAATGGGAGTGTTTCAATCTGAATTGCATAGAGTATTTTCAATTTCAATTGCATTTTGTACGTATTTTGAACCCCAATTGCATTTTGTACATATTTTCAATCTCATTTGCATTTTGTAAATATTTCGACTCTACATTGCATTCTGTACGTATTTTGAACCTTACCTCGATTTTGTGCGTATTTTTCAGTCTATTTTCTGGTTTCCATTTCATTGTCATTTTCGCTATCACCCAGACCATTAGGGGCCGGTAACCTAGATGTTAGGCCCCTTAAAACAACAATTATCATCATTTTTAGTGTTGCCTATACATATTGTCTTTTGCAACTTTTCAGTCGGTCAACACGATTGTGCCCAATGAATTGAGCGGAGTACATGTTATAAATATGTGAACACACTCCTGAAAAAAAAAAAAAAAAAAAAAAAAAACATGTATTAGTTAATTATCACACTTAAATGGGCAAATTTGGGATTGTGGCTATCATCAGATCCTGATCACTGTGTTAAGGTTAATTTTTCACTACTGTAAATTCACTACTGTCGTTCAATGGCACGTCGTTAGATGATTATAGTATGATTCGCAATTTGAATCCCGTTATACGTTAGGTTTGTTTTATGATACAAGGATTTGTGAATTACGTGAGTAACGGTGTGTATGCACGTGCATACAATTTAGAATATCACACTGTAATAATAATAAATCAATTAACAAATTTTAGCATGCACTAGAAAAACTAATTATAATGTACACTTAATTTCATATTGCTCTCTTCACTGCGATGCTCACTTACGGACTTCCTCACCGCCACTGGCATGGTGAGGTCTGCTTCTAGTCTAGCTCGCTTGTCATCCTGCACGTGATCTGTTGTCGGAAATGTTAACTAAAGTTTTGAATGAATTATCGTTCTACCTGAACCAACAGAATGAGGTTGGAAAGAATTACGAAAAGTGTATGCTATGGACTCAGACACTGTTTTCATTCTATCGTAGGCCATTTCAGCCGTCTTCCTACAACTTAGAGCCCATCTGTTGCCACCCGGTCTATTAGATGGTATAGGACCCTACCTAATACTGGTTTTGATTTGTTGAAAATAGACACAATGTGCATCCTCATCCAATAACATATTTCCCCCCAGGGGCTCACATCTAGTGGGTTGTGGGTTGGCGACCACGGGGCCCCAGCTGAGTCCGGCATTGCTTCCACTTACTTGTGCCGGGCTCCTCTCTTTCTTCTTTCCTGTCGACCTTCCTTGGTCAACTCTTGTTCTCTTCCGACCCCGACGGTATTAGGGTATCCGAGGCCTAGGGAGTCTCTTCCTTTCCCGCCTTAATTGGCCCTTATCTCATCTTTCCTGATACCCTCCTTCTGTGAGGGGTCAGCCTTCTTGTTCTTTTCCTTTTACCTCCTGCCTTGTGCACAAGGCCCTTAAGGAGGCAGGGTGTATGTAGCCCCACCACTTCTGGTGCACCGTCGATAATGCTACACCCTCAGGGGCTCACGGCTGGTGAGTTCGGGCGTTGGCGACCCCGAGGGATTCCTGAGCTGGGTGCGTTTTCCCCTTTTGTCCCTTCCCTTTGGAGCGGACCTTCTCCTCTCTTCCCTCCCCTCTCCTCTCCTCTTTTCCTTCTATTTCCTTTTCTCTTTAAGATCCCCGCACTGTTTTTGTTACTCGAATCACCGTGTATCTAAATTCCCTTTTAGCGATTTTTAAGGCATTTTTGATCTATGTTGCATTTTGTAAGTTTTTTCGATCTAAATTACATCTCGCTATTGTTTTCAACCTCAATTGCATTTTGTAAAGATTGACAATCTAAATTGTTTTTTAGTAAGTCTTTCAATGCAGGTTGCGGGGCCTTTTAGTGAGTATTTTGAATTTCAATTGCATTTTGTAAGTATTTTCAACCAAAACTGCATTTCGCACGAATTTTGAATCTAAATTGCATTTTGTTTGGTGGGCATTTTGCACATATTTTGATTCTCAATTGCATTTTGTGGGTATTTTGAATCTAAATTACATTTGTCAAGTATTTTCAATCTAAATTGCTTTTTGTAAGTATTGTCAATCCACATGAGTCGTTTGAATCTACCGTACAATTTGTAAGCATTTTCAATTTCAATTGCATTTTGTAGGGATTTTGAATTTCAATTGCACTTTGTGAATAATTTGGATTGGAACTGGGATAGGGCTTATTTCAATCTGAATTGCATTGTGTATTTTCAATTTCAATTGCATTTTGTAAGTATTTTGATTTTGAACCTCAATTGCATTTTGTACGTATTTTCGATCTCATTTGCATTTTGTAAGTGTTTTGAATTTCAGTTGCATTATGTAAGTATTTCGACGCTACATTGCATTTTGTACGTATTTTGAATCTAGCCTACGTTTTGTGGGTCTTTTTCAATGTATTCTTTTTGTGCACCTTTTCGTTCTAAATTCCCTTTTGTAAGACCATATTGTGAGTTGTATTCCATCTGAGTTCCTTTTTGTACGTATTTTCCGTCTCAGATAATTTTGTTCTGGTTTCCATTTCATTATCATTTTCGCTATCACCCAGATCATTAGGGGCCGATAACCTCGATGTTAGGCCCCTTAAAACAACAATTATCATCATCATCATCCAATAACATATTTCCCAATTATCCCCTTCCGTTCGCATTCCTTGCCTCATTTTATTAACGTGGTGTTCGTAATTTTTTTTTGCAGCGCGAAGAGTGGTGATTTTTCTGAAAATGTGTGTTCATTCAGATTTGCTGGATTATCTTTCTTCGCTAAATATGGATTATTTTATGTCTAGAGCTTTTCCATTTGCTTCGTGGTGTAGAATTTTCAAGTCGGTTTCTATGTTAGTGAAACGGTGAATGTTATCATACATGTGTTCGCATATGGCTGAATGTTTGTTATGTTTAATCGTATTTTTGAGTTCATTATATCGTATTCCAATTGTCTGCCCCTTTGCCCCCACGTAATTAGCGTTATATCCGTCTTCTTGGCATGTGAACAGATTTACGCCTGATTTAGCGTGCGGGTTTTTCTTTGTTAGGTTGCTATTGTGTAGGTGTTTACCTAGCAAGTTGTTAGTTCTGAACGCTATGTTTAGTCCATATTTCTTGAATATGTTTGTTATTTTATAAGTGTTTTTGTTCACGTAATTGAATCGTATATACTTATTTTCATTTTGGGTTGGTGATCTGTCCTCTTTTTTCTTTCTTTGTTTATCTAGTATCTGCTTTACAGTGTGGGGCGGAAAATTATTCTCCGTTGCTATTTGCTTTATCGTGTCGATTTCTTTATTGAAATTTCGTTTTGACATAGGTATGCTGATGGCCCTGTTTACCATGGATTTGATGCCTGTTAATTTGTGTGAAATTGGATGGTTTGAGCAATTATCAATAGTGTGTGCCGTTTGTGTCTTCTTACGGTATATGGAGTAGGCCTACGTTAAATTATTATCCGCTCGGTGGATAGTTAAATCCAAGTAATCTATGCGTTAGTTGTTTTCTGTTTCCATAGTGAATTTAATGGCTTGGTGTAAGTTATTGCCTAGTTGAAGCAATGTGTCTTCGTTAGTAATTCCCGTGTCGTATATGCAAATGACCTCATCTACACATCTACTCTTATGTACAATGCCTTGTACGGAACGTCCTTTGAGGAATTTGTTCTCCAAATTGTTAACGAATACGTTGGCAACTAGTCCGCTAAGTGGTAAATAATAATATCGTATGGCCTCGGGTGCCAGGTGCGAGCTTTGAGGAATTTGTTCTCCAAATTGTTAACGAATACGTTGGCAACTAGTCCGCTAAGTGGTAAATAATAATATCGTATGGCCTCGGGTGCCAGGTGCGAGCTTTGTTAATTGACGCCCAGAGGGCAGCTTGCATGTAGAATTTTATCACTCCTTGGAGCGCAATGAAAGTCAAGGAGGTTAGATATCTAAGCTCCTTGACACTATAGCGCTTTCTAGTAGAGAATGGAGGAACATTTGTGTTGGCGGAAGATCCCGAGATTAATTTTGCCATTATGAAGATGGCCTACTGAATTCAAATGGGTTCTTGAACATGCCAACAACGTATGACATGCGTACCGTGATTTTTGCCACCTTTCGAAAATCACTTACCACGGCCAGTAGCGAACCTGCAAGCTTGGGGTTGGTAGTCCGACACGATAACCACTCACCCACCGTGGCTGAGTGGTGACCCCATAGCTAAGCCTGTTGATTGTTCATATATTTTGCCCTAAAATTGAAACACGTTCTGGCTGAGTGCGACTTAAAGTAATTCTACTATTTCTTCGGTTTCTTTCTCTCTCTTTTAGAGTGTCCCCTATTACTTTTATCGCATCTTTTATCGGTATATTGGTGTACATATTCGTGATATCGAAAGAAATAATTCTCATGCTTTGTTTTATGTTTATTGACTTCATTTTATTGACTAATTCGGTTGTGTTTTTTACTGAGACGTTGTTTTCGATTATTAACCTAACCCTCAAAATTTTTATTAATTCTTTACTTAGTTTGTAGCCTGGCGAACTACGGATTCATGTCTATGATTTTAGCTTTCTCCACCTTCGTGAGAATGTACTCTGTTTTGTTTAGTACATTTTTGACCTGGGTTTTAATTTTTTTTAGTTGGACTTTTCCCTATGTCATTGTTTATGAATTCCACAGTTTTATTTACGTAATTGGTTTTATTCATGAATAATGTTGTTTCTCCCTTGTCGGCATGCATGATATACAGGCGTCTGTATGGGTGTTGGAGGGATACTCTTCCCTCCAATAATTTTGTCCTAAGGTACGTCCCTTCCAACAATTAAAATCTGATTCCATATATTTTGTTCAGTTTTCATTTATCCGAGGGAGAGACTCAGCATTTGAAATTAAATTTCAGTTTTTTCTAGTATCGAACAATGTCCATCCCCTCTCTCCTTGTGTGTGACTGGCTGCGTGGCGTAACAGTAACGTTCACGCCTGCTGCACCCAAGATTGTGGAATTGAATTCCAGTGCAGTCAGTTGACATCTGTGGGTGCGACCCGTGTCTGTAGATTTACTGGCTCGTTGCAGATTCACTTCAGGGCAAAATTCTGCCACCCCGGCGTCTCTAAAAGCCGCAGAAGCTAAGAGGGACGTATAATATAATAAAATAATAATAATAATAATACAAGCGAATTGACCACTTAGGTTCACGCTACAACTTCATTTCTTTTTCTTCGTGCGGAATTTTCTCTGTGTACAATACTCCTTCATACGTTCGCTGACATTATTTATTTTTATTATTATTCATATTTCCTTCTGTAATTTCGTTCCCACGAATGAGGGGAGTAGTGAACTGTGGCTGGGTACATGTTTGAGTCCAATTGTATGTTTGGAAAGCTGAAACCAAATTCTCCAACTATCTACAAGTACTATACATGCAAATCCTTTACTATGTTTTCTATATTAATTAAGAGGCACAGTATATTTTACAAACAAAACAAATCACAGCGGGAAATTTGTACAGTATCTTGATCCTGAAACTACCATCACAATCCTAATGCTCTAAACCAGCGTAAGACAAACCACTTAATTGTGACGTTTAATAAGAAAGATCAGGGCTTGTGCTGCGTGTGACGTTAGTGGCGTAAGGCGATGTGAGTTGATTCCAGGCTGTCTACAGCATAATGTGGATTGCGTGAGTGAAGTACAATGTTCGCGACGACTACAACGACAGTGTGTACCTAAAGTCAGACCCAGGCAACTCAAGACAGCTAGGACGAGTGTGCAGTGAGAGGAAGGTTTGTATAGCTTGTGACGTCAGCCAGGGGCGTATATATATATATTTTTTTTTGGGGGGGGGGGGGGGGTTGGGTTGGGGCGGACTATCCTGGGAAATTGTGAGTATTCTCAGGGGACTGTCACCGCAAAATACCCAGGAATATCAACCAATATCTTAGAGCATATAAATTTGTGTAATTATTTTAGATAATTTACAATTAACTTATAGCCTACAATTATTACTGGCAATACCAAAAAGGTTATAAAATACAACACAACACACAAATAAAATTTTATACTTAATGAATTTTCCATTATGATCTATGGATAAAGCCCCGCTCGGATGCGGATATCCGCGGATAAACCCGTGGATATCCGCAAAATTGTTCCCCATGCGGATATACTTTGCATGGCTTTGCGGATAGCGGATACGTTGCGGGTAATTTTTGGAGTAAATTTGCGGATAGTTTTTAGAATACAATCCGAACTTGTTGAATATCATGGGGAAAGTTGAGTAATTGTGCACAGCGGGAAATCGTGCGCACCTATGTTTTTCGAGTTGGTAGTACAACTAGCAACTCAGCTCCCTGCTACCCTCAAGCTGTCATCGTACCTATCAGATAGGGACAGTCAGCATGATGCCAGTCGCTATGAATGTGGTAACCGTGTGGCTTGGATGAAGATACTTAACACTTTGCATGTTATTTTCTGTAGCCACAAATAAGAAGGTAAGCCTACAGTTGTGATTCAATTATTTAAAATTAAGTGTAGTTTTAAATGCCAGTGTTTACAGTGGCTTTGCATGTATTTATTTTTCAATATAATAGATTAGTTTATCGGGATTGAGTGAGTTACGTTTTAAAAGGAGAGTGGGGTAATTGTGCGCAGAACATATATGATACAAGACATACAACGCGACATTAATGGCAAAATATTTCATGTTTGTTCTCCAGATGCCAAGAAATTATACGCGGAAAACGGAGAAAAACTTTTACCCAGCAGAAAATATGCAGAAAGCTCTACGTGCAATTGGGGATGATGGGAGGAAAATAAGGGAAGTGGGGAGAAGTTTCAACATTCCCCAGTCAATCCTGCGAAAGCAGTTGCTGCAAAATTGTCTTGCTCCACCTCGTCTAGTCAGTAAATATGTTTTTACAGACGAAATGGAGTCATAATTATCCGAATACATTTTGACATTGGCAAAATTATTTTACCGCTTAACGTCCACCAAGCTTGTCGGACGGATAGAGTTCAAGTTTGCCGAGGAGAATAAGATTCCCCATAATTTCCGTAAAGTTAAAAGTCTAGCAGGCAAATATTGGTTGTATGAGTTGTTTAAGAGATAATAATAATAATATCGTATGGCCTCGGGTGCCTGGTGCAAGCTTTGCTATTTGACACCCAGAGGGTAGCTTGCATGTCGAATTTTGTTGTTCCTTGACTATGAAAGTCAAGGAGGTTAGATGTTAGATATCTAAGCTCCTTGAACACTATAACGGCGCTTTCTAGTAGAGAAATGAGGAACTTTGTGTTGGCGGAAACTCCCGAGATTAATTTTGCCATTATGAACTCGGCCTGCTGAATTCAAATGGGTTCTTTGACATGCCAACATCGTATGACATGCGTATCGTATTTTTGCCCCTTTCAAAAATCACTTACCACGGCCAGGGGCGAACCTGCAATCTTGGGGTTAGTAGACCGACACGATATCCACTCACCCACCGTGGCAAGCTTGTTGAAGAGATACCTTGCATTAACGTTGAGACAACCTGAAGGAACAAGCCTAAATAGGATTGACTCCTTTAATGTTGACGAAACGAAGATATTTTATTATAATATCCAAAACTGCAGAATTTTCGTATCATTGCATTGTTATGCTATTGTAAAATGCATTTGAATATTCTAATATTAATGCTCAGTGCAAGGTTCAGCCAATTCACATTGTAATAGTATGGCTTTCCAACAATCATCCCGTGCGCATAATTTCCCAACCCACCCTGCAAGGTGGGTAATCGTGCGCAAATGCATATTTCCGAGATTTTTAATTATAGTCCACCAAATTTATTTTTGAAGTAAATTTATTTCTGCACATCGAATATAGAGTTGCTAAGGCTCCCTTATTCATAACTGCAGTTGTGTTATCTATTATGAGATTATCACAAGACCGATTCTTGCTTAGGTGCGCACAATTCCCCCACTCTCCATTACTAGGGCCCGGATGTTTATGACAAATCATATTTTTCCGTTATGTTTTTTCATGACAAATGTAAGATGATGATTTACGCTAATCCCATTCAAATTATGTCATTAAGCACAATCAACACTCAGAATTGAAAAGGGTTGCAATACTGGCTGTATAACATTCATTTTAGACATAGCACATGAAGTACATAGCCGTTCGACTTTCTGCTCAAATGTCTAAAGGATAAAGTATAAAGCAGCACATTGAAAATATTATTGTAATGCCAGTAGATTCGGATAACAAACGTGTGGATAAAAGTCGTGCGGATGCGGGGCGAATGCGGATAACAGTCGTGCGGATGCGGATAACAATCGTGCAGATGCGGGGCGGATGCAGATAACAGCTGTGCGGATACAGTGCGGATGCGGATAACATTTTGACTATCCACGCAGGGCTCTATGGAGTATGAATGGCAAATATCTAAATACTCGTATTTGTCAATTTACTAAGCAGAAAGGTAAGCCTCCGTGGCTTAGGCGGCAGCACGCCGGCCTCTCACCGCTGGGTCCGTGGTTCAAATCCCGGTCACTCCATGTGAGATCTGTGCTGGACAAAACGGAGGCAGACAGGTTTTTCTCCGGGTACTCCGGTTTTCGCTGTCAAAATTTCATTCCAGCAACACTCTCCACTATCATTTCATTTCATCTGTCATTCATTTAATCATTGCCCCAGAGGAGTGCGTCAGGCCTCGGCAGCCGGCACAGTTCATATCCTCGCCGCTAGATAGGGGCTTCATTCATTCCATTCCTGACCCGGTCGGAGACTGGAAGCAGGATGTGGATTTTCATTCTAAGCAGAAATGTAAACAGTTTTCTTCTTTTTTTTACAAGTTGATAATTTATTTCTCAAAAGTACCGTACTGTGGAATTTACAGTTTTGCCTCACAAGGCTGAGTGTACCCCGATCCAGCCCTCAGACTAGAATTAAAATTTCTTGGCAGAGCCGGGAATCGAATTCGGACATCCGGAGCAGCAACCAAAAATGCTAGCCACTACACCACGAGTTTTAATATTGTTTGTAACAGCCAATAAGTTAAGATTAATATTGTTTATAACAGCCAATAAGTTAAGATTAGAGTACAACCAAATTTACAATTGTTTAATGCTCTTACCAAAGCAACACTTTCTTAATTTTTATTGGCTTTTTCGGGGGGGGGGGGCTGGAGCCCCCTCAGCACCCCCCTTATATACGCCCCTGACGTCAGCTAGGAACAGACGTTTTGCTGAAGTCACTGTGAGTTGAGGAGTCTGTACTGTAAGGAGAGTTTCAGTGAGCCTTGATCCTCTAGGGTAAGCTGGGAGGATGCTGAGTTATAGCAGTGTTATACACCCACATTTCTTGGTGTTATTTTAGACAGGTCCCTGATATTTAACAATCACTGCCTCAATACGAACCAAAAATGTGCCAGCTCGAAGCAACATCATTCGGACGGAAACTCACTGATTGTATTAGCCTTGCCGCTGAACTGCCTGTGCCAACGTTTGTTGATAATAGTACCAGTAGCAAGAAGTAATAAGGAGACGCCGTAACGGGTAGAGAGTAAAGCCAGTGTGCACGCCCACTGTGGTGCTCAAAACATTGCTGGCAAGTGTTAGGAATATGACTGTTATCCAACCAGAACTTGCCTACTTTCGACGCACGAAGTATTGTATGTTGATGTCTAAAACTCTTAATTCATAATGTACTTCTTCTATTTCATTTTCAAATCCTTCTAGCCTAATCAAGCTGAAAATGCTGGATATGCATATAGGCTAAGCATAACAGGAGCACTTGTCACCACCAATAGTACAGATGATGATGATAATTGTTGTTTTAAGGGGACTAACATCGAGGTTATCGGCCCAATAGTACAGCCATCGTTACCTCCGACTCAACGTTTCAGTGCTACTCGAGAGCTATATATCGGTCAGAAGTGAAATCACTTTAACTAGCCAATCACAGGCAGCCATTCAAATCGATATATAACGACAAATCGTGTCTTGTTCGCTAAATCGCGACATTGTGAACGAAACTCGATTTTTCGTAATATATCGATTTGAATGGTTGCCTGTGATTGGCAAGTTAAAGTGATTTCTCTTCTGCCCGCTAGATAGCTCTAACGTTGCACTGAAATGTCAAGTCGGAAATAACGATGGATTTACTCTAGAGGTGAACGATGACTATGGCTACTGGAGATTATTCATATCCTACTCGCGCAACTGTACCTGTCAATCAAGCAGCCTGACAGCATGGCACAAGTAAACAAAGATTAGTTCCTAACTCGATTACATGACAGTTCCCCACACTGACACTTCCACACACTGCCCAAAATACTGACACTTCCACACACTCCATGGACGCGACTACCTGTTTAATGACTCAGAAATATTCCCGACTGACAGTTCCACACACATCCCCCCACCCCTAAGGCTATAGGCTTCAGTGATCATCGTTACAGCCGCACCTGTGACAGTGCACCTTAACATAATACTCATTTGGAGTGAAGAAAAGCGCTCGGTCTATGTACTTCATTACTAATACGGTCTCGAAAATATAATTGTGATGTAGTGTAATTTCCATCAAAATAAAATAAATGCAGAGTCTGATTTCCATCACACTTTATCCAGGCTGTGGACTGGCAAAATAATAACAAAATCGATCAGTTTGGTGTTGTTATAGTTTTGGCGTGTTTAAAATCAGCTTTCTAGGCTTCGTCAGTTGTTTTGTATCTTTTTTATTTATGTTTTTTTTGTTTTGTTTTTGTTTTTGTCATATTTGTTCAACGATAATATTAACCTACTCCATTTTCTGTGAATAGGCAACTGCCTTCAGAAAACTTTTCATATTTTTGTCATTTTCGAACTTTTTCTGAATGTTGTCAATCCGTCCGTCCAGTTTGACATATTTTCGTCTTCTTTTTTTTCCTTCCATGTTGAGCTCGGCCTTTAAAAATGCGCAGTTTGTCTTCTCAGCTTCCGTCTTCAACACTTTAACAACCTCTTTTAATTTGGGGTGAGGTCTCCCGACAAGATTGTTGAGTCGGTTGTTCCAGCCCTCAACAGCATTCGTTGTCCTGTGTCGTGCTTGGTGGCAGTTCCACATCTCGATTGGAATGTCTTGGTTCTCTAGCCAGTTGTCAACGAAGTAGTCAAAAAACTGGCTAAGTTTGGGACTTTCTGGAGCTTGAGAGTGTATTTCCACCCATCCATCGAGCACATCTTCAGGCTTTAAAAACGCAAGTGCTGCGCACATACGGACATGAAGGCGGATTTCGTTATTCTCTCGGTACTCCACCGATAATCCGAGATCCTGTACTTTTCTCCATAAGCATTTTGTCATGTGAAAATGACAGCCATGTAATTTTGTTGTTGGAAATACGTGTTTCAGAGAAGAAATTACAGCAGCTTCAAAATCCACATTTACGTCTTCTGGTCTCCACTCCGGAACAGCCTGGAGGAGGAGTCTGAACAGTCTCGTATACGTTTGCTTCTTCTTGTTTGGTAGAAGTGCGAATGCGATAGGAAATATATTTGTCTCATCATTGCTACTCCCAAAATCGGCATGAATGGTATATATTTGACAAAACTGCTTGCTAGAGCTCTTGAAAGTACCATCCATAAAAAAATGGCTAAAACATTTCAAGCTCTCTTTTCCTTTGCTGCCGCAAAAAACAATAATTCTTTCTTCATTTCCGTCGTCGGCCAAAAGGAAAGACGAACCGTCAATCATAGTCAACGTATTGATATCAAAAACGATATTTTCTCTGTGTTCCGGCTCCTTTGTGCTTCCCTGGGCACTGCTTTTGTGTCGATAAAGTGACCTCATCATAGACTCTGTCCTAGGCATTTCGGTAACGAAGTCATAACCTGAAAACAAACCATCTATCCTATACTCTAAAACAAGCAATGTATGTACACGAGAAAACGAAAACTGGCCTAACAATTTTAATGAAGTCTCGGAATAAAGATTTTTTATTTACAAATAAAAATTGTTTCATAAATAGAAAAAACATTTTAAAAGTATGGTTAAAAAAATCAAAATTTCAATGCTAGAGTTTGGAAAAACAAATAAAAAACAGGGGTCTGCTTTATAAATCTATAAAATGTTGTAATAAAGCACCATAGTACAGTAAAACACAAATGCTTGGAAATGTTAATAATGCAGTGTTATGCTTCCAATCCGCGCCTGGAGTAGAAAAGCAGCTCTGCACGCGTATGTTTTATAATTAAAAAACACACTTTTGACATTTATAGTGCAGGACCAATGCTTGAAACTTGTTTCCAAATAGTTCATGAACATAAATTAATATAAAATATTTTTTTAAATTAGATTTTTGATAATTGTAAAATATGATGAGTACGTTGGGCTCCATTTTCAATAAATAAATTTTAAATAGAAGAAACCACATTATTTACGTATGTGTTATTTGAATGAGTTTACTAAATTCACTCAGTGGTACCCTACTACTAAAACTAATGCTAAGAACACATACCTTTATCATGAAGGTCACCCATGGCATTGTTGTAAATGTGACTAATGCTGGCATCTTCTTCGCGTGCTCTCTTCACCGCCCCTTGGACGTGCTTCGAAACCTCTATACGGGCAACATCAGGAACACCACACTGATGCTCACTGTTTGGTCCACGGGTTAAAATGTTTTCATTGGACTGAATTGATGAATAACACTTTTTCGAATACTTGAAAACACACACCCACGTCACAACACCACTTTTCGCCATTCTTAACTTTTGGTATTCGTAACCTTCATGGTAAACGCACTCCCTTCCCTTAGATGTCCGACCAAATTCTAACTCCATAGTACTCACGATCCTAACACGGCAAGAATAAAAACGGCAATGCCAGTAGACTGCGTAGGTACTTGCTTCCGAAAGAATTTACACCTGCTACCCCATTGGCTAATCCATAAAACGGAATGTGACCACATAAACCAGGAATCCAACAACAACAACAACAGGACACTGCCCCAAGGGGGTAACCCCACTAGTACTAGTACTAGTACTTGTACTTGTACTCATAATAGCTGAAGAGTATTAAACATTTTTGCCTCAAACCTTATACAGTAGTTCAGTAGTTAAAGAATATAATATGAGATTCCAGAGATATTAAAAGTGCTAAACAACAGTAGGCCAAATTTCAACTTGATCTTTTCCATAGTAGCCTTGGGGAGAGGGGAGATGTGTGTGGAAATGTCAGTCGAGATTATTTCTGAGTCATTAAACAGGTAGTCGCGTCCATGGAGTGTGTGGAAGTGTCAGTATTTTGGGCAGTGTGTGGAAGTGTCAGTGTGGGGAACTGTCCGAACACCCCTAACTCGGCCACCGGGAATCTTATCTTGAAAGGCTAATCGGGGAGCCCAACCTCATTAAAGCTTCTGCCATGGTACTTGGATTTTCTGCGGGAGAGTACGCTTGTCATGTACGTATTATGCAGTTCTACCCACGCAAAGCAAGTGAATATTGCACTTATTGCTACTCGTGCCTCGCTGGCATCGGCAGAGCGTGTGTTCGAATCCCACCTCGTTCTCACATAAATGGAGTGTATTTGTATGGCTAGTCATGGGAAAAGTGCAGAAGGCACCTTCCCGGCATATCCTTGGCATAGGTTAAAAATATATAGATTTGCTTGGCCGGGATTCGAACCACCGATTTCACGCTTTTTATTCGGTCGACACTAACCAGAAACCAGTGGCTAAGACACATGCATACAATATATATATATATATAATTAAATTGGACACACTGCGGTCAAGTTGGTAGTGGAGTGTGTCAGTTGCTATGGTGAGTTCTTGTTCCGAAGTGCAGCACTGGATACACTGAACTTGGACTCTTAAAATAGCGCTTCGATCTGTCCTTAATAAAGTCTGTATTTTGGGCAGGAGTGAGTTTGCTCCACGGAACAGCGAGCATGAGCGAGCAATGCACATTAACATCGGTACGGCGTCGGTAGGTGGGTAGGTGAGTGGTGGTGTGTTCTGTGACCGCGAGATGGCTCTCGTTCGCTGGTCAGAGTCGCAGCTCGAGCCAACAGTGTCGGACAAGTCGTCTGACGTATTGGTTGAAGTGTGAGTGAGTACATTGCAGTGAAATGCGGTTTCTTACAGAGATTCAGCACAGCGCTCCTCAGGGATGGGGATGTTTGTTCCCAGGAAAAGGGGAGTCTCACCTTGCTCCACCAGTCCGCAGGTAGCGAGCTTTCTTTATATCACTCACGTATATATGCATGCTTCTTGTCAGTATTGCCATTATTAAATGTCTTGTGTTTCTCCTTTTCGGCTATGGGAATTTCCTTATTTTGTGTCTTAATTACTATACCCGTAATGAAATATGCCTGAAAACTTGCCCTAGCGTTGGTAATCTGTGGTGAATCATTTTACTTCCTAAATAATTGCCTATACGAGATTCGTCAATTGAATAATTACGTCACATGTTGTCAAAATCACACGGCCGGATATGTGATAAGTTCTTCCTGGAAAATATCGAAAGGGCATTAAGACTTTCAGATGGCATGGAATTGTTGGCCCTGACCAGTGGCGGATACAGGATTAGTTTTCGGGGGAGGGGATGGGGGATCTGATAAAGTGCTACAATTAGAAAATCTGGAAATGTCATCGAATGCATAAACATATATCAGATTTGCAGAGTTATAGAATTACATTTAAGGAAGCAGCCGACGAGGCATTTTACACATTTTATCCAGTACTTATTGAGTTTTAATTTCCACATTTCCCCCCCTTATTTTTATGTACTGTATATACATTAATGGTAGTCCATTCAGACTGTCTGCTCCCATGGTGTTCCCCAAATAGGTCTTCTGATACCGTAATGTAGAGAACGAACGTTCTGGTTTTGCAGTAGTTACCGGTAAAGTGCAGAAAATATTCAACGCCTTGTGTATGAAGGGGAAAATAATTTCATTACACCTATTCAAAGATGATATAAAATCCTTAGGGAACTCATGATGATCATTCTGTTCAAGGAAACTTCTTGTCCACATCTTTAGCTCACTGAAGAATGACTCTGGTGATGCATCAATATCATCTGGCCATTGGTTTATGGCATCAAATGTTTTTTGCAGATATTCATCTGAGGCTTGCACAATGCTTTTGGGCAGCAACGTTTGCATGGTTTGTAGGATCCCTTTATGATTCAAAAATCTGTCCTTGAGCTCACTCGTGAAATAATCTATGAAAGGAAGGAAAATTTAAAGCCTGTAGTACATTACATGTACATTTAGTATTTTAATGAAAATAATGTAGAAAACGCTCAGATCGTTCGAATATATTGAATTAATGTGAATACTTTTATCTTTAGTTTCGTCCTTAACCCATGAACGGCTGGCGATGCCGTTTGGCATCACATGTCTAAAGCGTACAGGAGATCAATTAAAATGCGAACTATTGTCTCTACTGGGCTTGTGTTGCAAATTGAGCATTCTACATACTTCAGTCTGTCTTTGACAGTTATGTGTTGTTACGAGTTTCATTGAAGCTTGGTTTTTAATATAGTTCACTAATACACAAATTATCTAGTTTCAAATACCATACATTAAATATTAAATTTACGTCATCTAACAGAGGCCACGACAGAGTTAGTTATTGTTGTTTTAAGGGGCGGAACTACGAGGTCATCTGCCCCTAACCATGACGGAGAAAAAGACGTAATATTCCGTTATTTTGTGTTACTTGCAGTGGTACTTATATTTCCACCAAAAGCACCCAGGCCAATATGGCTGTTTGGTGGCAGGACAACTCCTTGGTTACTGGTTTATCGTCAGTTCATGGAGACAAACCAGTAACTAATGTAACACCTTACTACAAAAGTGAGAATAAGAAGAATTCAAGTTCCCAGGCCTGCACTTTTCATTGAATACAACAAACATATGGGAGGCACTGATGTTATGGATGAGAATGTCAACCGTTACTACATGGGAATTCGTGACAAAAAATGGTGGTGGTCCATAATGTCTTACTTCTTGGATGCGACAATTTGCAACGCCAGGGTGTCTATGAAAAAGGCCCGAAGGGACTTGCAACAGCTTCGGTTCAGGCGAAAGATTGTATTCACCTACTTGACACCGGGTGAGTTAGCCGTGGTCGTTACGGCGTGGCTGCAGGCAGTCTCTCACATCCGGGAGGCGAAGAGGTTCGAATCCCCCGCCGGCAACCTTGAAGATGGCCTTATGTGGTTTCCCATCTTCCTTCCAGGCAAATGCCGGGGCTTAAATATTTCCCGAAAACTTCATTCGTCCCTTGTCAACAATGGTGTTTATTATTTAATAACAAATACTTGCCGATTTATTGTCATAACTTTTAACAAGAATTAAAAGTAGCACGCAGTAGTCACAATGGCGGGATGTCGCTTATTGACACGACGAACGGCTAGCGATGTCATATGGCATCACCCATTTCTGCAAAAATTACGCGTAAGTACGATAAAAAATTAATCATTTAGGGTTGGGTATTATGTCGTGAGCATCATAATATGAAGAAGCGGAAATAATGAAAAATAATTCCGCTGTTGATGGGTAACTTCCCAATTATTTTTTTTTTGGGGGGGGGGGGGGGGGAAGGGATACAACCGGCATATCCCCCTTGGATGCGCCCCTGGCCCTTCAGCTCTGTAGTGTGATCCTCTGATATATAAAAATTGTAAAATAATAATTATTAAATTCATAAGCCAAATAATTGACCTGTTACATCCCGGTTTTGAATCTGTGATCGAAATAGTCATAGTTTTTATCAATTGTAATCAGTATATCGTTCACCAGTTAAACAACAGCTTCGCAGAGAAAATGTCATTTTCATGTTAATTGGCACTTCAAAATATCATCAACAATGCATTCTTCAAACAAGAGTTTAGTGCTTTTCAGTCGGTCAACACGAATGTACCCAAAAGAGATGGGTTATGCCCTAATCCTGAAATAAATTACATGAGATTCATAAAACACTAGGATGACCAGTTTCGATCGTCAAGCGATCATCATCAGATCCAATACACTTAGGCTATAAAATCTATGTTTGAAATGCAGGTGAAAATATTTACAATATGTACAATTATTTAGTTGCAGTATTGGTACTGCAACTGTCAGTGTATGCTAAATGCACCTATATATGTTAGGTGAAATGCTAAATGGTGATGGCTATCCGGAGATTGTACTTTAGAGAGATTATATGGTTGTAAACTATGGTTAAACTATAAAATTTTAGGCTAACTACTTATCTGATTGTCTTCCGTACTACAGCTATTCGCAGTTTCCGTGCTCACTTGAACTCGCTGTGCGGTCGACTGCGTCGTTAAGATAACCACTGTCGTTAAGATAACCACCGCAGTCGACCGCACAGCGAGTTCAAGTGAGCACGGAAACTGCGAATAGCTGTAGTACGGAAGACAATCAGATAAGTAGTTAGCCTAAAATTTTATAGTTTAACCATAGTTTACAACCATATAATCTCTCTAAAGTACAATCTCCGGATAGCCATCACCATTTAGCATTTCACCTAACATATATACTGCATTTAGCATACACTGACAGTTGCAGTACCAATACTGCAACTAAATAATTGTACATATTGTAAATATTTTCACCTGCATTTCAAACATAGATTTTATAGCCTAAGTGTATTGGATCTGATGATGATCGCTTGACGATCGAAACTGGTCATCCTAGTGTTTTATGAATCTCATGTAATTTATTACAGGATTAGGGCATAACCCATCTCTTTTGGGTACATTCGTGTTGACCGACTGAAAAGCACTAAACTCTTGTTTACTAAGGCAACACTGAAAATATGGCTTCAAACACCACAACAGCATTCTTCAAAGTTACCCCTTTCATATTTATTACATTTTCGCTTAGCATGACTGCAGCACGACAATTCTACCGATGTGAGGCGAAAAGGGACCTCTTGGCCGAGAAATAGAATCTGTATGCCATCAGATATTTCAAAAATTAATGCTGAATTTGAAAATTGTATTAACTCAGAATATTAATTTTTCGAAAGTCACGACAAAGCACCTTCCATGTGCATTTCCTACTGTTCTACTGCAGGAAAATCCAAATGAAAGGGAAGGGAGTAGTGTTCCGATAGTAGTAAGCTTTTTATTTAAAATTTCGTAGAAAATATTGTTGCAGTTCTGTTCCGATCATTATTCACCTATATTCTTATGTGGTAATTGGGGTTACTAGTCTCTTTCCATTTTGCCATCAATGCCTATGTACTGAACAATAGAGGCCTTGCACTATCTACAGTGAGGACCCTCCCTATCGAACGGAGACTCGCGGTGGCCGGGCCACAGTGTATTGCAGCGTGTCGTGCAAGGCACTGGCGCAAGCAGCGACGTAGTGCCCAACTAGTTCTACACATTTACATTTTTAACGTATTTAATAATCATATATACTTTTATGAATTTCAGAGTAGTTGCTGGAAATGCTGTCCTTCATTTTCTAAACACATTGCACCAACGTAGGAAGTTTTGGTACACTCGCTGTAATTCATCCTCACTGATATTTCGTTCTCGAGAGCCTCCAGAGCACGCGGATTATTTGTGTATACCTTTTCTTTGAGGTTCCCCACAAGTAAAAATCACACGGTGCTGAATCCTAGGAACACATTTAGTGCAAACTTCTTCTTGAGAAGATAAATTTCCCTTAAGAAAATTCAATGTTTTGTTGTATACCTAACCCTGTTTAAAGCCCTGCGCGGATGCGGATCTCCGCAACATTTTTCGACATGCGGAGAGCGGATAAGCTGCGGATAATATTTGGAGTAAATTTGCGGATAGTTTTTATAATACAATCCGAACTTGTTGATTATCATGTGGAAAGTTGGGTAATTGTGCGCATCTATGTTTTTCGAATTGGTAGTACAACTAGCAACTCTGTTCCCTGCTACCCTTAAGCTGTCATCGTACCTATCAGATAGGGACAGTCAGCATGATGCCAATTGCTATGTGATAGCCGTGAAGCTTGGATGAAGAAACTTTACACGTTGCATGTCATTTTCTGTAGCCAGCAAATATGAAGATAAGCCTACAGTTGTAGTTGTTTTAAATGCCAGTTTTTACAGTGTTTATGCATGTGTTCATTTTTCAATAGATTAGTTTACCGGGACTCATTGAGTTACGTTTTAAAAGCAGAGTGGGGTAATGGTGCGCAGAACATAATGATATAAGTAAATACAACTCGAAATTAAAGGCAAAATATTTCGTGTTTGTTCTCTAGATGCCAAGAAATTATACGCGGAAAACGGAGAAAAACTCCTACCCAGCAGAAAATATGCAGAAAGCTCTACGTGCAATTGGGGATGATGGGAGGAAAATGAGGGAAGTAGGGAGATGTTTCAACATTTCCGAGTCAACCGCACGAAAGCAGTTGCTGCAAAATAGGCTTGTTCTACCTCGTCTAGGCCGTAAACCTGTTTTTACCAACGAAATGGAGTCACAATTATCCGAATACGTTTTGACATTGGCAAAATTATTTTATGGCTTAACGCCCACCAAGCTTGTCAGACGGTTTGCGTTCAAGTTTGCAGAGGAGAATAAGATTCCCCATAATTTCAATAAAGTTAAAGATCTAGCAGGCAAAGATTGGTTGTATGGGTTCTTGAAAAGAAATCGCACATTAAAGTTGAGACAACCTGAAAAAACAAGCCTAATTTGGATTGCCTCCTTTAATGCTGACGAAACGAAGATATTTTATTCTAATATCCAAAACTGCAGAATTTTAGTATCATTGCATTGTTATGCTATTGTAAAAAGCATTGGAATATTCTAATGTTAATGCACAATGCAAGTTTCAGCCAATTCATATTGTATTATGGCTTTCCAACATTCATTCCACGCTCACAATTTCCCAACCCATGAACATGATTACCCTGCAGGGTGGGTAATGGTGCGCAAGTGCATATTTGCGAGATTTTGAATTCTAGTCCACCAAATGTATTTTTGAATTAAATTTGTTTCTGCACATCGAATATAGGATTACTAAGGCTCCCTTATTCATAACTGCAGCTGTGTTATCTATTATGAGACCATCACAAGACCGATTCTTGCTTAAGTGCGCACGATTCCCCCCCACTATCCCCTACTAGGGCCCGAATGTTCATGACGTTTTTTCCGTTATGTTTTTTCTTGACAGATGTAAGATGATGATTTACGCTAATTCCATTCAAATGTCATTAAGGATAATCAACACTCCGAACTAAAAAGGGTTGCAATTCTGGCTCTGTAACATTCATTTTAAACATAGCACATGACATGCATAGCCTAGGGGAACCACTTTGTACTCAAATGTCTAAAAGATAAAGTATACTGTAAAGCAACACATTGAAAATATTATTGTAATGCCAGTAGATTTGGATAGCAAACTTGTGGATAACAGTCGTGCGGATGCGGGGCGGATGCGGATAACAGTCGTGCGGATGCGGATAACAGTGGGGCAGATGCGGATAACAGCCGTGCGGATGCAGGGCGGATGCGGATAACGTTTTGTTTATCCGCGCAGGGCTCTAGCAATCGGCACATGCTATAAATGACGGAGAGTCATTGCGACTTGTCCGCGGTACGGCCTTTGGAAAGCTCCGTTTTATAGGGAGGGCCCTCACTGTAGTTTACCAAAACTGGTAGCTTTAGCAAAATAATTACCTCGATGTAGCCTATTAATTGAGATCCTCTTGCCGATTTTTGGAATTACCTCCTTCAATTAATTAGGGTACCACTTTACACAGACCGGGTAACTTTACACACTTTTCGCTAAAATCCTTTGAGCACTGTGCGTGGTTGGTTTTGGAAGTTTTGAGTAAAATGCCTGTTTATACAAGACGCTGTGGGCTGTACGAGTAAGAAACCCGTGTTTGTGTTATTTGTACTTCATTCCTCTGGATAATAATTGCAACTTTGTGCACTTGAGTATCTGTACATATGGTAAGTTGTATAGAAACTTTCATTTCTATGACAGTCATATTTTTTATAGATGTTCTAATTTGTGACAAATCAATTTCCCTAAAGACTAGAGAGGCGGAAATTGGATGTGGAACATGTTTACTTGTTGAGTTACATTACTAGGAAGCCTAAAATAACCGAAGGTGCACGACTCGCCCTTTGGAGGGGGTAACTTTACACAGGCTCTTTGACACAAAAGCCAGTGTTTACTATTTCATATTTGAATCCCAGAGTATTTGAGTGCTGTGAATTAGTAAGAGCCTAGTAATGTGACTAAACAAGGAAACATGTTCCCCATCCACCTCCCACCTCTCTAGTCTTTAGGGAAATTTATTTGTCACAAATTAGAACATCTAGTAAAATATGACCATGTCATTGAAATGAAAGTTTCTATACAACTTAACATTGTACAGTGCATTTATAGCTACAGTCAATATCCAAAGGAGTGAAATAGAATAAACACAAATACGGGCTTTTACTCATACAGCTCGCAGCGTCTTGTATTAAGAGGCATTTTACTCAAAATTTCCAAAACCAGCTACCTGCAGTCACTGATGTAAATATAGAGTCAATTAACGTGACATTTCTGTTAATGATGCCTTAGGCTCCTGTAAAAACGAAGTTCGGTACCTTTGTACGACTAACACTTCAGCAGCATTGTTTTTCTTTTTCTTTTCAACAAACATAAAATTAAACGTTTAACACAAGTTTAATTTATTTTATAATGTATTCAGACAATTCAATTAAGCTATGAAAGTATCCTCTTTACTTCAAATGAGTGTTATCTTTCCCATCAAAAGTTCCAGGCATGTGTCAAGTAACCCCTTGTGAGGCTGTATAGCCAAACGCCATGATAAGTGCATGTCTGTGTAAAGTAACCCCAAGGGTGGGGTAACTTTACACACGTGTTCATTTATTTTTAAAAGTGTCTGAGAGATAATTTGCACTCACGGTGACGTTATGTTCTTTTGTAAGTACCCTTAAGGAATACAAAAACATGTCTCAATCAATTTAACAACCTATCACAACAAATGAAATTTAAAAAACACATGAAAAGTGTGTAAAGTAACCCCAGCTGACGGTACTCTGTAGTTTCACACTCTTCGAAAACTCCAGAAATGGTCATAAAATACATTGCATTAAAACGAAGTTTCATTATGGTGGGTTATCTGCAAAACACTTTTGATTACTCTTCGGACTGTGATCAATATATTTATTTTTATGTGGGCGTGTTGTTATTATTATCGTCATCATAATCACGAACCGATATAGCCACACCATCTTCAGGCCCGGAAGACTTGTTGCTTCAAACCTCTCAATCGCCCGTCCTTGAAATAGTTATCCTTGGTTTCCCCATTTTCATCTCCCCACAGGTGCCGGCAACGGTCACTATCTTCCACTTCCTTGCTCTCATTAAGTTCTCTCGTGACGTTTGCGTCAAGAATGGCATGTGGCTGTAAAACCCATTCGAGAAAAGAAACTAATTTCACCGTACACGTTAAATAGAAGGCAACTGCAGCAAGTCCGGAGATCGTAGGTTCTAATCCCAGTGCTGACAGTGGCTATCCTGAGTGGTTTTTTTCCACACTCCTTCAGGCAAATCCAGGGATAGTACCTTATTTCAAGTCTTGGGGCACCTACATCATCCCTGTCCCAAATACAGTTACTACTACAGTCATCACATAAATACAGCTTATCAGACAATTTAAACACACACCCAACTACACGGAGCTGATGACCAAGATGTCCCAAGGCCCTATAGTGAATTAACAACTCACCTCAACTGAAAGGGAGATAGGCCTATATGGAGTAAAAATTCAAACAAATACACACTATTTTTTATTATTGTTGTTTTTGTTGAACCTCCAAGGGAGCGTCCATTAATTACATGAGGCGTTTAGGGGGGGGGGGGTGAGGGGGTCGAGCCAAACCTCACCCAATCTCACGTGGGGGAGAGGGGTGGGGGTCTCGGTTTAATATCACGTAATTTCTTTTTTCCGCAAGAAGCAGTGTAAAATTGCGAGACAATTGGGTTAAATTAAGCAAAAAATGTTTCTCCATTAAAATATGGTGAAATCATATATTATATAATATTTATCGTAGTTCTGCGAACGCCACAAAGTAGCACAGCCCCTCGATTGCAGAGCACCGGCGCGGGGTGCGGTCCAAATAGTGTACCAGCGCGCAAAGTGCGACCCTCACGGATTGTCACACGCCGAGCTACTGAGCTTCTGTGTGCAAGCCATCTATAACGGTTTAGAATGGCTAAATCAGAGCAGATGATTTTAGTGAAAATTACATGGACATGTTGGTTCCAGTAGTCACTCTTGAGACCATACATGAGTCTCCGTGGACTGAATTTGAATGAATATTCTTTTACGAATATTAGTAATTTCTACTTTAGTATTTTATTGTTCAATTATTTCACTGCGATTCTAGACTACGTTGTTAGAAGTCTTAAATACCATCTATATATATAAAAATCAATGTAACGTGATAGTTTGTCTGTGGGTGTGTATGTCTCCTATGCGTTCATATACCATTCGTCCGATTGCGATGAAACTTGGGTGAGATGTTGAGTACACTCCAAGGAAGGTTTCTGACTTAGTAAATCCATTTTACAATAGGTAGCGCACGCGTAGATTCAACAAATGAGCGACGATGCGCGAAGCATTTCAACAAAGTCCCGTATGTATTCTTATACCATTCGTCCGATAGCGATGAAACTTGGGTGAGATGTTGTGTACACTTACGTGAAGGTTTCAAAATTAGTGAATACATTTCACAGTAGATAGCGCACAAGTAGATTCAACAAATGAGCGACGACACGCAATGCGTTTCAACAAAGTCCCGTATGCATTCATATACCATTCGTCCGATAGCTATGAAACTAGGCTGAGATTTTGTGTGCACTCCAGGGAAGGTTTCTAGCTTAGTAAATCCCTTTAAAAATAGGTAGAGCACGAGTAGAATCAACAAATGAGCAACGGCGCGCGAAGCGTTTCAACAAAGTCCCATATAATTTCATATACCATTCATCTGATAGCGATGAAACTTTGGTGAGATGTTGTGTACACTCCAGGGAAGGTTTCTGGCTTAGTACATACATTTTACAATAGGTATCACACCAGTAGATTCAACAAATGAGCGATGACACGCGAAGCGTTTCAACAAAGTCCCGTATAAAGTCGTATACCAGTCGTCTGATAGTTATAAATGTTTGGTGAATTGTTGTGTACACTCCAGGAAAGCTTTCTGGCTAAGTAAATCCATTTTACAATATGAAGCGCACGTTTATATTCAACAAATGAGTGACTACGCGCGAAGCGTTTCGACAACGTCCCGTATACGTTCACATACCATTCATCCGATTGCGATGAAACTTGGGTGAGATGTTGTGTACACTCCAGGGAAGGTTTCTGGCTGAGTACATCCATATTACAATATGTAGCGCAAGAGTAGAATCAACAAATGAGCGACGACACGCGAAGCGTTTCAACCAAGTCCCGTATGCATTCATGTACCATTCGTTCGTAGCTATGAAACTTGGGTGAGATGTTGTGTACATGTCATGGAAAATTTCTGGCTTAGTAAATCCACTATACAATATGCAGCGCACAAGTTGATTCAACAAATGAGGGACGACGCGCGAAGCGTGTCAACAAATTCCCTATAAGGTCATATACCATTCTGCCGTTAGCGGTGAAACTTGGGTGAAATATGGTGGACACTCCAAGGAAGGTTTCTGGCTTAGTAAATACATTTCACAGTAGGTAGCACACGAGTAGATTCGACAAATGAACGACGACATGCGGAGCGTTTCAATACAGTCCCCTATGTCTTCATATCCCATTAGTCCGATAGCGATGAAACTTGGGTGAGATGTTGTGGACACTTACGTGACGGTTTCCAACTTAGTAAATACATTTTACAGTAGGTAGCGCACGAGTAGATTCAACAAATGAGTGACGGAGCACGAATCGTTTAAACAAAATCAGGTATGCGTTCATATACTATTCATCCGATTGCGATGAAACATTGATCAGTTATTGTGTACCCGCCAGGTAAGGGGACTTAGTAAATCCATTTCACAATAAGTAGCGCAAGAGTAGATGAAACAAATGGGTGACGACGCGCGAAGCGTTTCAACAAAATCCCCTATTGCGTTCATATAACATTCTTCGATTGCGATGAAACCTTGATGAGTTATTGTGTACACACCAGGGAAGGGCTTCGACTTAGTAATACATTTCTCAATAGGTAGCGCACGAGTAGATTGAACAAATGAGTGACAACGCACGAATCGTTTAAACAAAATCCCGTATACGTGCATATACAATTCAACCGATTGCGATGAATCATTGATGAGTTATTGTGTACACACCAGGGAAGGGTTTCGACTTAGTAAATCCATTTCACAACAGGTAGCGTACGAGTAGATTCAACAAATGAGTGACGGCGATGAAACTTTCGAAAGTTGTTGTGCACGCTTCCACGAATGGTTCTAAATTAGAAAATCCATTTTACGATAGCTTAGAGGCAGTTAACATGTAGTGTATCCAAAAGCACTTCAAGAAACAGAATTTCAACGCCAACACTTTCTTTGATTGGCATTGCAACGCATGCCGGGTACAGCTTGTCTTAAATAAAAAGAATTAAGCAAATTTTCTTTTAAAATTAATCCAACACAATGAAGCACAGATTAACTTATTTACATAAAAAAAGGCATTTTGTAAAATCTCACGTGAGATTAAGGGAGAGGGTCGAACAAAATCTCACGACATCTCACCAATCTATGGTGGATACGTTGTTCTTAGTCCTAATTGATTGGAAATGTGCGGCCAAGACATTCTCGAGCAGACAGCTATGAACAAATATTTCCACTCTAAATATAGCAGCTTAAAAGGTGGCCAATTAGTCGTGTGTCTAATCCAAATCTTGGCCAAATCTTAGCCATCACATGTTCCCAGATGTTCTAACAAGTGGAGTAACAGGCATTCCATGGAATCTGAAATATATCACTCTTCGAATTCCTTCCCATCTGGGCATACCCAGAGCAAATTCAGTTGTGTGAACTGAAGTCGTAGTCATTGGTAGAGTCCCAGATTTTTAACTGTATCAGCGAATTATTTCAGCAAACATACATAAAATGTTATCACAACGATATATTTACCCCAAATATGCCATTGGTTTCGGTATTGAAGCCGCGAAATATCGCAAAAAAAGTTATTTTGCGAAATGTGTTATTTTCACCCTAAAATTCTAAATACCAACGAATTGCTGGTATTTAAGATTTTTTAAAGAATTATTTAATTTAAAATTAGTTGAAATAGTTCCAACATCTATCGTTTGATAGAAAATAAGAAATCTCAAATATAAATGATTTGTAAGCCAGGGGATAACTAAGTCCCTTCTCGAGCTTGATTGGTTGAAGTCCTGAACTCGTGAAAACAATGCGCTGCTTGTACTTTAGGGATAACTTAAGTTTCACGAGTTACTGAGAAGAACTAGGGTAGCCATTTGTTCCAATAAATGTTAGGTTAGGTATTAAACATACAAAATATAGCCTAATTCATTTGAGCGTTAGTTCTCCGAGAAAAAAAAACTAGGATAAATTGTTTGTTATTCCTCCAAATGTTTGTATAGTGTTCATTATTTAACCAAATCCGTGCATCGTACACATAGTTATTTAGCACACTCACTTTTTAATTTCACCGCTATGGATATTTTATTTCACCGCTTTGAAACCTTTTAGATCATCATAGGTCAGGGTCCCTAGTCATTGGTATTTTAATTAAGGAGCGTCCGAATAAAGACAGATAAACTGTATCCCCTTTTGTTGCATTCGTGCTTCTGCGAGGAGTATTGGGTGAAATTATTCCAAATACAGTTGAACCTGACTAATACATTTACCACTTTTAACTCAGAATTACTTCGAAATCAAAGTTACACAACACATGACATATTTAGTGAAAAACCAATGGAATAGACCTACAGTACTGCTCGGGTCCAAGCTCTGTGAACTTGCGGGGTGAGGGGAAGGGGGCAGGGAAGGGTCAGGCGAGAAGAGAAGGGTCTGTCAACAACCCACCGTGATATCTAGTCTATTTCAATACTGCTAACATAGGGCCGTTCCTCAAACCACTGTGGTGTTGCGAATGAGTGAGTGAGTCACCGACCAATGTATTTGGTTCTGTTACTACTCACGGACCGGGAAACCTCATCACTCGTCACCATCACTCCTCATAGTCCGCGATCCACATCCCTCTCAGGTTCACGCAGCTTGGATCCGAGCAGCTCTGTGAACTTGCAGGATGAAGGGCTGAGGCAGGGAAGGAGCAGGCGGGAATTGAGAAGCCTGTCTACAGCCCGTCGCGTTACCTGACATGCTCATCTATTCCAATACTGTGAACATAGGGACTTTTCTGAAACCAGTGTGGCATTGCGAAGGAGTGGGTGAGTCACCGACTAATGTATTTGCTTCTGTTACTACGCAAGGACCGAGAAACTTCATCACTAGTCATCACCGCTTCTCATAGTGCGCGGTGCACAATCTTCTCAGCTTCACGCAGCTTAGACCCGAGCAGAAGTTATCTCCATCTCTGTCACTATCGCTTATAGCTGGTCCATCACCATCGCGTTGTTGGCATACATCAGCAATAATCTCTTCATCCCGTTGTTCCTCACATTCAGCCAGATTACCATCGAAATGCACAAAAGTATCGAAATCTGCACCCTCCGGTAGCGTTAGCTCATTGCCAGACATAATTTCGTCCCCATAATCATCATTAGAGGCAGCCTCTTCCAGTAAGACACCAGCTTTGCGGAAACAGTGGCTGATTGTGGAGGATGGCACCTGTTTCCAAGCAGTCGAAATAAGGTCCATGGTTTGTAGTAAACTAATGGAAAGAGTTTCATTTCTTGCATCACTCAGTGTTATTAAATGCTGATCCAGCAGTTTTAGCCTATTTTCATGTATGAAAATAAAAATAAAAAATAGGCTGAGATCACCTTTTGTCCGTGTGTGCGTACAGTATGTCTGTGTGTACCCCCCTAATAACTTCTAAACGGCTGGAGCGGTTTCAATGAAACTCGGTAAGGTCATAGCACCATTTCGGCCGACCCTGACCGTGCCCTTATATTTTATTACGTCTCACCAATCCAACATGGCGGCTGTGCGAAATATTTCACAGGCATTCTATATCTCCGAAACTATTACCGATATCACCTTGAAATTTTGTACAATGATAAAGGGCACTACTACAAATTCATCTATGCAATTTTCAAAAACCTGTAAAGTACAAAACGAACATGGCGGCCAAGCGAAGTTGAAATATATTAATAGACTTTTCTCGCGATTTAACAATCTGAGCGCAGTGAAATATGGTACAGTAAATGTTCGTACACATTGTAATGCACTGGCATCTAATTTAGTTACATTGTTTACATTACCTCAAGATGGTGACTGTGCGACATTTGAAAATTAAGTTTTTATTTTTTGTCTATTAATCATACGATCGAAGTGAAAGTTTGAATAATGAACGTACGCAATAATTTTCATTTAATGACACGTAACTCTATGGCCTATACATATAACAATCCAACATGGCGACCATCTGAAATATTTAGACGGTTCTCAATATCTACGAATCTATTAACAGCAATCAAACTGAAATGATTTTTGTTCATAGACGCTATGAACATACGTTCGTTCACTTATGGGAATTTCAATAACCTGGCGAGCACAAATCCAACATGGCGGCGACACGAAATAGAAATATTTAAATGGACGTTTCTCGCGATTTAACCATACCCGAGTGCAGTGAAACTTGGTATGGTAAATGCTTATACAAATTTTAATCCAGAGGCATATAATTTATTTCAATTGTTTTCATAACCACAATATAGCAGCTGTGCGAAATTTTAAAATCTCGTCTTTATTTCTTGTGTCCTAATCATGCGATTGAAGTTTGAATACTACACCTACTCAACAATCTTCATGTAACTTAATAGTACATAACTCTTTAAGACCTACATATATACAAATCTAACATGGCGACTATCCGAAATATTTAGACGGTTCTCAATATCTACGAATCTATTACAGCAAACTGAAATTTTGTATGTTGATAAGAGGCAATTAACATAAGTAGGATATATGAAAATAGGCTGTATAGTTCTTCACGGAACTACTTGTTTTATAATGCACTTTGAAATTTGCAATGATGCCCAAATCCAGCGGTTGTAGAACACTGGTACAGTTAGGAGGGAAATGTTCCACTCGGACATTCTTCAGAACGATTTGAGGTGGATGTGCTGCACATTGATCCATAAGAAGAAGGCTCTTCTTCTGTTTCTTTTTAATTTTAATGTCCAGTTTTCTCAATCACTGTTCCATTAGAAGCCTAGTCATCCAAGAATTTCTGTTGGATTCATATTTAGGGGCCGATAACCTAGATGTTAGGCCCCTTTAAACAAAAATTATCATAATCATCCTGGATTCATATTCCTAAGGTTTTGTTTTCGCACTCTTTAAACACCTCGGTTTCTTCGATTTTCCTATCACCAGTGGATGAAGTTTGTCCGACCCATCTGCAGTAGTGGTGAGAAGAACTGTTACTCGAATTTTACTTTTCTTCCCTCCATGGCAGGAGTCACCTTTTTTTTGTTTTATTAGGAAGGATACTGTAGAACAAGCCGGTCTCATCACAATTGTAGATGTTTGTAGGCTAGTAATCTCTTATGATACCCGGCAGGACCTCTTCTTTCCAGTGTTGCACCGTGACGTCGTCTACAGCTTTTGAGTCACCACAAATTTTACTCCCTGTGATTCTGTGACGATCTTTAAATCCTTGCAACCATCCTGACGACGCCTTGAAATCAGCAGTGATACTCAGCTAAATCTATCGCCTTCAGCATGTCACCACTAATTGGTAGAGCTACAGCCCGCTTTTGCTGGAACCATGTGAAAAGTGCTTTCTCCAAATCTACGTACCTCCCTTCATGCTGACGGCTGCGTTTTGCTGATTTCGAACCCAGTTTTAAAATCTCATCCAAAATAGCGGTTTTTTTTACTGGCGACTGTACATAGAGTGGTATAAGCAATCCCTAAGTCTGAAGCAATTTCAGTTTTGTTTTGTGTGGATTAGCGTCCACTTCTCGTATGAATTTTACTTTCTCATGTAGTGTATAACTTTTCCTTTTTGTCTTATCCATGGCTAATCGAAAGCAACTGAATGACAAAACTACTGTTCAACAGTAAACACCAGATACCGGTACCGTGGACACTTAACTTGTCCATTGTTTCCACGAAATAAATTCTCATATTCAATCAAAACAAGAGTTTTGCAGAGTGACAATGTTGACCCTTGCTTTCTGGCGGCGTAACGAAGGTCAACCGAGCGAGTTCCCTTCGCTCTCTATCTTGCTCCTCCTCTAGGTGCGTAGTTTTTTATATTCACAATGCCGCTAAAATTAAGTTACAAGAAAATACGCTGACAAAGAGGAAACTACGTAAATACAGTACTGTAGTTCCTTTTATAACATCACGTGTTAAATTTCAATTACGCAAATCTGAGATGTATTTCACTGACACTTCATACGCATAACAGCGAATGCCGTGTAAATAAGGTTTAATTAACACGCTTTTAAATTACATTTTGCCGGGACCTGAAAGAAATGTACGTACAAATACAAATTACGCAGAACAGAGTTACGTATAAAGCAGGTTCAACTGTATTGCTACAAACATATTTTGTCACGAGCCATTAAGTCTACTTTAAGAAACGCCGTTTAAGAAGCCTCAAGGTTTATTACTTTCTCTAATAAACTATCTGCTGGACTCATAGAGGTTTTTGTTCCCACGCTCCTGAATTATGACAACACTGTGATACAGTACGCAAAAGTGAAGTTCTCTGAAACTTTTCTTTTTCGTCCAGAAATGTACCAGTGATTGCAAGTGGCGAAAACATAGAAATAAATGCCATGGGTTCTGTTCTCTTAAGGGAACGTAATACAGAGAGTATGGGTAAGAATGTTTGAAGAAAACTAGGTGGAGCATCATGAAATGCCCGTAGGCACGCTTGTAAGACCAGTTGGCAGATAACACAATATTCGCAATCACGAAATTGTGCGTGCGTGTGAGGTAAATGTCGTGCAGGCTAAAAGTGTTTGGTGGTGGTAGTCCCGCAGCCGCCTTCCCTGCCTTGTTTGTGACGTTGAGGAGCTTTCCGCATTCAGTGCTTTCCTTGCGAGGAGCACGCTAGCCAGCCAGCCAGCCAGCCAGTGGAGTGGAGACTGTTCGAGTAGCGTATAGTTGGCACTCCGCCTCATTTATAAAAAGTTAATGTTATTTCTAACGAAAATGTCAACAGAACTGACAAACAAAGGCCGTGGACGCCTAACATTTTCTTGTCTATGTGGCAAGAACTATTCTTGTTTGTCGAGTATGGAGGAATGGCGAAATGTTTGGTGTGTTTTAAGATAATTTAATGTGTGAAAAATTCAACCTTCAGCGTCTTTATTAATTATTATTATTATTATTATTATTATTATTATTATTATTATTCTGTATGTGTTGTAACTTTTTACCAGCCCTTCTTGGGCGACTGATTTAAAACTTCCCAAAATCATCCTCCTATTTTTGATCGGAAGTACTTCATCATATACCACACAATTGAAATGGCAGGGTCGTGGAGTGTTGGACACACATTTGGTCAACCTAACTGGTATCATTTGGGCGTTCAACTATTAGGTGTAATTCCCTATAAAGAAAACTAATTATAACCTTCAAAATATGTGTATTAATATCAACTTTAAACATATGGCGGGGACTCTCGTCGAACAGACTATGGTTTACTATCTTCTCTCCTCGGCAATGACGAAAACATGTGACCCAAAATGAATGTTGGAATATAAAGATGTTTGTTACTCACTCATCGACGATCTAGCAGATAATCTACGAGACATGCTCGATAGATCAGTTCTCCCCAGCATTTCTAAGATTTTCCACACGTGGTTTGAGGTTAGAGATGTTTACTGGTTTACATAGCCACATCTCTGCGAGAGAAATGAATGTGCTTCCGTACCCAACTTGAATTGTGCTAACAGAGATAACATCGTTGTGATATGTAGCCGTTTCGAGTACATTCACAAGCCATGCTTTCAACAAAACTGTTTCTCCAAATAGGCCTACGCCAAATTACGAGAACGCGACCTTTCCAATCAGACGCTACAATAGAAGTGAAGCCCCGCTATACACGAAAATCCCACCTCTCATCTTGTAAACACATGTTTTCGTCTTTCTCCGCCAGGGTCATGATACCCTCCAACCCATACAAAATACACCAATAATCTCGAACCCATGTATATTTCTTACAACTCGTGGCGCGAAACTCTTCTCTGACGTCAGAACCTTACACAATTTACACAAAGCTTTCTTCAAGACAAGGGAAGTTATTCTCGGCCCAATCTAAATTTGGCCTAGAGTTTCCTGCTGTTGCAACATCTTGTAGCTTACCTACACAATCCGCTGTCTTGTATACTGACATCTCCCATACAAATTAAATGAAATATTCCTGACTGAGTCCCCGAGATACACAAGATATATATACACTAAATAAAATGAAATTCTACAACCTAAATGATGATGATGAACAAGAAAAGAAATGGTATGAACAAATTACCCTAACCTGACTTCTCTTGCAGTCAACCAAATAAGGGTTTGGGAACATTGTGACCGGAACAGTCACAATACGCCCCCATGTGATTCACACGGGTGAAACAAGTGTGGATCACAAACACTCAAACAAGCAACGCACTGAAAACACAAAGAATTACACTATTACATAAATAAACCCTGGAAGACATATATACATACACACTTGTCAAATTTTCACACATTCTCACTCTCTCGAATGTCTTATTGTGTCCATTTCCTAGCCTCACTGATTTCTCTCAAGTGTCTTAGGTCTACCACTTCATTTTCTTCGTCTCATCATGAGACCCTATCGCTTCACAAGCCATGGTATTTGCCTGCACAGGCCTTATCATACCATCTATCCATCTAACACTCGATGCCACTTTGCTGGTTAGCATTCTTCGTCACATCTCTTGAGTTTTGTCATGCCATCACGTTATGTTGACTGATTCTCTAAGAGTCCATGCCATATTATTTTACAGAGTGATATCTACGGAGATTCCTAATATTATGTGTACTGACAGACTTACCATCCTGGTCCGTTAAACTATAGGCACACTCACCAATACGTTTAACCACCTTAAAAGGCCCCTGAAATAGATGAAAAAACTTCCCTATCTCCTTATCTACAGCTGAAGACGGATATGGAACCCTCAGAAGCACCTGATCGCCTACTTCAAAAGAATCAAACTTTACCCGCTTCTGCTGGCGCCTACGCTTATTCCCTGCCTTGATTAAGTTGTCCCTAGCCAGCTGGATACAAACATCCTTCCCAATCTCCTCTCCCGTGACCAAACCTAGCATTCTAGCAAGCTCATTGGTAGGCTTCCTACCATACTGAATTTCATAGGGAGTGCATTTTACACTCTCATGGAACGTACTATTGAACCATCGTTCAATATCTCCTAACTTGGAGAACCACGCATTGTGGCGATTGCTCACATAGGTGCGAAATACTCTCCCTAATTCTCTCATAACTCGTTCGGACAAATTCCCTTGAGGATATCGAATAGATGAGAATATGTGCTTGATACCCAATTCACTCAACTTGGTTTTCCAGATCTTTGAGGTGAATTGACTACCGTGGTCTGATAGTATCCTGAGAGGCACCCCAAACTCAGGTACATACTTATCAGTGATCTGTAGGACACAACCCTTCCCGGTCGCTTTTCTCAGGGGATACAGTTTGACGAGTTTACTGAATGCGTCAACAACCACGAAGATATACTGATATCCAAACTGAGCTTTAACCAATGGACCATACAGATCGACACAGAGTAAATCCCTTGGTTTTTCTGTGATCACCATTTGCCGAGGTCCCTCAAGAAACCTCGTTGGGCATTTACACCGTTGACACGAGTCACAACTTGCCAGAACTTTCCTAATCTGCCTTCCCATGTTCTTCCAAATGAAATGCTGCTGAACAGCAAAAAGAACCTTGCTTGATCCAAAATGCCCTAAAGCCTTGTGATGATACCAAATCATCGTTACCTGCAATGAGCTTGGCACACACACTCTCCAGGCACCTTCATGGCACAGCCTAGCCAAGAAACCACACTCCAACTTGTACCAATACTTTCCAACCTTAATTCTACTATCCACATCCATACCTCTCAACTGAGTCAAGATATCACCTAAGACCTCATCCTTCTCCTGCTCTACAAGCAGATTCCTTAAGCAGCGTATCTCATAATCACACTCGCTTACCTTGGTTACGCAGATAACAACACCTTCCTGTACCTCCAGTACCTGATGACCCTCATCACCCCCAATGTTTCTACTCATGAAGTCAGCCACAATGTTCTCAGTACCCTTAATATGCCTTACCTCAAAGTTATATTCACTTATAGCCAATATCCACCTTGACATCCTGTTCGAAGTGAGCTTGCAGGATCCAATAAAAAGTAATGCATGATGGTCAGTCAGTATCTGCAACTTACTGCCCAACACATAACTCCTAAACTTCCCTAGAGAGTATACGATTGCTAACATCTCTATTTCAGTAATTGTATATCTCTTCTCCGCCATGCTTAGCCCTCTGCTTGCTAATGAGACAATCCCTAGATTGCCCTCACTATCCTCCTGACACAAAATGCCTGAGATGCCTTGCATGCTCGCATCAGTCATCAAAATGTAGGGACAATCCAGACGAGGATACCTAAGCATGACAGTCTCTACAAAGCCTCTCTTCAACTCCTTAAAAGCCTCATCGTGCACCTGGGTCCATACCCACTTAGTACCCTGCTTCAGCAATTCCCTAAACGGTTCTACAAGACAGGAATATTTAACTACGAATCTACGAAAATAATTGAAAACCCCTAATATTGACCTCAATTGTTTGGCGTTACGTGGTGTAGCAGTGTTGTGAATCTTGTCTAATCGTGACTGTTCGGGAGACACCCCTTGTGTTGTGATAGTATGCCCTAAAAATGTGATTGATGTTGTGCAAAACAGAGACTTCTTAAGTTTAATTGTAAATCCCCCGTCCCTTAATTTCCCCAAAACAATGTCTAAGTGATCCAGGTGTTCCTTTAATGTGTAAGATGCAACAATTAAATCATCTATGTACATTGTCACAAACTCGTGTGTGTCCCTCCCTAACACTAGATTTAAGGCCCTAATCAACGCTGAACTGCTGGTCTTTGTTCCGAAAGGAACGACCCTGAATTGGTACAAACCACTCTTAAAGCTAAACGCAGTCAACTTCCTGTCCTGTTCTCTCAACGGTACCTGCCAAAATGATGCACTCAGATCCATAGTGGAAAACCATTGCTTACCATTGAATTTCTGAACCAGTTCCTCAACACATTCTGGCCTCTGTTGGTCCCCAGATATCCTACAATTGAGCTGCCTGGCATCAATACACAGCCTGACCGAGCCATCACTCTTCCCAACCACAACTAAGGGATTCAGATATGCACTAGTTGAAGGCTCAATAATACCCTGATTCAGCATAATGCCTATTTCTTTCTCCACAGCATCAGCAAATTTGTGAGGTATCGGGTACTTGGGTCCTGAAAATGGAGAATGATCTACAATTTCGAACTGATGCGTATAGACATGTGTTAGCCCTGGCTTGTCACTGAAAACTTCTTGGTTTAGCTCTAAAACCTCTAACAACTTATCCCTCTCCTCAACACTTAAACCACTCTTATCCACAGCCTGCTGGAGTTGATCACACTTATCACCCTCCACAGCAATGTGACATAAATCCACAACTTCCTCCTCATCGTCAGCCTTACCTTCTGCCATATCCCCTACAGTGACCTCAGTAACACATGCCTTTACTGTCTTATCTACACTCTTGCATTTCATTCTCATCTCCTGGCTTATATTCCCCCTCACAAAGTTGATGACACCCCGGTCAAAATCAATAACAGCACTATGCTCGTTAAGCCAGTCTATCCCCAAAATCATTTCATAAATTAGGTTAGGAATTACCAAGCAAGTCTTGTGGTCAACTTCATTACCAAACCTCATGGGCAACAATACCTGCTTTCCCACTCTTTGGGATTTATTACCAACAGCAGTTACCACATATGTCGACTTAACTGGAATTTCTTCCAACTTACCACCGTCCTTGATTAAAGTATCATAAAATCCCTTACTGATGACACTTCTCTCACTCCCCGAATCCACCAATGCCTGCACTCTCTTACCTAGTATGCTCAACTCAACAGTTGACATAAAAGCCTCCTTCTCCCCGATACATGAGAACTCCTGCTGGTCAGCTAGCAGATCCTCCCGACTCATAGGCATAAAATCCTCCTCACCCACAATAACACACTGCTTGACTTCATTTCTTACGGACTGCCTGACTGACCTCCCTGCACAGCCCGTTCGGAGTTTAAAGCTCCTTGACCACCTTGTTCTTGTCTCCTCTGGTTCACCTGTACTCTTTCGTTACCACCTTCCTGACGCCCCCCACCTCTCTGATAGTTACCTTCCTGTCGCTGTGAATTATCCTGACGCCCCCCACCTCTCTGATAGTTTTCCTGCCTCTGCTGATAATCTCTTTGCTCCTGATTAAATCTACCCCTATTAAACTCCTGATTATTCCCCCTATTGCCCCTAAATTCCTGTTTGACCTCTGGCCTCTCCATGTGCTGCTTGCCTAAAACGTCAAAGCTCGTAAGAAGCTCTTCCAACTCTTCTACCGTCCTTACCTTCTGCATACAAGCTGCCTCCTGAATTCTAGGTGGGAAGTGCTTCAACATGACCCTAACCACATCACTGTCAGAGGTCAGCCCATCCAAATTCTTCCAAATAAGTACATGTGCCAAAAAATATTCTGTCAGGGATACCCCTTCTCTCTCCTTATATTTCCCAAAAGTTAATTTTTCCCTTTCCCTGGACTGTACCCCCTCCCCCCAGAACTTAGCTTTGAATTTATCCCTGAATTCCCTTAAACTATTCATGTTAGGCCTGTATATTTGGAACCATGCTTTCACATCCCCTTGAAATGAGTTAGACAAGATCTCCAACACTGTTTCCCATTCGACAACCCCGTCTTCTAGATCCTTGCTGAATTTCTTCTCAATGGTTTTTAAAAACTCCATAGGGTTGAACTGCCTTGAGTTAAATTGTGGCAGACCAGGGTCCCTGAGTAGCAAACTAGATGGCATCACAACCCTTTGACTCATCGGTCGCTCTTTCAACTCTCTCCTGACCTTTATCAGCTCTTCCTGCAGCTTTTCGTTTTTCTCGGTCAATGCCACCTGCTTCCCTCTCAGACCCTCAATCTCTCCCAACTTATTTTCAACGGCACCTACTCCATCTAAATATTCCCTCTTATTCCCACTTACAGTGTTGCATATCTCATCACACTTTCCCGTTACATTCTGTACTTCTGCCCTTGAACTAGCTATCTCTGACTTAATTTTCGTTATTTCCACATCTTGCTGGTTCTGATGGCCTTCCATTCCTTCTAGCCTACTTGTGATCCCAGCCTGATTCCCCTGCATTTCTGCCCTGATTTCCTCTCCCTGTTTGCTAATTTTCCCACTTAATTCCAGGTTCATACTCTCCATTCTACTATTAAGGACAGACTTATGGTCCCGTATTTCTTTGCTGAGACTCTCTATCCTTGTGTTCGTGGCCCTGTTGCTCTCCTGAATTTCCTTACTTACAAATTCCTTCACTTCTACTATCTGTTTGGTCACTGACTCTACCTTCTCATTTACAGAGCCTACCTGCTCCTTAATTTCCTTACTCATAGATTCTCCTTGCTTCTTAATCTCTTTTATTTCACTCAGTAGCATTTGGATCAAACTATCGTTCATAACCCCCCCATTTACATTTAAGTTACTACCTTCAGCGATCAGCTGCGACTCAGTAGTAACAATGGTAACATATGTTCCCACTGTCTTTTCCACATCTTCCTCACTGCCACTTCCCCCAGTTTCCTGATTACCTGACATTTTACTGTTTGATTTACACACAACCCTTGACCTTAATTCTAAATTGTCTGATGTGGACATACCCCTTAAAACAAAACAAATTACTGTGAACCCTAATACTCCTAAGGTGTCTATCGGCTGTGTGCATATGTGCCCTAATGATACCTGCTAGGTTTCCCTACTCTTGCCCCACGTTGAGGTGCTATGTTGTAACTTTTTACCAGCCCTTCTTGGGCGACTGATTTAAAACTTCCCAAAATCATCCTCCTATTTTTGATCGGAAGTACTTCATCATATACCACACAATTGAAATGGCAGGGTCGTGGAGTGTTGGACACACATTTGGTCAACCTAACTGGTATCATTTGGGCGTTCAACTATTAGGTGTAATTCCCTATAAAGAAAACTAATTATAACCTTCAAAATATGTGTATTAATATCAACTTTAAACATATGGCGGGGACTCTCGTCGAACAGACTATGGTTTACTATCTTCTCTCCTCGGCAATGACGAAAACATGTGACCCAAAATGAATGTTGGAATATAAAGATGTTTGTTACTCACTCATCGACGATCTAGCAGATAATCTACGAGACATGCTCGATAGATCAGTTCTCCCCAGCATTTCTAAGATTTTCCACACGTGGTTTGAGGTTAGAGATGTTTACTGGTTTACATAGCCACATCTCTGCGAGAGAAATGAATGTGCTTCCGTACCCAACTTGAATTGTGCTAACAGAGATAACATCGTTGTGATATGTAGCCGTTTCGAGTACATTCACAAGCCATGCTTTCAACAAAACTGTTTCTCCAAATAGGCCTACGCCAAATTACGAGAACGCGACCTTTCCAATCAGACGCTACAATAGAAGTGAAGCCCCGCTATACACGAAAATCCCACCTCTCATCTTGTAAACACATGTTTTCGTCTTTCTCCGCCAGGGTCATGATACCCTCCAACCCATACAAAATACACCAATAATCTCGAACCCATGTATATTTCTTACAACTCGTGGCGCGAAACTCTTCTCTGACGTCAGAACCTTACACAATTTACACAAAGCTTTCTTCAAGACAAGGGAAGTTATTCTCGGCCCAATCTAAATTTGGCCTAGAGTTTCCTGCTGTTGCAACATCTTGTAGCTTACCTACACAATCCGCTGTCTTGTATACTGACATCTCCCATACAAATTAAATGAAATATTCCTGACTGAGTCCCCGAGATACACAAGATATATATACACTAAATAAAATGAAATTCTACAACCTAAATGATGATGATGAACAAGAAAAGAAATGGTATGAACAAATTACCCTAACCTGACTTCTCTTGCAGTCAACCAAATAAGGGTTTGGGAACATTGTGACCGGAACAGTCACAGTGTGTGTATACTCTTTGAGCTGCCTGAATAGGATTGACATTTGGCCGGAAATACCACGTCAGTCATCACCCCTCTGCCTCTTCACCAATCAATGTTCCCATAGTTGATGTCATAATAGGCTACTCTGCGTTGCAATATTACAGCCCACGTGCGTCAGTGCCCGGTCCCGGTCAGCTGTACCTCAAGCTTGTACAGTGTGATCGCTTGTTATTGTTGTTCCCTGACTACATGGCGAGGCGAGAACTGTCGATCCCATTCTGGCAGCTCACTGAGAATAGAAGGTGATAGTTCAAGAAATGTTTACTTTGTCATGAAACCAATGAGCATTGCACATTTATGTTCTGCCTGTGTTTAATAGCATAATAACATTCATTATTCAATATTTTTTTATTAAAGTAATAAATGTATATTATTAATAAGTAATAAATGTTTAAACCCTATAGGTTAACAAAGCAAAGTATACCTTTCATAATGTGCAAGTATTACTAGGTTATAATGAATACTGCGCACGCATAGTTGAGTGGAGTCTCCCTCACTGCTAGACATGTTTGTCCTCCCTTCCACCGCCCCTACATTCCTCTTTTCACGTTCCGTTGGAGAAACGGAGCACGGATTCTCCAGCTGGTGACGTCACAGAGCACTGTGCTTGCAGGAGACTACGTACTGTAGTGGAAAAACTGCGCGACTCTTCTTACTCCAGTGCATCCTTATGTTGCGGATTAGGACGTAAAGGTGCACTGAATGGATAGATTGTTGACATTACGCTCAAGTAAAAGTTATTTCTGAGATAGTAAGATGTGCTGTGTACAGTAGTTATTCTTTATAGCCACTCCATGTCTGACCGACGTCTTTAGACGAGCTGTCTTAGGACAAGTTTCATGACTCGAATGGCTAGAGCACATCTTTATCAAAGAACTTCTGGAATGAAGCTTATATCAGCCGCCCTTTGTGGCCATAAAGTACGTACTCTCCGGACGCAAAGGTCCTGGGTTCTATTTCCCGCTATGTCAAGACATTTAATTCTGGTTAGAGATTGGAACGGTGCACAATACACCCTCCTGAGGCAACACTGAGATAAGTTCGATTCTCGCCTCAGTTGTCCTAGAAATGGTTTTCCGTGGTTTCCGCACTTCTATTTCAGTCTAATGCCGGGATGGTTCCTAACTTAAGGCCACAGCCGTCTCCTTCCAAATCCTAGCTTTAGTTACAAATAAATACACCACTAACTCCATCACATTGGCACAGGTTGTCAGATTCCACACACCAAAGTACACGGGGCTACATGATCACCGGTCATAAAGCCCTTGAATGTATCAACAACAACGAAACATAAAGTATATCAGAAAACATAAGAAATGTCATTACCTCACCAAACACCGGATTCAACGCCTAAATTACTTATTCATCAGTGTTTTACTTGTACAAATATGACGACTGTACAGTATCGTATATTGACAACACGCACGGTATCCTGGAATGTGATACTTCTCGAGTCTTATGTTGTTCACAGGTAGTGTGGGCAAATCATAACGAGCCCTGAAGGGGCGAGCGATTTTACTGTGAATTTTTTAGTGACTGCAAAGTTAGGTTAGATCCCACCAAAATTACTGTTTTTGGCAATGCAGATGATAAGGCTTGTTCCTAACTTTTATTTAAATTTGTTAGAAATGATGAAAACAAATAACATGTTTGGTTAAAACTACTTAATCCATAAATTTGCAATTCCTCACTCTATTCACGGCAAATAATAGCATGTGCTGCTTTGGAAGCCCCGTTGAATGAAAGCTAATAAGGGTCCATATTTACGAATCACATGATCTCATTCTGTAAGGAAAAACATTACGAAGTAAGTAATTTAAATGGTAAATGTGGGGTTTAGCGAGTTCACATTTTTAAAGCTTTCTAATATGTTTCATTCCATACAGTTCTAAGATGTGCTATAACGACGCCGGCCCCAGTTCGTGTCAGAAGATCCGAAGTTTCAATCCTGGTGCTGACAATCTCCATCCTGCGTGATTTTCTGTCCTCTCAAGGCAATGGTGCCATATTTAAAATCTAGAAATCCACGGCATGGACGTGCGCGTTCAATCGCACTTCACGACCGCAATGGGGAGTTGCAGCAAGTCCGTTGATTTTTTTCCACTCTCCCTCTAGGCATCTACTCTACCGCGTCCATAATACAACTACACACACTACTACAGAAGCACATGCTATCAAACGATTTCAACCCACACCTAAGTGCACGGGTCTGATGAACAAGATGTCCCAATCCACTAAAAAGTAATAACATCAAATTCTAGACATTTACCCAAATTTTAAGGTCCCATAATATTAAGTTTACATTGTTATTTTAACTCGGAAGTTCATGCACTAGAACTGTCAAAGTATGCATGCAACTATTTACTGAAAACAAATATAGGCTTATAAAAATAAGTTAATAATTCGTAATTTTGTGAAATATTCAATTTTGATGACAGTGCTGTGTACACATTTTTACACACATAGTAATGTAGTGTTCAAAGGAAGCTTGTAGTTTAACGTGACCGTTAATCTCGCGATCATAAGCCACGGGACCTCCGTTTTACGTGGAATCCGAACCACAGGACATGGCATTTCACATCGAAAATCTCACATGCAGTGACCGGGAATCGAAACCGGTCCGCCTTGGTGAGAGGCATACAGCTTGACCGCTGCGCCACCACGCCCCAATGTAGTGTTCAGGGGCACAGCCTGCGAAATACCATTTTGGATGGGGGAGTGCACTTGGTTGTGTGAGAGTGAGATAATTGTTGTAATAATTGTTAATATGACCTCCCCATGACAGTTTGATTTAGCTATTCATATTATTTGTTTGCTTTATAATTTTATATCAGTATTCTTACTGCGAGTATGTTCTAAATTTATTTAATTGTATTGGTTTGCAGTAGATGCAGTGTCATTATTTTATCAGATTATTATTATTAATAAGTGACATACGTTTCTCACCTCAGGATGATACTTATCGTAAGGTCAGAGTTGGGTAGTATCGAAAGTACACTTCATGAGTATTTTGTGTGATTTTTTATGTACAAATTTCATTCAAAAATTCATTGCATTACCGGACTTATTGTTGATTTCCGTTATCTTCATAAATTAATTGACAAATAGCATAGATAAGTTGAGCAATCCTACTGTGCCAGCAATACACCACCCTCGTAAGACATTGTGCAATGCAATTTATTTAAGATGCAGGTAGACCAAAGTCTGGAGAGGAATGTTTACCGGATGCTTAATTATCAGCCTGGTCAATCTAGAAGCCTTTCCAACCAGTAGACTTAGGCTACCTAAGTGTGAAATTCTCACTAATGTGAAATTTTTCAACTTAATTTATAAATTAAATATGTAGTCAATTGACTGTGGTGTCCCTTGGTACAGATCTTTTGCACCAGCACTGTAGGATCTCAGAGGGTAGTCCTGAATGAAATGGTGGCCGTTCTTTTATCGAGCATGTAATTCAACAACACTGGAGAGACAAACTGTTTCTGACCCTGCCTCAAGAATTTAGTAGCCACTAGATTCTCCACCGCACAGATATGTAGATGTTTTAAACGGAGCGTATCGACATGTATATGATCAATTTATTCTTGAAATGGCAGACCACCTCGTGGCGCAGTGGCTGTCACCCCTGAGGTCCAGGCTTAATTCCCGGCTCTGCAAAGAAATTTAATTCTGGTCTGAAGGTTGGAACGAGGCTCACTCAGCCACCTGAGGCAAAACTGAGAAGAGATGGGTTCAATGTCCCATCTCAGCTATCGTAGAAGTGGTTTCCCCACCTAAATTAAGGCCGCGGCTGCCTCCTTCCCCAATTCTCATCCATATTACAAATACATACACTAATACAGCCGTCTCAATAACACAATTATCAGACACATTCCATACCCTAGTACACGGGGCTACATTACTACGTCGTCAAAGTCCCTAAATAAATCAACAACATGAAATGACAATTAGTGTCTTTTTACAATCTTCGTATACTCTATTGGCAAGCGTAGGGCAAGGGTTTGAAAGAAAGCGACCGAGGCCTATTAAGAGGTGCCGTCCAGGAAACTCATTTTTAGGAGGCTGACAATGGGGTCTGTACCCCACAACCAGATGCTTTTTGCGGAATGTACGGCATGATGTTCTGAAGAAATTTTGGACATCACACAATCTAACACTAAAAAGCAAAAATACATCAAAATAGTACATATTAATGCATATTGGTTATACTGTATATTTCTATTGTAAAACATATGTGGCTTCTTTGAAACATAATCATAAAACTCGAACAGTCCAAGTGTTTGAAATTGTATTTAACTAAAACTATACCCTTCACACAGTTTATGACGAATCTGTTTCTCTCGTCCGTTCACTGAGCTGAAATCAATGAAAAAACCCGCTATATATTTGCATTATGTGCAGGAAGAGAAGAAGAGATTCCGGATTGGAAGGCCAACCTACTAGATACGAGTGTTTGCTATGATGTGCAGGAATAGCGAGAAGTATTCTATTTTCAACAGCTAAGATTGGCAGGTTTCATGCTTACTAGTACTAAAAGATCTCGCCCACTTATCATTACGCATCATTTCAAGGCTTGATTTGTTTTGCTGGAGAAATTGGTTTAAATTACACAGCTGATCACATTATTTAACATCATCCAACACAAAACCCTTTTCATTTAAAAACTCAATACACTTTTGAATATCATTTATACATACTATTCCTCTTAAATTCATCCATTCAAATGACTTGAATTCTAAAGAATCCACACTCCATTTCTCTAAACAATTTAAGCATACATAATACATTGAAATAGTCTCTTTAAGAAAATTAGATACTCCTTTTGTTTTCAGGGAAGTGAAAGACATGTTTGATCCACGGTATTCTTTTGAAACTGAATATGAAATGAAAATACACAGCCTGCTTCTAGTCTCAGACCGGGTCAGGAATTGAATGAATGAAGCCCCCATCTAGCGGCGAGGATATGAACTGTGCCGGCTGCCGAGGCCTGACGCACTCCTCTGGGGCAATAATTAAATGAATGACAGATGAAATGAAATTATAGTGGAGAGTGTTGCTGGAATGAAATTTTGACAGGGAAAACCGGAGTACCCGGAGAAAAACCTGTCTGCCTCCGTTTTGTCCAGCACAGATCTCACATGGAGTGACCGGGATTTGAACCACGGACCCAGCGGTGAGAGGCCGGCGTGCTGCCGCCTAAGCCACGGAGGCTTCTTTTTAAAACTGAATATATGTTATTCAAAATGCCAGGCATTTCAACGGTAGATTATTTCTCTTTCTGAAGTTCTTTAATGCTATTATGAAATATGGACATCAAAGAATGTAGGTGATACAAATATGCCTTGCTTAACCACCTGTTTTCAAAAATAGTCTTGATCATTTTAGGAGGATTTTTGTCACAGCTAAGAAATACGTTTTTAAAGCATCATACATGTGAATTGTTCCTTCAATTGTTGGGAAAAGAGAAAGCCATCCAGTTTTGCTGTGACACAAAAGTTGCTTCTATGAAGTAGGCCCTATCAACAAAATAACAGTACTATTTAGGCTGTTCTGGTCTTACAGTGTATATAGAGAAGTAGGTAAAGATTTTGAGCACAATACATTCCAAATCAATACTTAAACTATCGTCCACATTTTACGTGGTGGTGTGAAGAATATGAACTGGACAACCTAAAACAACTACACACTAACTTGGATTTTCAACTTTCTAAAAATGTTCTTACCCTCAGCTCGTCTGATACCACCAAAATTTGTGTTAGTGTTACCTGCAGCAAATGCTACTCATTTTTGTGTGATACTATTGTTTGACAGTGTATCTCTAATATAAGATGAAATAGTTACAGGAGTTTCGTTAGGTGTATTTTTAACCTCAATCACCTTAGTTTCAATTCCTCCAACTTTGAGATCGAAGTACTGAATTAAAATGGGAAATCTGTTTAGTGAACCATCCGTACAAACTTCATAAAAATAAATATCTTCTAAACGCTAAATAGTTACATCAACAGAATGTGGTGCAAGAATTTTATTAACAATTGTTTGAGTCTTTGTCCTTGCACATGACACCTTTTTTTGCAACATCTGAATCGAAATACATTTTTGAATTTATTTTCGGTGTGCAATCCATCGTTTGATATGACGAATGATGGCTAACTGTATGGGACGCAAGTGTTGCTTCGGCTGCACTAACATGCTGTACCAATTTTGGCTGCTGATTCTGAACAAAGGATTGTTTGATATCACTGGTACTACCGGAATTTTGCTCGCATGTTATTATGTTTCTGCGAAGACAGATGCACCTCCAAATCTTGTGCACCTTTAAAAGAGATACCGGTACTAATGAAGTAACCAGCTTATTAAATAATGAACATAAACGTCGCGAAATTCATGATCCCGTGGACAACACGTTGTTGGTTATAAAATAACATATTGTAGCCCACCGGTCTACCTAAATATTAGGTCTACAGTTAAATATGTAGGGTAAATCGAGTTATTAAACGGCAGTCCACGAGGCTAGATGAACGAAAACAAAAGAATGAAATATTTATAAGCTTACGGTAAGTTTAAGAAGCTGCTTACTTTTATGAGCTTATCTCACGTTCCTACAGGACAAATTACACACTGGGCTTCATGTTCGTTACTTCCCACTTTGTAGTCTTATATTTAGTTGCTAAAATGTCGTTAATTTACAATTCTGCTTTGGCATTGTAGAAAATCGCATTCATAGCACCACAGCTCATATAACAGTACTCCCCTCTCAATCGCAACTCATTGTTTCTTCTTCGCTTCTTTTTAACGACTGGAAAGTAGTTTTGAAACCACTGGTGTGTTCAAATGTTACTTTTAAAAGACGGAGGACATTTACGAATATAAAGAAATTCCTCCCGGATCCCGGACAAACGTTTGAATTGTAGGGCATGACGTCTAGTAACCCTATCTGAACTCTGCTTCTGCATAGGTGAGGAGAAGGAATATGACATCGTTAGTACGGGTAGCCAAGGAGTTTGTTCTCGAGATCAGGTGCATGGCGTTATTAAGCTGTACATCTATTCTCTTGACATGAGAGCTATTTATCCAAACTGGGACACAGAATTCAGCGACAGAGTAGACATAGGTAACAGCTGAAGGAACAGAGAAAAATATTGGTGCTGGAATCACAAGTGGTACCACAAAACTTCCGGAGAATGTTATTCCATATCTTGAGTTTTGCAGTTGTCTTTCTGAGATGATCGTTGAAAGAAGTAGTTTTGTCAATAGTAACACCCAGTGTAAACAGAACATACGTATAAATATAAATTGTTATATTAATAATCGCTCAGGAGAGTAGTGCGGGGAAGGAAATAGAGTTTAGGTGAAAAAAGCCCAATGCAGTGAGTTCTCAGTTGCGATCTACAGAATTCTGCAAGAAAGAAGTAAATGTAGCGACGGACCTCTCCCTTTATCACCCAGTATTTAGACCGACCTCGCTCTATGGAAGTGTGAGCTGAATAGATTCAGGATATCTGATACGTAAGCTAGAGGTAACTGATATGTTGTTGTTGTTTGAGTCTTCAGTCTTTTGACTGGTTTGATGCAGCTCTCCATGCCTCCCTGTCCTGAGCTAATCGTTTCATCTCTACAAAGCTCCGACACCCTACATCGGAGGCAATCTGTTTAACATATTCTAACCTTGGTCTACCCCTACAGTTTTTGTCCTCGACCCTTCCTTCCATAACTAAGGTTGCTATTCCTGGGTGTCTTAGTATGTGTCCTACCAACCTATCTCTTCTCTTCATTAGCAGTCGCCAGAAACATCTCTCCTCTCCCACTCGTCTTAATACCTCTTTGTTTGTAACCCTATGAGGGTAGCACAAATGATTGCTGGGACAAATAGATGGGAGCAATGGCAGGAAGGTAGTCGTAATGAAGAGATAAAGACTACATTTGAAATGAACACGCTAGATGAAGCTGACTCAGATAGTGGGATTAAGTGAAGAAAATGTGGGGGAAACTATTCCCTAAGAGGTTAATGAGTTCAGCTGTAGAGGATAGGAGAAGCAGGGGTTTACCTGGGAGGCGATGGTTAGATTCATTGTTGAATGACTTAAGGTGTAGAAACGGAGGAGGCCACATGCTGACTGCTCATAGGGGACCATGCAGGTGACTTGTTCGCAATCAGAGGCTTGCAGACTTTACTGGACGCTGCGAGGCAAAACAGTCCCAAATGAAAATATATGTATGAATAATGATAAGTCATAATTATAATAAACCTTGGGATAATAAACCACTGATTCACCAAGATCGCGCGTGCGTTTTTAGGCCGAGGAATTCGGATTTTGAAGGTTGGCAAAAATCCACGGCACTCCTAGGCGTGCAATTTGGTGATTACAAGACAACATGATTAAATATCAGCCACAGGTTTCGCTGCATTGCTAAACGGATCGTCGATCGGACTTGGAGAGTGGATCGCCTTAAGGTTCCAGCTCAAGGTAGTTCAGACCATACGTTGAAGATAGTTATAATACTTTCCACAGCTTATTAGTCCCCGTTTTACGAGGCCAGGGACGAGGTGAGGTGTGTTTCTATGTTGCATTGATTTTCACGGCCGAACGCCCTTCCTGACACCATCCTAATCACATGGCTTGATGGGAAACTACAATAGGGCAAGGGATTGGAAGAAACCAGCCGAGGCCTATTAGGAGTTACCGTCCCGGAGAACCATTTCAAGGAGCCTGACGCTGGGGTCTGAACCCTATGACCTTGTCCGTTAACGCTCGCATCTACCCCGACAATAATAGCAATAGTATCCATAGGCCTAAAAGTAATTTATTGCTATAATTTGAACAAATTGAATGGAAAGGAAACAAATTTTATTGAATGTAGTTTGCATTTTGAATTGCATTTAAAAGTAGGGCACTATTTTGTGTCTCCTGAAATTTTGTAAGTGTATTGTGTATGGAGAATATTTTTGTGTGAATATTTTGTATCGAAAATACATTTTGTGAGTATTTTGCCCAGCTCTGCATAAGTCCATAATCAGTTTATCTTAAATCCTAGTGCTAAATGCAAGTACATGTATTGACACTGAAGTAAAACCGGTTATCGGGTTAATTATGTCCGCATGCAACCAACAAGAGGATCATGTTGCTACTAAGCTTCTAGCTAGCAAACAAAAGGGAAGAGAATAGTCATATATTCTCCTTTTAAGGTCATTTGTATAAGTTGGCGTGCCTATATAAAAAATTTAAAAAATATATATATTGAAGACCTTAATCGTAAAAATGGGCTAAATTATTTCTGTTCAAATGTACAAGATATGTCATGCATGGATATTGTTTCTTTAATAAAAAAAAATACAGAGATCTAATCATCACAATAACAAGTGTTTTCAAACAAACTCCATACACACAAAACTACACAAGGCTAGTCACCAAGATGTTCCAAGCTCCTAAATGAATCATGATCATCATCCACTATTGCAAACAGGACAGGTATTAAATCTTGTGGATGACAATCGTTCATTTGATAACACAGGCGTAGCGCAGATGAGAAGACCTACAGACTGGGAAGCTGTCGTCGTTCTGGATCTACCATCCCGAGGGTTTCCCGGCTAACCTTATTTTCACCTTCACATCAGGAAAATAATATACTTCCGGTGGTGCGTTTCTTCAAGTAACGGTACACATTCTCCGCCCCAAAATAAATAGTAGCCTGTTGCTCGACACTAGTGCGGACACCGCAATAGCACAAAATTATGGTCAGTGGGATCCCCAGCCCCGAAGACAATTAAGTAGCAACATTCAATCATATATGCTGGCGATACTTGTCCTGCAGTAGTAATGGTTATGGAAACGAACGTATGGATTCATTTGCTACGAGTCATGTAATGTTCTGTATTGCCTTGGATTTTCCTAGGTATGAAAATTCCATGGTATAGTCAGTGTCATCTTACTTTAAGTATTAAAATGTACGTTATTTTCTTTTCTTTGAAGAAAATTTCTTTCTGTGCCAAAATTGCCAAAATGGGTATTTACTTCCGTGAAATCACGTTACAATAACATTGCAGTTTAGGTCTTTTATACATGGCATAATCTTCTGCCAAATTTCATATAGTGGGGGCGAGGTTACGGGAGTCCAAAATGAAATCATGGAAGGAATTTGGAAATAAATTGAAAACGTTCGGTCAGGTGGCAGGGAAGCCTTTTTGGAATGTTACAAAGAATCTTCGAAATAGAGGGAAAGCTGAAATGGACAGTGTTTTGGATAATTCTGAGAAACTCTTAATAGATGCCAAGGAGCCACTGGGAAGGTGGCAAGAATACTTCGTATACTTGCTAAATGTAAACTTTTCTGGTAGTATCGTAGATTTTGAAATTATGCAGGAGGAGGATGAGGACTGGAACAGGATCATGGTTGAGGAATTATAGAGGACGATAAATAACCTACAATTTCACAAAGCAGCAGGGGTAGATTAAATTCGCCCAGAAATTGTGAAGTATGGTGGGAAGGCAGGGACGAAATGGTTGCATAGGATAATACAATTGGCATTGGATTCAGGAAAGGTACCCTGTGACTGAATAAACGCAGTAAATGACCCAACTTACCAGCAAGGTAACAGGAAGAATTCCAAGGATGCCTAGTGGAAAAGGGAGTTTAATCATTGGCCAAGATTAAGATCGTTGAAAACCAGTAGATACAGACCAGGATCAAGTGTTCAGTGTGCGCCATGATATTGAGGAATGCCTGTTGTTTTAAGGGGAGGGACAGCGAGGTCATCTGCCTCAAATTATTGAGGAATACTACCAGAGGGATTGATATTTGTGTTCGTGTTTTGTAAATCTAGAGAAGGCGTACAATAGAGTACCATCCTGAGGGATTATGGTATCGAAGGAGGCTACAACGGGCAACCAAATGTATGTATGGTGATAATCAGGCGACAGTGAGAGTTGATGGTAGGATGAGCTCTTGATTTAAGTTTTAATAGGTTTGAGACAAGGCTGATATTTCACAGTTACTCTCCGTTATTTTATATGGACCATTTGCTGAAGGGCATAAATTGCCTGAGTGGGATTCAGTAAGGTAGAAATCAGGTAAGCAGTCTGGCTTGTGCCAGTATGTAATGACAGACTCTTCAAAAAAACTTACAAGCTAACGTGGTAGAACTTAACGGAAATGTAGGGAAATTAAAATCAGCATTTCAAAAAAACAAAGGTGAGGTCGGCAGGGAAGAGACGCAAGAAAATAGATTGCTAGTTGGGCCATTTTAGGTACTTAAGGCAATTTAGTCGCTCAAGGTGTAGTGATTTTTCGGTTGTGATTTATTACATTCTACAAGAAAGAAGTTAGTGTAGCGACAAGGCTCGTCCTACATCTCGTAGTATTTAAACCGATCTTGTTGTATGCGAATGAGAGCTGAGTGGATTCAGGGTATCTCATACATAAGCTAGAGGTAACTGATATGAGGGCAGTACGAATGATTGTTGTGAAAAATAGATGGGAGCAATGAAGAGTTAAGTTTTAAATGAACACGTTAGATAGGTTGTTCGTATGAGAACACTCAGACGGTGGGATCATGTGATGAGAAATGGAGGCGGAGAGGTTAATTAACTCGTCTATAGAAAGTAAGAGAAGCAAAGGTAAACCTAAGAGGCGCTGGTTAGATTCAGTGTTAAATGATTCCAAGGTGCGAGGTGTAGAAGCAGAGGAGGTCGCAATGCTTACAGAGGCGGCAACTCGTTCGCTCATAAGGGCTTCAGATTAGACTGGACTCGGATGGGCAAAACAAGCACAAAGGACAATTTATTAATGAATTGTATATACGCTCGTTGTTGTGTACTGTGTTTGGGTACTTGCTCATTTCCAGAATGTGCATTTATACATCTGGTGGTTATTTAAGGATATCCCGGGTATGGATGAATATAGTTTTGGAAATAACTGCTAACAATCTTCATGGTTGGCTACATGATGTTGGTAATAAAATGTCTAATACATTTTCTGTGATAATCACTTAATTTTGAGAATTGGTTTCCACAGCTGGGAGAAATCTATATACAAGTACTTATGTAGATAAATTATTGACATAGACTACTGTGTTATCTATGGTAGGTTATCATTCTTGTTTACAATGATAACAAATGAGGCATAGGTTATTAGGTCGTTTAATGCACAAATAATGAAAAATCCAATGTAAATCCAATTCTTCGAATCTTATTTACAATGTTGCAAGACGATTTGGATCAATTTTAGCACGATGGTTGCCACCATATAAGCATTTACATCCTCACGTAGTAGCAAAAAAAAAAAAAAAATGTATATATATATATCCAACGACAATTTAAACGTCATCCATAGGTCTCAGAATTGCTCGACAAATGGCAGTTTTATACGGATGCATTATTAAGAATTTCCTTTGTGCCACATTACAAGTAGAAGCCACTACTGACGTGCCACGGAAGACTGCGTTCCATTGAATTTGACTTGATATGAGGATGCACTGGGTTTACAGGTAAACTTGCTCCTAGGATCACCGTCGGCAGCCAACATGTTAAAAAGATATCATAAATTCCCAGTCAAAAATTGTTATATTTAAGTAATTTCCTTATTAAAATATAGGCCATAAAGCCAAATTAAGTACCGGTACTGTACATTAATTTCAATTTTCAGAAAGGGTTACTTATTATGGGATTCTTAGTGAAAATTGCATACGTTAAAATATTGAGTTAGTGGCACATATCTGGCAACACTGCTTATTTATTGGGATCATTGGTATCTAGAACAGAGCCTTTCATTATTATAACTAATCTCTGTTCAGCTGTGAGAAGTTGATTTAAAGTCCTTCAGTGTTCGTGATGAAGATGTCATGCATTTGGAAATAAAAAGCGTTCAGCAGTTCCGTTGTTATTCAAAAGTATAACACAAATGGAGAAATGTCCACCCGGTGGACTGTTAGGAGTGGGACACTATTGGTACCTTCATCCTGGCTAATTACACAGTTAAACAATGAAAGTTTACATAAACAAAAATACTCAATCTTTATAGATTTTGGTACGCTGAATTCGAAAATGACAATAATTTTCGTTTTTTAGCTCCCGTATTCGTGCTATAAGAAGTTTACGTCCTTATTGCTGTTTTAGCTCTCATTTTTTTGTAATTTCAGGAATGCCAATGAATGCTGTGTTTTGTTTTATAGCTTACACAGTCTAAGATTGCTTGTCTTACGTAGTGACCCATTGTGTATTGTGACAAGAGTTTCTGCGTTACTGTATGGAATCAAAACTGCTCCTTTTTTATTGTGACTTTTACGTGAGTTTTTGAGTTACTGTGTGGAATCAAAACTTCCGTTTTAATGTCCCGCAGATGTGCTAATAACCCCAACAATTTTTGTCCCATTATAATATCTGAACGACATAAAAGTTTCAATAACTTCCAAACCTGAGCTAATCTAGATTTTTAACTGTCATTTTCAACTTCAGCACACTCAAACCCATATAAATCAACTAATTTTGCCTTTGTATAAAAACAAAAAGTAAAAATTTGTTTAGTGTAATCACTCCGCGACGGGGAGCTGCAGCAAGTCCGAAGGAAGCTTGTAGTTTAACGTGACCGTTAATTTCACGATCATGAGCCACGGGACCTCCTTTTTACGTGGAATCCGAACCACAGGACATGGCATTTCACTTCGAAAATCTCACATGCATTGACCGGGAATCGAACCCGGTCCGCCTTGGTGAGAGGCTGCAGCAAGTCCGAAGACAGTGCCCATACTAAGTGTGTTTTTTCACACTCCCTCCTGGAAAATGTCCAGATAATTCCTTATTTCATGTCCCATCCCTGACCCCAATAATTACAGCTACACACGACTACATTCATCACAGAAATACAGGCTATCTGACAAATTCAACGAACTCGAGTAGGCCTACATGGAGATGATAATCATGGATGTTCCAAGCAATAAGAATTAACGACTTAAATACCCACTTTAACGGGGTTGAGGATGAGTTGCGATGAATTTCCATATGGAGGGTGTTTTTTACGGTCGGGTGCCCTTCCTGACGCAACTTCATGAGAAGAGTTAGTAGGTGGTGAAATTAATAAAACTTGGCAAGATGTGGCCGTAGCCTATTAGAAGGTACCGTCTCGACAATTTTCTGGAGTTGACAATGGGGAAACCATGGACAACTATTTCAACGATGGCGACAGTGGGGTTCGAACTTGCTCATCAACTGAGTGTACAGATAGCTTAGTGTTGCTGTCCGTTCTTCCTGTCTAATGTGATCTCGGAGAAGTGATAAATCTTCCACATTCTCGATAAGCATAGAGGCAGGGTATCATCCCGGATGTTTTTCAAGATGATTTGAGGACTACTTGGAAAAGCCACTGGCGGTTTCAAGGATCCTAAATGTTACCAGGGAAAATGTTATGGGGGCAAGGTCATCGGCCTCAAGAGCGGGGACAGGGATTATTGCCAGAAATGGAAACTCTGTCCAGAGTTCACAAGGAAATTGGCTTCGGGATAATTTTTCAGTGGGATTACCATTTCTTGTACTTTCGTTGCTGTAACGGGAAAGAGCAATGAGTATAGTGCCTAGTGGACAGAGGTCCGAGGAACATGCGTGAAGTATTTGAATACGGTACGCTTATAGTTTTTCAAGACTTTGTCAAGACATGATGCTATTCCGTACAGTGATTTAGTGTAAATTACAACTTGGTCGATCCCCGTAAATTACTGGGTGAGATTCGAACCACAGCGTCCAATTTCCCGTAGAAGCATCAGTGATGTCATTGACAACGAAAATTTAGGTCTTACAAGATCATGAGTCATGGTTAAAGCCCTGCGCGCAACATTTTTCGCCATGCGGATATACTTTGCATGTCTTTGCGGATAGCGGATAAGCTGCGGATAATGTTTGGAGTAAATTTGCGGATAGTTTTTAGAATACAATCCGAACTTGTTGAATATCATGGGGAAAGTTGGCCAATTGACCCGCTGCGCACCTATGTTTTTCGAGTTGGTATACTCTGTGAGCTGTCTACTCTGTGAGCTGTCTGAATAGGATTGACATTTGGCAGGAAATTCCACGTCAGTCATCACTCCTCTGCCTCTTGACCATCCATGTTTGCATAGTTGCTGTCATAATACTCTGCGTTGCAATATTACAGCCCACGTGCTTCAGTGCCTGGTCAGCTGTATCTCTGCCTTGTACAGTTTGGCAACGTCATACTCATGGCAAGGCGAGAACTGTCAATCCCATTCTGGTAGCTCACAGAGTATAGCACAACTAGCAACTCAGTTCACTGCTACCCTAAAGCTGTCATCGTACCTATCAGATAGGGACAGTCAGCATGATGCCAGTCGCTATGTAATAACCGGAGGCTTGGATGAAGAAACTTATCACGTTGCATGTTATTTTTTGTAGCCAGCAAATAAGAAGGTAAGCCTACAGTGTGATTCAATTATTTAAAATTAAATGTAGTTTTAAATGCCAATTTGTACAGTGGTTTTTCATGTATTTATTTTTCAATATAAATATTAGTTTACCGGGATTCAGTGAGTTACGTTTTAAAAGCAGAGTGGGGTATGGTGCGCAGATCATATATGATATAAGTACTACAAATACAAATACAATGCGACATTAATGGCAAAATATTTCGTGTTTCTTCTCCAGATGCCAAGAAATTATACGCGGAAAACGGAGAAAAACTCCTACCCAGCGGAAAATGTGCAGAAATCTCGACGTGCAATTAGGGATGATGGGAGGAAAATAAGGGAAGTGGGGAGAAGTTTCAACATATCCCAGTCAATCCTACCAAAGCAGTTGCTGCAAAATTGTCTTGCTCCACCTCGTCTAGTCCGTAAAGCTGTTTTACCAAAGAAATGGAGTCATAATTATCCGAATACCTTTTGACATTGGTAAAATTATTTTATGGCTTAACGCCCACAAAGCTTGTCAGACGGTTCGAGTTCAAGTTTGCAGAGGAGAATAAGAAAATGAAAATCCACAGCCTGTTTCCAGTCTTCGACCGGGTCAGGAATGGAATGAATGAAGCCCCCATCTAGCGGCGAGGATATGAACTGTGCCGGCTGCCGAGGCCTGACGCACTCCTCTGGGGCAATGATTAAATGAATGACAGATGAAATGAAATGATAGTGGAGAGTGTTGCTGGAATGAAATGTTGACAGGGAAAAACCGGAGTACCCGGAGAAAAACCTGTCTGCCTCCGTTTTGTCCAGCACAGATCTCACATGGAGTGACCGGGATTTGAACCACGGACCCAGCGGTGAGAGGCCGGCGTGCTGCCGCCTAAGCCACGGAGGCTTCAGGAGAATAAGATTGCCCATAATTTTCATAAAGTTAAGTCTAGGAGGTAAATATTGGTTGTATGAGTTCTTGAAGAGATTATTCTGCATTAACGTTGAAACAACCTGAAAGAACAAGCCTAAATTGGATTGCCTCCTTTAATGCTGACGAAACGAAGATATTTTATTCTAATATTCAAAACTGCAGAATTTTAGTTCATTGCATTGTTATGCTTGTGTAAAAAGCATTGCAATATTCTAATGTTAATGCACAGTGCAAGTTTCTGCCAATTCACATTGTATTAGTATGGCTTTCCAACACTCATCCCATGCCCACAATTTCCCAACCCATGCGCATGATTACCCTGCAGGGTGGGTAATCGTGCGCAAATGCATATTTGCGAGATTTCGAATTATAGTCCACCAAATTTATTTTTGAATTAAATTTGTTTCTGCACATCGAATATACTAGTAGAGTTAATAAGGCTCCCTTATTCATAACTGCAGCTGTGTTATCTTATTATGAGACCCATCGCAAGACAGATTCTTGCTTAAGTGCGCACAATTCCCCCACTCTCCCTTATTAGGGCCCGAATGTTAATGATAAATCATATTTTTCCGTTATGGATTTTCATGACAAATGTAAGATGATGATTTACGCTAATCCCATTCAAATTATGTCATTAAGTATAATCAACAATCCGAACTGAAAAGGGTTGCAGTTCTGGCTGTGTAACATTAATTTTAGACATAGCTCATGACATACTGTACAGTACATAGCCTAAGGGTTCGACTTGCTGCTCAAATGTCTAAAAGATAAAGTATAAAGCAACACATTGAAAATATTATTGTAATGCCAGTAGATTCGGATAACAAACGTGTGGGTAAAAGTCGCGTGGATGCGGGGCGAATGCGGATAAAAGTCGTGCGGAAGCGGATAACAGCCGTGCGGATGCGGGGCGGATGCGGATAACGTTTTGTCTATCCGCGCAGGGCTCTAGCATGGTCGTAGCTCCAGAAGAAGATCCAAAACTGGCCATGGCCCTCACTGTGCCATACGGCACTGTATTGTTCGGGCGGAAGGAAACCGTGCCAAATCCATTAATGTTATCAGTAGTAACCAAAATATGTTAGACCCAGGATTTCGCCGACAAAATCACAAAAACTTGTATAAAATTATGGCCTCAAAATAATATATTTTTGTATCTTCATCTTTCTATGCTGGTATCACCCTGTTGTTGCATGGGGGCTTCCGCCCAATCCATCCCTCCTAGCGACGCCACTACGTGATGCACGTATAAGCCTCAGTGAGAAAATTTGTTGTTACTCTTGGCGACATAATATATCGCAACGTGCTTTTACATATGAAATACCCATGAAATAACTTAATTGCTCTTCAGTCGCTCAACAAGATCAAGTCTAATTAAATTGGGCGGGGACCAAGAATTATCCACTCAATCCTACTAACCTGAAAGAAATTGTGTAGACTTTGCAAATGGGCTTAATCGCTCGTCAAGCGATCATCATCAGACCCTGATCAATTGAGGAGTTTATAGAATTTAGCGAATATGCATCTTATATTGCAACTTTGGACACTATTGCAAGTTAGTTTGCTAAGAATTTTGGGGCTACCTAGTTGCACGGCGAATGGTGGAGCAAGAACGATGTGTGAGGATGTAAGTTTTCGAAAACATATTATAAGGAGAATCATAAACACTTGGATACGTCTGAAAGTATGTGGCGAGGGTGACATTTTAAAGTTAGCCTACCTGCACCAAATGAAGAATCAGCAAAGAGGGTACTGGATAAGAAATATACTGGTAAGACTAGGAATGGGTTATTTATGGGATAGGAACTTACGAAGAGAGGAGGGTAGGGTATGTAAAAAAGTGTGCAGAAGGGTAAATGACATACAGTTGCAGGTACTGAGAGAAGAGTGTGCCAACAGGAGAACTTTAACGGAGTTCTGCGAAATAAGGAAATTTATGAGTATAAAGCCTGAATGTCCAACGAAAAGAGAAATGAGAGGGATAATTTGGTGGTTAATGGGGGTGTATAAAAACAAAGCATTGAGAGAAGTGGGGAAAAAAAGGACCTTTGCTTTTTTTGTGGGAAGGTTAGGGTGCAACACACCTGATCAGGGAATGCAATGAGAGAGCAAAGTTAGTAGACAAGCCATATCTAAACAGAATAGAAAGTGAAAATGAATATCACATTTTAATAAAATTACTAAATAGGGGATGGAGGAAGCCAGGTGAATTAGCGAATGTTTTTAATATTGTCAGGGGAATGTGGGATAGGAAAGCGACAGACGAGAAACACAACAAAGATGCATGTGAAACAAGTATTCGGGTACAGGAGATGGTATCCTAAACTATAAAACTTAGTTAAAGTCTAGGATAGCCTCTCTGTATCAATTAGGATAAGATTAATTTAGTACATAATTAATAGCCATTATTGGTATTTTTTTTAAATTTAACAAACTAGAAATATTACAGTCTCCTTACGCACTGCCTTATCCTCGCTCAAGTTGATAACCTGTAGCGACGCTCTTGTCTTTATTCGAGTTGGACACCACTTGACAAAGCAACCAAGGCAGCAGTAAGTTTATCCCTATCCCATTTATGTTCCAAGCTATTTGGGGTATGATAGATGCTGAATCAAGATAAAATAAAAATCTATCAGGACAACATGCGTAACCTTCCGATATTCATAGATTATTTTGGTGTCAAGAATTTCACTTCTATCAGTGATTGTCCACCTTGATCGCTTTATAAGGTAAGCAACTTAAATAAACCCTCGCTTCTATTGGCAAAAAGCAATCTCACATGTGTTAGAATATCATCAAGACGGCCTTGCCCATCGTTCCGGTATTATTTCGTGGCATTGTGTTCATGCGCCAATATCAAGCACCACGAGTCATTTTGAACGTACGGTAATTGGTTGTTTTTGTTGCTCTGATACAAGGTCAAGTGAGTCGGGAAAGTGCTGTCGGGCTGCGACATTTATAGCGAGAAAAATTGTGTCCCGAAGACGGCATGCATCTTCGTTTCTGCCCACATATGCCTCAGCTTGATCTGTCGGACATTGATATATTCTTTCCTTCTGATATATTTTTAGCCTACTTTTCACATTTTGCAAAAATGAGGAAAAAGTAGACTTATGAGATCGGGCAAATGTGTGTCTGTCTGTCCTTCTGTCTGTCTGGCTGTGTGTGTGTGTGTCCCCCTATCAACTCCTAAACGGCTGCAGCAATCGAAACAAAATGTGGTAGGAGTAAAGATCTATACCTGAATATCTCACGGCCATATTTGAAAATGATGTCAGTGCTACCAACTGCTGAAAAATCGCAATTGAAATTTGAGCTCCATGTTGGATATCTTGGAAGGTATGAATTGGAGCTATTTCAAAATTGGCACACATATAGATAATAATATTGCAGTTATATTTCCAGGAGGCCATACATGTCAGTGTTACTAAAATGATTATAAGCCTGCTGATAGGTCCAAATTTTAAATGCATATAACTTCTACACTATCAATTGGATTTCAACCAAATTTCGTATGTGCTATGTGTACATAAACATATATTACTGAGCGTATTCTTAAGAGCCACAAGAGCCACCAGGGCTGCCAACTGTTAATAAATGCTCTCAATTTTTTAAATCCAAATACCCATATATCAGAAAGTATGCAAGCCGACAGCTTTAAACTATGCTCACGTATAGTACCTGACATTCTATGTTAATTTGGAGTAAGTTATATACGTCAGTGCTACCAACATGATTCTAAGCCTACTGAGAGGTCCAGATTTAAATACATGTAACTTCTATACTATCATTTGGATTTCAACCAGATTTTGTGTGTGCTATGTGTACCATAACAGATATGACTACGCCGATTCTTAAGAGTAACCAGGGCTGCCAACTGTTAATAAATACTGTCTCTATTTTTGTTACCCTAATATCAATATATCAGAAAGTATGCAAGCCAATAGCTCTAAACTTTGCACACGTATAGTACCTGGCATTCTAGATTAATTTCGAGTAACTAATATAGGCCTACGCCAGTGCTGCCAACATGATTCTAAGCCTGCTGATAGGTCCAATATTAAAATGCATGTAACTTCTATACTAACTAATGGATTTTATTCAAAATTGACACAACAATAGATCATAATATTTCAGATTATTTCTGATCAATATGTTGCCAACTTGATTTTACGCGCGCTGTTAGATCCAATGTTTAACTGCATGTAACCTCCATGCTATCCATTGGACTTCAACCACATTTTGTATTCTGTACCTTAGGAGATGGAACTAAGAATATATTCAGTCACCAGGGCTGCCAACTGTAGTTCTCAATTAGGCAACGTTATGCCAGGTATACAGTATTTCGAACTAATTAGAAATTTCGATATTACCAACTTAATTTTGTCATTATTCTAGATAGATCCATAATATAGATTAATCATTGGCATGATTCTTAAATTTTAAGAAAAGTAGGCTCTTTAGTTCGTCACGGAACTTCTTGTTTTTTCATCAGATGAACTTATTCAATGACAGTCATAGATAAGACCACCACATGGTGTAGCGGCTAGCAATCTTGGCTGTCCCCCAAGTGGTCCTGGTTCGATTCCTGCTTTGCCAAGAAATAAAATTCTGATCTGAGGGCTGGAACGGGCTACATTCAGCCTCGTGAGGCAAAGCTGAGAAGAGGTGGGTTCGATTCACGCCTCAGTTATCCTGGAAGTGGTTTTTCGTTATTTGCCACTTCTACTCCAGGCAAATGCCGGGATAGCTCTTAACTCGAGGCCACGGCCGTCTCCTTCCCAATCCTCACCTTAATTACAAACTCACACTATTACATATACCACAATAACACAAGTTATCAGACAAATTCTACACTCACCCAAGCACACGGGGCTTGATGGTCACGATGTCCAAGTCCCTCAAATGAAACAACAACAAACAAGAAGTCAAAGAGGTACAAGGAACCGTGCACCACGAGTAGAATTCTAGTTGTTGCGTTCTTAATTTGGGGGCTATGGCATGGCTACCTATAATCAGGCCTCGGCCAGACCGAATTGCACTACCGTTCGCCAGCTTCATAGGTCCGGCCGAGCGCCTAGCCTGTCTCTTAATATTTTAATTTGATACCGGATTATTGGAAAAAAGTTCACTAATATGTATGGAAGGGTGCGTAGGTGCGTGTAGGTGACGAAAGGTTATATTAATGTAAGTTATTCAACAATTAATCAAATAAAACGATAAAACTGATAAAATTGTCTCACATCAAGTTTACTAATAATAAAATACAAGAAAATGACAAGAAACAAATACTTCATACAAGTGTCAACAATTTGCGTTTCTTAATTTCATTTGAAGTATTCAATGGGCCAGTCGTCATTTTAGAGTAATTGCTGAGAAGAATGTTTGATGCAATGTCAATTATTGCCACAGATACATATCTTCAACGATGTGACGCATAACTGTGTTAGAAAACACTGCCGTCTCGCTAAGTAAGCACAAAGCATCCAACTGTTTGTCACAGTAGCACCAGTGTGACATTTATTAAGGGTACTTTCCGGTTGCGCTTGTAACTTTCTCAAGCACTAAATCACTATATTTTTTTACTGGGTGACCACGGGACCCCAGCTGAGTCCGGCATTGCTTCCACTAACTTGTGCTGGGCTCCTCTCCGTCTTCTTTCCTGTCGACCTCTCTTGGTCAACTCTTGTTCTTTTCCGACCCCGATGGAATTAGGGTATCCGAGGCCTAGGGAGTCTTTCACTTTCCCGCCTTAATTGGCCCTTGTCTCGTCTTTCCTGATCCCTCATTCTTCGAGGGGTCAGACCCTTTTTTTTAACACCTGCCTTCTGCTCAAGGCCTTCAAGGAGGCAGGGTGTGTGTAGCCCCACCATTTATGGTGCACCCTGGATTGTGCTACACCCTCAAGGGTTCACGTCTGGTGAGTTCGGGAGTTGGCGACCCCGAGGGCTTTCTGAGCTGGGTCTGGGTTTTCTCTTTCATCCATTGCCTTAGGGTGGGCCCTCTCCTCTTTACCTTTCCTGTCTGCCTTTCCTGGCTCTCCTTTATTCCAATTCCCTTAATTCTCATTCTTCGAGGGTTGAGCGAATTTCCTTTCCTCCTATCTTATTTTTGTTTTCCATTTCCTCTTGTAGTATGTAAGTATGTAGTTAGTAATAGGTTTAGTTTCATTTCATTTTCATTTTCGCTATCACCCAAACCACCAGGGGCCGATAACCAAGATGTGATTTATGTGTATCTGTTTTACTTACACTGCTTAAATGCCAACGTAGACATGAGAAAAGTAGCTCACGATCGATCGAAATTATTAAATATTGACGAGGATTGTCAGTAGTGGCGTAACTAGTGTGTGCTTCTAGAGGGGGATGAACTGAGTTAAAATTACATTGGGGGGTGAGTACTCGGACACAAGGAAACAATTATATGATCCTGAAGTTTCAAGACTTCCTACTTACATTTTTTAAATGTTTTATTTCATTAGCATTTGATACTTTGTATTTGCACTTATCAATGTACAAATGATCGAAAATTAACAGTTTTGTTGGCATTAAATTACTGTATAATGTCCAGCTTTCTTCGCGAAATCATCTGGCTCTTTCTACTCTTATAAATATTGATAAACTAATGTTTCCAACTAAAGTTTAACACAATACTACCGGTACTCACTTTCCAAAATGACACTCACACTCGGGTACTAACAGGAAAGCAACTGACAAGTGGTGTATTTTTTGGCAAGGGATGAGGAAAAATACTGCTCACCCACCTCACTGCTTCCTCTCTGGCTAACTGAACAGCGGGCTATTTTGCTCATTAAGTGTGAAGTTAGGGTGGCGCTAAATATTTCAAACGAGTGAAAAGAAATGCTTTCAAATTAGTAAGCATTAACTTATCTTCCAATCATTATTCATCAATTCGAAGATTGGTTTGATTCAAAATTTAAAACTTCAACACATTTAATATTTGAATTATTTGGCTCTGGGGGAGGGATAGGTCCCTGGATCACCTCCCTTATTTACGCCACTGATTTGTCAGACCCCACTAAAATCAACGTATGTTTGTTGTTACAGTGATAAGTTACAATAAACAACACATTTAAATTTTAGCAAGTAATGCAACAAGCTTTGGAACAATGCAGAAGAGCAACCAAGTGCGATAGGATTCGAGAGACTACTACAGGTATCCTTCGATTTACTCCATGAATTCGTTCCGAGTAATCATCGCGTAGCCGGCCCCGTGGCGTTGGGGTAGCGCGTCTGCCTCTCACCTGGAGGCCCCGGGTCCGATTCCCGGCTCCGTCAGGGATTTTAGAAACTGACGTGACGGCTGGAGTGACGGGGTGCACTCAGCCTCGCGAGGACAACTGAGCAGCTGCCTGACAGTGAGACAGCGCCCCGATCACGGGAACCAAGATTAACGGCCGAAGGGACCCGATGCACTGATCACGTGTCACCCCAATATCTGCTGGCCAAGTGGCTGGGCAGCGGTCGCTTGGTAGGCCTAGGCCCTTCATGGGCTGTAGTGCCAGGGGTTATTGTTATTAATCATCGCATAATACGAAAACTCGTAAAGGGATAGATAGATAGGAGATAGGGAGTATTTCAAGGAAAAATGAATAGCCTATGTGGGTTAAACAAATGCAACTTCAGAAGCTGGATATGATGCTTTCAGTTCTTTAAACCGAGATTTTGCTTTAGCCTGAATAACCATGGTGGATATCGGGATAGTAAGTTAGATGTTCAATCCATTGAGCCAACATTCGTTCCATTTTCTCCATAATTGGCTGAAGTCATTCAAGTCGCACTTTTTCAGCTTTGTTTAATATTTTCTGCTTGAATTCTTATGGTTTTTGGAGTTGATTCTGAGATTTCTGTAGCTCTGACAAAGTCCACAGTTCGCTCATGGAGTTCATATCGCTTTATAACTTCCAGCTTTTCTTAAAGTGTTATTGATTTCCTTTGCTTTTGGAAGCATTATGATCATGCTCTTTTTCTCCATAACGTTTTTAGGAACAATAAAACACAGCTTGTTAACTCAATAATGACCACATGCCGCCAGTCAACACTGAAAGAACGCAACACAGCTACTCAGCACTCTTTGAGACTGACTACACACCGCCTCGCATCGCTGCACACTCGATTGTCCCACAGGGTGATTGTGAATCCGAAACCTAACTTGTATAATTATATATTTTTTATTTTATATAATTATGTACATTTTTTAAATCGCGTTATGGCGAAAACGCGCAAAGTGAGAACGCGTATAACGAGGGATGACTCTATTAAATATTACAAAATAACGACGTTGAGTTAGGAGCTGCACTTACGTTTACCAGATGATTAGCCTTCCCACTTGCGTCTACTTGAAACACTATTGTAACACATGCGAGTGGTAAAAGAATATATGCAATTTTGTGCGGCGTTGCCGCTTTGCTATGGGACAGGGCCTAGCTTATAGGTAGCTATGGACATACGGGTCATCAACCTGAGAAGGAATGGAATATCATAACCTGGGTTATTGAAATGGTTGTCGTAGGTAGCTAATGATTTTCTCCCTCTTACATGGCGTTATAGCCAGAATATAAATCGAGAGAACCAGAAAGTGAAAGTTAGGGGTTCGATCCTGGGCCATGCCACGCCATCCTGAGTGTAGTTCCTGCGGACTTATGTTGCGATAGTATCTTTACTCGTATTCCATTACTAGGACACCTTTGTGCAGACGTCACAATAATCCAGTTTATCGTACAGCATAGCTCGCCAACTCAGCTGCTCTCCCTCCGACCAACTCCGGCCAGTGTGAGCCGTATAGAGGCCCTGAACGAGGCATATGACAGTGATAGCGAGGCCAGACAGGTGTTGACGCCCAAGAACAACGAGGAAAATACTGTCTTCCCTGGCGGCCGGGTAGTGTTTGTTGTTGTTGTTGTTGTTGTTGTTGTTGTTATGTTTATATTTCAGGCGGGACAGCAGATTTTGGTCACCGCGAACATGTTGCAAAGGCGAACAGCGGCCCAACCGCGGTATGACGTAGCGCGTGAAGAGAAAACTGACGGTGTGAATGGTTTTACAGGCGATGTGCTGGTAAATGTCTTGCATCGCCAGCTTTCCACTGGATTAATAACAGTACCACGGCAAATAACCATGCAGATCGTTTACAAAAAAATATAAATATGTACTGTACTTTTAAACACAGTAACTTTCATTATTTCTCTGAGTAAATGCATAGGCCTATAGTTGCTAATGATCTGTGTACAAACATAATAGTTAGAAGAATAAAATGTCATATTATTATTATTATTATTATTATGTAACACCGATGCAATCTTATTATATCGTCTACTTTAAACACTATTGTAACACATGCGAGTGGTAAAAGAATATATGCAATTTTGTGAAGGTGTATGTTTCACAAAACTCAAGCTCCTAAACTAGAGGAAGTTAGAAGGTGTGGATTGTACCAAAATCTTCCAAATAGTCTCAATAGTACAGGAAAAATCTTGTATTTCCTGAAAAGTCTACGGAACGGAAATATAATTTGTTTATAAAGTGCTTTTAAACAAATAAACAAGACGATAGTCCCTGGCAGAACTGTGTCGCGTACAGACCACATAGCACTAGAGTCGGGGGGGGGGGGGGAGTCTTTACACATGGGGCGCACACAACCCATTATGCGAGAGTTCTCGCACGAGTTCGCCAGGAAAATAATAATACGCATATCAGTGATTTCAAAATGTGACGAAAACAGACTTAAATCCTCATCGTTGGAATAGAGTGATTATGGATCATTATTATTATCATCATCATAATTGTCTTATATATAATATCTGTCCGAAATTAATAGATTCAGACACCGTTTAACCGATTGTATTACCGACAGTAGTGGCTACGCGGGCTAAAGCGCAGCGTTAGGTCATGGGGCCAAGCTCTCTGCTGACTCGGTAGACGCGTGGGTTCGAGCCCCACCGTCGGCTGTCCTTGAAATGGTTTTCCGTGGTTTCCCCATTTTCAACACCAGGCAAATGCTGGGACGGTACCTTCTGATAGGCCACGGCCGCTTCCTTCCCCATCCTTGCCCAGTTTCATTCATCTTCATCCATTCCACATCTCACCCGACGCGCAGGTCGCCCACGGGCGTCGAATAGAAAGACCTGCACTCGGCCTCTGAGGAGGCCACACGAAAAAAAAACCGATTGTATTGACATTTTGTAGGGTGGTAGTGCACACCCCCAGGAAGGTTTTTTGACAACAATATTTGTAGATAACCCTCTCCCTTCCCTTCATTTAGTTCCTTTGGCACAAATCTACACAGTTTCACGGGGATTGAATCTACGCGGTTTCACAGAACTGAACCGCATTTCACGTACTTGCCCTTTGGAAACCGACAAATAACACTGTGGACTTGACATTTCAGACAGCCTTCTCCATTCCCTGCATTTAGGCCCTTTAGCACAAATCTACACCGTTCCACCTATCTGAACCAAACCCTTCGGAACCCGTTGAGTAACACTGTCTACTTGAAATTTCGAACAGCCCTCTCCATTCCCTTCATTTAGGCCCTTTGGCACAATTCTACACAGTTTCACCGGTCTGAACCAAATTTTACGTACTTACCCTTCAGAACTCGATCAGTAACACTATCCTCGTGAAATTTCTGACAGCCCTCTCCATTCCCTTCATTTAGGTTCTTTGGCACAAATCTACACCGTTTCACCGATCTGAACCAAATTTTACGTAGTCTACTTACCATTTGAATCCCTGCAGGTAACGCTATCTATTTGAAATTACCATTCGGAACCCTCTAGGTAACACTGTTCACTTGAAATTTTGGACAGCCCTCTGCTTTCTGTAGATTTAGGCCCGTAAGTACAAATCTACACCGGTTCACCAATCTGAACCAAATTTTACGTAGTCTACTTACCATTTGAATCCCTGCAGGTAACGCTATCTATTTGAAATTGGACAGCCCTCTCCATTCCCTAGAATTAGGCTGTTTGCCACACGGACGAAATATTGAACAGCGCTATGTGGCGAAAAATTACACTGTTGTTCTTTCAGGAGCTCGGGACAGCCGAAGTTTTCCGAAGTGCCCCGATATTTTCCTACAGCGCTCTGCGGCAACAGACTATTGCTCCCTACTTTCCTAACGGCCAATGAGATATAGGCAGCGTCTCTTATTTCACTTACTCCTCTTTCTAATCAATTTTTACAATTCGTTAGTAAATTACATGTTCAGTATTATCGTTATCATTAGGGGAAAATGACCTGGACGTTACGTCCATTTTACTACTTATCACCACCACAAAAAAGTCTCCCTCAACTATTACTTATAAAATATTTTTTTCTATTGTAGTTTGTGTCAGTTCAGTAGTAGTATTCACTATCATCCTTAAAACAAATAAATCCACTGGGCGAATCCGGTACTACTACTATATATAACGCTAAGGTGTATGTTTCACAAAACTCAAGCTCATAACCCTGAGGGAGTTGGAAGGTGCGGTTTGTGCGAAAATCTTCCAAAACTTCTCAACAGTACAGGGAAAAATCTTGCATTCCTTGAAAAGTCAATGGGAATTTATTTATTTGTTTATAAAGAGCTTTTAAACAAATACGCTAGACCATAGCCCCTGCCAGAACTATGTCGCGTCCAGCCTGCATAACAGTAAGCCGGGCGGGGGTTGTATACTGTGCCCGTTCAGACCGAAGTCCAACGACCACATATCAGTCAGCACGAGAATCTAAACATCTCAGGGCGCCATACGAGTTAAAGTTACAACAATAAACAAGATCAAAAAATGCTTTACTGATTTTCGGCTCGATGCAACAATAAGGATAGAATGGAGACTTTGAAAATATCACAATTCCTAAAATAATCTCATTTTATTCACAATTTAAAGTTTGACTCTAAAATAATGCCATAAAAGCATTGAGAAAAAAATCCACAGCCTGCTTCCAGTCTCCGACCGGGTCAGGAATGAAATGAATGAAGCCCCCCCCCCCCCCCCATCTAGCGGCGAGGATATGAACTGTGCCGGCTGCCGAGGCCTGACGCACTCCTCTGGGGCAATGATTAAATGAATGACAGATGAAATGAAATGATAGTGAAGAGTGTTGCTGGAATGAAATTATGACAGGGAAAACCGGAGTACCCGGAGAAAAACCTGTCTGCCTCCGTTTTGTCCAGCACAGATCTCACATGGAGTGACCGGGATTTGAACCACGGACCCAGCTGTGAGAGGCCGGCGTGCTGCCGCCTAAGCCACGGAGGCTTCCATAAAAGCATTGAGAATGCATGAAAATTCATACACTTTATATACAAAGACACAGAATCATCAACACATGAACACTATTGGATTTGAACCAAAGCCAGAATAGCAGTCTTGTTGGCTTTGTCCAATCTTGTTGGCTTTGTCCAAATTATTTTTATATACAACGGTAGGATATTCAGGGCAAATTAAATCGTCCAGCCTGAATCCCACTTGACTATAGCATTCACTTGTTGAAAGAAAATTAATAACTGTTTCACTTGTTGTCAAAATCAGTTACGTTTTTCGTTTAAAGAAATGAACTCATATACAATCACTTTCCAGGAATCATTATTCAAAATCGGTACATTACATATCATGGCAATGAAATAAGCACAAAAATATCGATTTGTCGGACATCTGAGCATCATTAAATAACAATGTTTAAACATTATGAGCATGGATTCGAAGAACTTCGATGGTGAGCAGAAAAATTTATTACATCATCTGTTCTCTATCCGAAAATAACAATGAGTGCATGACTCAACTAGAAATTCATGGTTCAAAATATTAACCAAAACATTACTTTAAAATGTTAACTAAATCATCCAAACATTAAGCTTTCAAATAATGAAAACATTATTCTGAAAATTGTCATCACAATAGCAACAAATACTATTATCAAAATTGTAATTCTTTTCTTCAGCAGATTATGAAAATATTAATCTTTACAAAATCTTATATTTTATAATATTTATAACTTCAATAGATGACATTCTGAGGTATATCAAAGGTGATGAAAATGTTATAGTAATGGGAGATTGGAATGCTGTGGTAGGAAAGGGGAGAGAAGGGAAGATAGTAGGAGATTTCGGATTAGGTGAAAGGAATGATCGAGGAAGCAGGCTGATGGAATTCTGCACCGAACATGAGTTGGTCATAGCTAACACCTTATTCAATAACCACAATAGAAGAATATACACATGGATGAGACCAGGAGACACAGGGCGTTACCAAATCGACTTCATTACGGTCAAGCAGAGGTTTCGAAACCAGATTTTGGATTGTAAAACATATCCTGGTGCTGACATAAACTCTGACCACAATCTGGTTGTAATGAAATGCAGATTAAAGTTGAAGAAACTGAAGAAAAGGCAAAAGCCAAAAAGGTGGGCAATAGACAGACTGAAAGTAAAAGATGTAAACGAAAGATTCAAGAAGAGTATAAAAGAAGGACTAATCAAAACCCCTAAACAAACTTCAATTGCAGACGAATGGGCACTTTTGAAGAATGAAATAACAAAATCCGCAGAAGAAAACATTGGTAGGAAAGAAAGAATAGGTAGAAAACCGTGGATCACTCAGGATATACTAGAATTGATGGATGAAAGGCGGAGACACAAGAATCTAAGAGATGAAGAGGGGAAAGCAGAATACAGACGTCTGAGAAATGAGGTTAACAAGAAGTGCAAGGAAGCGAAAGAAGAATGGTTGAAAGAGAAATGTGCAGGTATAGAAAAGTGTCTGAAATTAGGAAAAGTAGACACAGCTTATCGAAGGATTAAGAATACTTTGGGGAAAAGAAGACTAAGTGCTGTAATATTAGGGACACAAATGGAAAGCCTCTAACAGATAGGGAAGAAAAGGTTGAGAGATGGAAAGCTTACATAGAGTGCTTGTATAAGGGAAAGGAGATTGAGAATCATGTAATGGAAAGGGAGGAGGAAATTGATGAGGTTGCAAAAGGAGATTTAATATTGAGATAAGAATTTGACAGAGCATTAGAGGACTTAGGCAGGAACAAAGCACCAGGCATAGATGATATACCGATTGAGTTGCTACGCTGCATAGGAGATGAAGGTCTGATCAGGTTATTTCACTTGGTGTGTAGGATTTATGAGACAGGTGAGGTACCCCCTGATTTCAAAAAGAATGTTATCATCCCTATACCAAAGAAAGTGGGAGCTGACAGATGTGAAGATTACCGTACAATCAGCTTGATTACTCATGCTTCAAAGATCCTGTCTAGAATAATTTACAAGAGGATTGAAAGCCAGATAGAAACGGAGTTGGGTAAAGACCAGTTTGGTTTCAGGAGAAATGTAGGAACAAGGGAAGCTGTACTAAGTCTTAGGCTGATTTTGGAAGGTAGAGTAAGGAAAGATAAGAGAACGTTCATGGCATTTGTAGACTTAGAAAAGGCTTTTGATAACGTTGATTGGACTAAATTGTTTGACATTTTGAAATCTATTGGAATAAAGTACAGGGATAGGAGGGTGATATACAATCTATACAGAAACCAGACAGCAGTCATTCGAGCTGAAGGATATGAGAGAGAAGCTGGTATTATGAAAGATGTAAGTCAAGGCTGCAACTCTTCACCCATACTTTTCAATCTTTACATTGAACAAGCAATGAAGGAAATTGGAGAAAAATTTAAAGTGGGAGTGAAGATTCAAGGAGAAATAATTTCAACTCTGAGATTTGTTGATGACATCGTCATCTTGGCCGACAAGCCTGAGGATTTGAATGAGTTTTTGAATGGTATGGATTCCGTCTTACGGAAGGACTTCATGATGAAAATTAATAAATGTAAAACAAAAATACTGGAATGCAGCCGATATAAATCAGAAACCTCTATGGAGATCAAATTGGCAGGTGAAAAGCTGAAGGAAGTAGGAGACTTCTGTTACTTAGGAAGCAGAATAACCAGTGATGGACGAAGCAAAGAGGATATAAAAAGTAGGTTGGCTCAGACAAGGAAAGCCTTTCTACAAAAAAGGAATCTGTTGACATCGAATATAGATTTAGGTATTAGGAAGTCATTTTTGAAAGCCTTTGTCTGGAGCGTGGCGCTCTATGGAAGTGAAACTTGGACTATTGGTGCAGCAGAAAAGAGGAGAATTGAGGCATTTGAAATGTGGTGTTACAGGAGAATGATGAAGATCAGATGGGTAGATAGGGTTACAAACGAAGAGGTATTAAGGCGAGTAGGAGAGGAGAGATGTTTCTGGTGACTGCTAATGAAGAGAAGAGATAGGTTGGTAGGACACATACTAAGACACCCAGGAATAGCAAGCTTAGTTATGGAAGGAAGGGTCGAGGACAAGAACTGTAGGGGTAGACCAAGGTTAGAATATGTTAAACAGATTGCCTCGGATGTAGGGTGTGGTAGCTATGTAGAGATGAAACGATTAGCTCAGGACAGGGAGGCTTGGAGGGCTGCATCAAACCAGTCAAAAGACTGAAGACTCAAACAAACAACAAACAACAATAGTATCACAAATATCCTTGAAATGGTAGTGGCTGTTTATTAAATAACAATATAAACTTTAGCACCGGCCCATTCTATTTATGTGTCAATAGTCACCTGATCACATTTTGTATTTGACAAACGGTAAGGTATCATCGAAATTAAAGGTTTATCTACAATAAACTCGGGTTGACAAGTACTGGGAAAATATCTGTAGAACACGAGAATCAAATGTGAAACATAACTGTGATGGTTGCATGAAATAACCATTTGTTGTCAAATTCGACGAAAGTGTGATTTGTAATTATATATAACTTCCATATTTTTCCAACATATTTTATAGAAGCCATCTAACCCTAACAATGGTTGATGCTTCACGTAACGACGATTTCATTCCTGTGGCTTAATTGCACAATTTGAATGACAAAATTCAACTATTTCCACACACAATATTTCTCCTCATATTATACATTATTATGATAACCAAGCCCTTGCTTGTTATCCAAATGGAAGACTAGGAAGCTAGTAAGCTTTTCCAATGAGTTTACTACAAATTTCACCATCACACGAATTCTTCTTATTTTTTTATTTCGTGTCTACTCATGGTCAAACGTTTCATAAAATGGCGTTACCCAAATAATTTACTATTTATATAAACTCTAGCAAACCCTAATTTATACATTGTTTTCTTCCCCTTGTGATAACCTTCCGTGTCTCTACATGCTTTGACTGTATAACTCAATTATTATCCTCCTCTGTCCTTACGTAGCATATATGCTACATGCGGTTTTTATTTTTTTCTGACTCAAGCGCTGGCTTCTCTGCGGGTTGCCGGCTGTAGCATATAGTCTACTGGCCGCGCATCACGCACATTATTTGTTTTTTGTTACCCGCTCGAGCGAATAGGTGGCAGCACCTCTGTGAATATTGAAGTTGTCGGACTGGTAACCATGGAAACAAGACGTGCGGGTAATTAATATGTATTTGTATATTAAAGTAATGTAAATGTTATAAAAATTGCTTAAAATTGATCAACAGTTAATGTGCTATTGAATGTAAGTTTCGGTAGTATACTAAAATACTTATACGATCACGATTTGCATTACGTAGCTCCTACTCTACATCAGGCAATGACCTTGACATTTTATACTTGCTACTTGATTTTATGTCTGAATTTTCCTCATTTTTAGCATGTCTTTCAGTGCTGTAGGTAAGGCTTAAGTCACATGTGGCTTAAATGCTGAGAAATATGCGGTCTTTAAAAATTATATAGCCTACTTTCTCTTACCACATAGCCTACTTTCTCTTACCATGTAATGAAAACGCTAACATTAAATTTCACCATTTATTTCTTCAGCCTTGAATGATGCAGACATTGTGAAACTGATTGACTCTATCGATCCTGATGTGTCTGATATTGAGCTGGAGATTGGAGATGATGATGATGGGAGGGAAGATGACCCGAGATTGAATACGGCATCTCCAACAATGAAGATGAAGCGAATGATGTGCCTGATGATGTGCCTGATGATGATGATGATGGTGATGAGGACGATGGAAATCGAAACTTGAGGCGCCGCATAATACCAGCGCCTATGCCGTCTGTTCAATGCAGGAAGTTTCATGCTTTGCATCTACCAGAAATGATGAACAGAACGCAAAAAAGTAGATCAAGATGTAGACTGCCGGGTTGAAAGGGATTCACTTTTGTACAGTGCAAAAAATGCAAAATGTACCTGTGCTTTACGAAAAAAAAAAGAAGTTGTTTCTCAGCATTTCATGAGTCATAACTGGATATTGTGGATTGTACTCTCAATTTTATGTTTATTTAATATAACTTCTTTAGTGCTTTGACTTTTTAATCAATTTTTTTATTATCATTTCTTAATTATTTGTATTTTGACTTTAGATAATGCAAAATAAACATAGAAAAATGTACAAAATATTATGTTACTATTGTAAATACTTTACAAGGCATTAAACCATTAGTAATCGTGTATCACAAAAGAATTTAGCATTGCAAAGTAGTGGGAGGAGAGTCGTCATTAAGTCCTGATGTAGCATATATGCTACATGTCATAATAGCCCAGTGATTTCGAAAACAATTTTTTTTTGATAAATATGTATTATTTTATCTAATTGCAATAAGTTAAGCACAGAAAAGTATATTTCAAAGTTCTGAACTGAGCTCAGGACTGAAGAGGTTAAATGCTTCCAATATTATTCTGTTATTTCAGAATGTGGGCGTGCATCTAACCACTAACCTTCGGAAAAACAATGATCCGAAGTAGTTAACTGTTTCGGATATCCAATTGATAAATTCACATAACATGGCATGATTATTATAAGTTACAAAATTATTATTATTAATATTTCAGAAAATTAAAATAATTATCACTATTATTAAATCATTATCATTATTATTATTATTTCCAAACTGGAACTAGCTTCACAAAACAATTCGAGAAACTATCAAGCTCGAATTCTTAAATAGGAAAAAATATCCATTCCTCAACCTAAATAAATTTTAATAGTACAGATCCGACGGCTGATGAACGCGACAATGACAAAATAAAATGTTCATGATGCATGTCGATAGATTCAAATCATCGAATCCAAATATCTGAAAACAGGAAATGTCCAGACCTAGGCCTCCAATGCCTCGAAGCCTAATTTGCGGCAGCAAATTACAAAAGTAAAATATATGTTGATAAATCTGTAGAAATGGAGAATTCCGAATGGCTAAGCATAAGAATAATTCAAATGTAGCTTACATTCTTGTAGATGTTGTCGTTGAAAATCTGGTTAGAACCAGAATATTCCATTCTTCGGTCCCATTTGGACCCGTACCTAAATCCTAGTATCGGCATCCATTTTCTACCCGCAGTATGTCTAGCAAGACATAACGGCTAGTATCTTCGTTGCCTCGACATAATCTTGAAGAATACTGTTCATGTTGAAAGCTTTAATAGCTGAAGCTATGATCTTGAATGGGACTAGATCTTTAAGATCCATGGTAAAAATACCAGACGTAACATAGACGCAACAGTGACACATTCAGTACGATATCAGTACTCTTACAATCTTATTCAGCTGTGGTAAAAGATCTGATGTTCTTGTTGTCCCTGGGTGGAGTTATGCATTCCCCAGACAACGCTATACACAGCTGGTCCCAATGTCGGCTAAGTGATCTTACCAAGCAAGAATGGTATTTAGTAAAGTACTGATATGATGCCGTTGTTGTTCTTTCTGTTACCAAGACAAAGCTTGCCTCTGGTAGTTGGAAGTAAAATACTCCTAAATAATAAATGTGGCTTGTGTAGACTAAGTCTACCATATGTCCGTCTGCAGTTGGATTTTACCAAGTGTTAACTGCATGATAATGTCTATCACTTGAAATGTTACCTTCGAAAAATAAACTATGTTCCACTGTCTGAAAAATACACACATCAAAAAAGTTTTGCATCACCTCGGTTCCCAGATCTCCGGCATATAGACGTTGACTGTGTATATTGTATCCAAGATACAGTCCCTTTGACTGTTCATAGATGTCACTAAAACTGCTCAAAGATGTAAACAACCATGCATGAGCAGGGCCTATTAGACGGAGGGGGTACGACAGCCGATCAGTTCCAGTCATTCCACCAGGACGAAGGTACGCTGCTCATGTTGTCTGTAGTTCTACCATGCCTAGAAGGTCAATACCGCAGTTCGATCGCGTCCGCATTGTTACTTTGTGTCAAGAAGGGCTCTCAACAAGGGAAGTTTCCAGGCGTCTCAGAGTGAACCAAAGCGATGTTGTTCGGACATGGAGGAGGTACAGAGATACAGGAACTGTCGATGACAGGCCTCGCTCAGGCCGCCCAAGGGCTACTACTGTAGTGGATGACCGCTACTTACGGATTGCCGCTCGGAGGAACCCTGACAGCAATGCCACCATGTTGAATAATGCGTTTCGTTCAGCCACAGGACGTCGTGTTTCAACTCAAACTGTGCGCAATAGGCTGCATGATGCGCAACTTCACTCCCGACGTCCATGACGAGGTCCAGCTTTGCAACCCCGACACCATGCAGCGCGGTACAGATGGGCCCAACAACATGCTGAATGGACCCCACGGAATTGGCATCACGTTCTCTTCACCGATGAGTGTTGCATATGCCTTCAACCAGACAATCGTCGGAGACGTGTTTGGAGGCACCCTGGTCAGGCTGAACGTCTTAGACACACTGTCCAGCGAGTGCAGCAAGGTGGTGGTTCCCTGATGTTTTGGGGTGGCATTATGTGGGGCCGACGTACGCCACTGGTGGTCATGGAAGGCTCCGAAACGGCTTTACGATACCTGAATGACATCCTCCGACCCATAGTGCAACCATATCGGCAGAATATTGGAGAGGCATTTGTCTTCATGGACGACAATTCTCGACCTCATCGTGCACATCTTGTGAATGCGTTCCTTCAAGATAACGACATCGCTCGACTACAGTGGCCAGCATGTTCGCCAGACATGAACCCTATCGAACATGCCTGGGATATGTTGAAAAGGGCTGTTTATGGACGTCTTGACCCACCAACCACTCTGAGAGATTTACGCCGAATTGTCGTTGAGGAGTGGGAAAATTTGGACCAACAGTGTCTTGATGAACTTGTGGATAGTATGCCACGGCGAATACAGGCATGCATCAATGCAAGAGGACGTGCTACTGGGTATTAGAGGTAGTGGTGTGTACTGCAATCTGGACCACAAATGCTGAAAGTCTAGCTGTATGATGGTACAACATGCAATGTGTGGGTCTCATGAGCAATAAAACGAGCTGAAATGTTGTTTGTGTTGATCTCTATTCCCTTTGTATTTAACGGTTCCGGAACTCTTGGAACCGAGGTGATGCAAAACTTTTTTTGATGTGTTTATACTAACACCTTCGACCATTACTTGGTCCAATATTTTCAAGTATAATGTAACGTAGCACCAGTAACCATGTACTGTTCAAGGATTCACTCGGCGAACTATTAGCGAAGAACTGACTATGTAGTCTCAGCGACCGTGGCCGTGAAGAAGTGAATATTGAGTGCTGCTGGGCCCGTAATTTATACTGTACGGAGCTCTCCTCTGACGTCACAGCGGAGTAAGTCCTCTGTCATTAAACTGCTCATATCTCGGCTTCCACTGATCCGATTTTCTTGTGATATGGCTCATTCTTCTTCTTTTTCCCGTGCCAGTAAGATGGTATGCCTTCCAAGATTCCATCAAATCGGGAAATGTTTAATAAAAAATATAGCCTCAATTATGACGCGGCACGCATCACTAACCTTTCTGTTGCCTGCATATTTCTTCGATACCATTCTAGAACAAATGTCGCGCGCTATTCAAACCTTCCGTCTGGGACTTAGGATATGTGCCTGTGATCCCCAATCTGCAGGATATGTGCCTGTGATCCCCAATCTGCACAAGTGGATTTGGGCACAATACTGTGCCCGTTGGAGGAGGTTATCTGGTCACCACCAACCATAATGTGGCCTCCCAGATGACCCCTTCCTCAAGACACATTGCCGGAGAGGATCGGAATGCACTCCTTGTGGGACTAACCGGCACAAGACTCTGCTTCCCTAAAGGATCAGGTTCCCATCACAGTGATTGTCAGACACACCCAAAGAAATGCACCCCCAAAAGGTCAAACTACTAAATGATAACATCCAGACTTAAGACATATTCGTGGTTTGTTTATTATAAATGCCAAACCCCCTATTCTACAGTCGGAGGGTTTGGAAAAACGGCTAATCCGTATGCTAAATAAACAAAAAGAAAAACAAACTACTCCAAGATTCAGTGAAGAACCCTCTCGACAGGTCCTAAATACAGCAAACTAAAAATCAAAGCTGGGGAAATGGTACCGAAACAAAATGTACATACAATGGCAAGTGATGCTTCTGGGGAGAAGACGTCATGTAATAAAAACTTGTCAAACATTACAGAAAAGTTAACAGACTGGTACCATCCCATATTTACATTTACGATTATTTACTTCGAACTAATCCTGCATAAATAATCAACGGCGTTAGGCGTCCGTGATAAACAAACTAAAGAAAACATCTAATGATTATCAGTCATCATTGCAATACAATTTTACAATTCTGTACAACAACAAAGTTATAATAGTATAAGAAACAGTAGGGTAAACATTGGGATTACATGTTAATTAATTAATAAAACACTCAACAGGAATCTTATTATTCCTGCCTACAGTCAGATGAACAACTGTTTGTTATTCACCGTCATCTATCAGTGTGCATCTAAGTGTGAGAATAAAAAACTATTCTATAACAGCGTTCTCTGGATCGAGTCGCGGCCCATAAGTTCTGAAATTTGGCTCGCTTACGATCTCCGTCGAAAAGTTTATCCATGTCAGCTACTAGGCATTCCCGCAGGAATAAATCACCTACGCTCTGTGCATTGGTCTGCTAGACTAAAAACAAGATCTAGATTTAACATGGATTAAGAGTTAACGGTAGTATTAGCATCGTCGGTTTAGTAAATAAATTGACGTTCATGATTTAGTTCTGAGTTTAATGTCGTAGATTTATGAGTTCATTATTTATGATGGTTGACCAAAATGGAAGGTTTCTAACGAGTGTGTGACCATCTCGTGGTACACCTCAACAAAGTATACGTGGCTCAGCACGTTAACAATAACACATCGGAGCTCATAAGATACACCGTTACCATCCCACCTCGGACAATCTTGTTCAGAAACATAGATTTGCCGGCCTACACTGGAATAAATACGGTAACCAACACAACATCGTGTATCAAAGACACGGAAAAGAAACATTCACTTTCAAGTGAGAATAACAATAACTTAAAATATCAAACCTATCAAATGGTTACTCATGTAAACATAATTCATGACAAAAATAGACTGAACTCGCTTACTAATATCTGCGAGGATATTTCAAAAATAATGCAGGACTTAACAGTACCCCTGTACTGTGTGTGACATTCCTCAAAAATAATCATCACTTGATCAAGGTTAACAGTATGAGCATTCACAAGACTTGGCTCGTAATGAAACATTCCTAGCAGTGTCTAGTGAAATAAAAACTGTGTCGTTCGTTAGCTGTCTCACAATTGAGATCGTAGGTTAGCCTGGGTAATATGACAGTAGCGACCTGGCGAGCATCTGTCACATGCCGTCAAGTGCACTGCAATACCCGCAATACTGCGTGTAAGTGAATTCTGCTCAAGGCAAATGTCTTTCACTGGTTTCAATTCACACTGGGTTCACAATAAAGTTCATGAGTGACCCTAGTATACACTCTGTAGAATTATACACACGTAGTGAAGAATATAAGGTAGTTCTAGACATATTAATTACAAGAATAATGATGTATTGACTTCGACAGACCAAAGAAGCCTAACGGAAAGATGTCTCTCCGGTTGAAAGTCTTTGAAAAGTATGCTACATCACTGCTGGTTGCAAAATACGCACATGCGCACAAGGCACGTTTAAATTTGTTTTATACAGTTCTCCACACCTAAACTTCTGGTGTAAATTATTGAAATGATAGATTATCGTGTAATCGGGATTTATGAGCAAGTTAACACATGGCTTGACTCATTTACAACGATGTGAATTCATCTTGAATCTGGTGGCATACTGCTCACTCTAAGAAAATGTATGTACAATAACAACGTAGGCTGGGGACCTCCCATACCTAACCGATACGCCCGTAGAATAAAATAAATAAATAAATAAATAAATAAATGCAGTGGCGTGCAGAATAATTCTCAAAAGGGGAGCTTCAGATAAACATGAAATAATATTCAGCTTGAGCTGAATTAAAAATATTGCTCCCGTCAAACATGACGAAATTCATCTTCCGTTATGCGGAGTTACCATTTTAAACAATATTGCACCGTGTGTAACCACACAAAAATTGGTGACTAAACTCTAGCTGAGAACGAATTGCATAGAAGCGTGTTACACGTGAAAATCACCATAGAAGGTGGCTAAAGAGAGAGAAAATCCTACCTGATGACTGATATCAAAGTTACGGTTGCTACTAACTAATCCACCCATGAACATTCACCGTACAGAAATAGATTTTAGATCATGACTCACAGCTATTTGATGTTCACCTCACCCGAAAGAAAAGGATTGAGGCTTTTTTTTTCTTTATCCAAGGTATCCAAGGATATCTTCTCTGCTTAAACATGAGCATGGTTATCCATAGGTCTTCCTCCATAACTGTAGTGTAGCTCAGATGTTTGGCGTTCCTCCCACGGGAATAGTTTAAGCCATCATCGTCTTCTTGGTCAGGACAGGACAGTTATACATCCGCACGTGGTGTATTGCTGACATCTTGTAGAAAGTTGTAGGATGACGAAAATCACTGCTTCTAGCGTGTATCAATTCACTGTGTCTGCACTTTAAACTACGCAGACTATATTTAATAAATGGCCTCGTCTGCTTTATCACTGATGCTAGATCTGACACTGGGCACGTGTCTACACTCAGAATTTAATCACTGCACTTGAAAAATTATCAATCTGCCAGATCGGCTCAATCGTGATAGTAACAATTCCGGCTTTTGCACAGCTCGGTAACGTAGAATATTGAATATGTGTTATAACTCGATTTCACTGTCGTTTCAATTGTATGAACATCACTTAGTGTCACGATTGTCGGCCATTTGGCATTACAGTAAAACCATGTGATCATTCACTATCCCTGGGAAAATACAATTTCCTCTCAAAAATATTACTGATTTAATTATTTCACTCGAAATATTCACATCACCATCACGCTTTGTGCTAAAATAAAACTGTGATTGTGTCGGATTACTTTCAGACTCCTGATTACGACATGTACGAATCCCGGTCTACTTCAGACCTCGAAATTGACGTGTGCGCGCATCGATCGCACCAAAGGAAGAGTAGTTTTCTCACGGAAGCAGGCGGTCAAGCTCGATCACTTCCTTAGTCATTTAGCAACTAAATCAGTTCCACTCGCATGTCTGCGACGGTATACCTTTTGTCTTAAATACAATAACTTAAATACAAGCCATGAAAATGTGGCTAATTATGCTGTATGACGATCAATTATAAATCGAAGGTTGTACATTAAAGAAAAATTCTTTAATCATTTTGAGAAATTATCCGGAGCTTCTTAACCGAGTCAAAAGTACATCTGAAGCGGTGGCATGCTTCTAGGATGAGTTCATAACTCTCTGACATAATAAATTCCTTTGCTCTCATAAAAGCTATCACCAGCATGAGCTATACGGGCTCAAAAAGGGGGCACCAAAAGTAACCGAGCGTAACAAATGAGTATTCAAAGGAAAGAGAATTACCCGTAGCAGTGACGAATAGCACTCTTTGATTTCATAAAAATCGACAATTTCTTTAAAAAGTTCGTTTAAACATATAAACAGGACGATATCACCTGCCAGAACTGTGTCGTGTCTAGCCCACATACTAATAAAGCCGAGCGGGTGGTTCACACACATGCGAGAGTTCTCGCAGACGAAATTCCCAATAATATTTACATGTCTTTGTAGGTCGTTTAATACCAAACATGGCGAATAGGGTCTAATTTATTGCAGCTCGTTCTGAAGGGCGTAAGTGACGTCCAGAATTGGACGGTCAATCGTTGCAATCTCAAAACCACAAGAATCACGGTTCTGACTACATTTGTTTTGTGGCGTGATCGGTAGAACATGCGATGCCAGCCGGTTGATCTGGATACGAGCCCGGCTCGTTCTTTTGTTTCTTTTGTTTTTCTTTTATATTTTTCTTTTGTTGTTATTGTTTCCTTTTTCTCTTTCGGTTTGTTGGTTCTTTTTTTGGTCGTTGTTTTGTTTTACTTTAGTTGTTATTTTAGTTTGCATGTTTGTTTATTTTGTTTTCTTTTAATGAATGTACAAAAATAAATGCACAGCAGGGAAAAATAACGTTTATATGCATAACCTTGCATATAACAACAGTACATAACTTTCGATAATTCAATTACCTTGATCATCAATTCGTTGAAATGTTTCCCTTTGATGTCATTTCAACCTCCTCAAAGTCTACCGTGTGTGGTTTTGGAGTTGCAGCGATTGAACGTTCTACTTAGGACGTAACGTACGCCCTTCAGAACGAGTTGCAAAAAATTGGACCTTACTCGGCGTGTTGGATCGTAGAATTACAGTGAGAAAATATTGCCTAAATATTCAATGTACCTGCGATCGTATGTACGATTTTTACCTGTACAGTACATAGATCACTTAACCATATACTGTAGCCGTGATTCAAAAGCCAGAGTTGTAATAAAAGAACGACGTTTTGAATTCATTGACAAATATAGGAATGTCTTCAATGCGCCACAGCCGTTCGTCATTGTGAAATATTTTCCAAGAGCCAAACCTCTGACTGGAGCTATGTTGTGTTGTTGTTTTAAGGGGCCTAACATCTAGGCTATCGGCCTGGAGCTATGTGATGTCAGTGTGATTTATCCGTTTATCTGGACTTCTTTTGCTTGTTTTTGTGTCCATATTGTGGCGTAGTCTGTGACATCATTCATGGCTGTAACCGTTGAGGTACGGGTTAGATTCCTGGCTCTGCCAAGACATTTAATTCTGGTCTGATGGCTGGAACGGGGGACCCGCAGATTTGTGAGACAAACCGGAGGTGTGTTCGGTTCCTACCTCAGCCGTCCTAGAAGTATTTTCCCGTCGTTTCCCTACTTTTACTTCAGGTGAATGCTGGGATTGCAACTAAACTAAAGCCACGGCCGCCTCCTGCCCAAATCCTAGCCTCTGTTACAAATGCGCACTCACTAGTACAGCCATCACAATGACACAGTTTGTCAGACATTCAATATTAAAGTACACGAGGCTACATGACCACAATGTCGCAAAGCTCCTAACTGAATCAACAACAGAAAGCTTATTTGTGTGCAGTTACAGGTGAATTGGAAAGGACAGGACAGGCATAGTGGCATGAGAACAGCTTTCCACCTTAGCATACCCCGCGGTACAGCTGTTTTCTGCAGGTCGTCGCCGGTAGCATAATGCCTAATGAGCACATACATTGTTATCGAAGAGAAAAATAAAATCCTTCTCACTACACACTACGAAAGTGCTTGAGGGAAACTTGGTGTGGTTATATTGACCGAAATGTGGTCAGCATCAAGTGATTACCAACTCGTGACATTGGAATGAGACGGTTCTATCTTACTTTTCTATTGGCAACTCCAGCTATCTGATATGACATCTAGCGGTAAAAATGAGAAACTTACCAAGTAGGGTACATTTGTCACGTGGTGACTGTTTGTATATGGTTTCTTGTATTCGTAAGCAGATCGAGGTAAATTCTTCGTGTCTTTATACATAAGTAGTAAGTTTTACTCGTTGATGGAGTGTAAAATGAGTAAAAGCAAAGTATATTGCTCAGTTTACGGCTGTAAGTCGATGCATAAGAGGGCTGCGGATATAAGTTTTCATCACTTTCCAAAAGATGTAAATAGCAATAGCCGAAAGGTGACGATACCAAATAAATACGGGCAACAGGAGCGGGTTGGACCACTCACCACTACACTCACTGACGACAGGGCGGGTTGTTCACTGTTACGCCAAGCACAGTCTCGCCGAGCCAAGCCGTACCAAGACAGCCAAGCCTACGCCAGTCCAGTACAGCCAAGCTTCATCAGTCAGGTATCCTGCCCCCTCCCTAGTTCATTTCCAATTACACTACCAACCGCCATCACCTCGTTCTGCGATATCCGAGCCATTCCACTACGAGTCATATAGGCCTAATTTGACTTCGCAAGGTAAATATCTACTCTGCGAGAACCTGCTACCAGTCCGATATTCAACACCAAACCCACCAGCTAACCATCAAAATCAAGCAATTCCTGTGTCCCCCGAGCTTTAATAGGCTACAAGTTAAACTCATCCCTTCGCCCTACCAAGCAGCAAATAATTTCTACAGTTTATGGTACAGTGAGCAAACTCAAATATAGCTTTTAAAGGTAACAGTGCCATGACTCGAACTGCTCAAAAACAAATACCAGCAGACAACCGGTGCTTGATAATATGCAATTGACACATAAAATCCGGTGGAACACACAAATTTGATCACGTGTATCGCACAGTTATACATATATACAATCAAAAATAACACTGTCATTATTTTAGGGACCACATTTACTGATTATAACCGAAAAATAAAAAGTGTTCCGTATCAAACGCGTGTTATTGAGTATTTTTTACCCCACTTATCCAGACCGACCGCAGCGCCCCAAGTGTTAGTTTGAGTTGCCAATTAAGTGGAGAAAACTGCGTTTGAAATTTCATATCATAGTTTTTTTTCCAGTTTTAATGATAATCATTCAAACTTTCTGAGTCCCCTGGAAGACCACATAGACACAAAACTGACATCTTAAAAATGCAGTTAGGACCTTGTCTGCCCACAGTAACGCAAAATCGTAAGTTGACAAGGTTCTAAGTGCTCTTAGAACCTTGTCTCGTTATACTTACCAAGCTCAATACTCAATATTGACTTGTTCATCATCTTACCAAACACAATTTCTGTAAACCTTTTGCATCTTTGTCAAATTATTACATATTTACGCTAAATAAATGAATTTTAATAGTGTTTAATAGGTTTTAAAAAGCTCAGAATGTTCATGTTATTATATTTATTACAAAAAGCTAACAAAATTCCAGTAACAATCATGTTATTTTTTACTTCAAAAGAACTTATGATAAGTGCAGAACTGAATTGTAGTATGCTCTGTCTTGTAGAGGCATAAATTGCATTATAGCCTTATCTTTTTTCTTTTCATCTGAGACCTGAAAATTGTGCTTAGTAACTTTTGGCTTTAGTTCCTAGATTGAAGCCGAACCCGGAGAAGTTGATTGAGCACTGAACGCTTTCGATGATGTTCGGCGCACCGGCTTTTCCAACATCCTCAGCAGGGCCGGTCTCAAGGGTTTCAGCGCCCTGTGCGAAATTCGATTTTGCGCCCCTCTGTGCGAGACGGGTTGCCTAACTCGGGCAAAACTTATGTGGTATCATCAAGAGGAATCATGAAAATATAAAGTAGAAAATGCAGGCAAAGGCAAGGCACCGAGTTATCGGATGAAATTAAATAAAATGAACCTAAAGTACATTTACCCATTTACTATATTACTTGAACATGCTTTACTTACGTTGTAGTAAGGGGATAGTCAAGGTAACATACAGGAAGGAAGGAAGGAAGGAAGATTGTAGTTTTACGTGACCGGGAATCTTGTGATCATAAGCCACGGGACCTCCTTTTTACGTGGAAGCCGAACCACAGGACATGGCATTTCACTTCGAAAATCTCACATGCATTGACCGGGAATCGAACCCGGACCGCCTTGGTGAGAGGCATACAACTAGACCGCTGAGCCACCACGCCCCCGTAACATACAAAATATCGGCTGTACGCTAGCATGATGCAAAAATACTGGACTGCATTATCTAATAGGTGATGCGTAACATATTACAATAACTATGTTTTCAGTTGTGATCAACATAACAAAATCACTGGAAAAATACACTTACAGGAATCAAGTTTTACCAATTCAAATAACTACGACACACTGGAAAAAACACACTAAAACCCAAAACTTTATGAGAAGGGAGCTTTCCGTGCTTTGACTGAAGCAAACTGTTTTACTAACTGGACTAAATCGAGTGAACGCGCAACATCGTTCTCTATTGAAATTCAAGCAAGTTTTTACAGTCTCTCTTCGCCCATTGTAGCACGCAGGTAGGTTTTAATCCACTTCAATTTTGAAAAGCTACGTTCACCCGAAGCGACAGTTACCGGCAAGGTTAAGAGAATTCGCAAAGCTACATCGACGTTAGGAAAAACGTCAATCATATTCGTGCTGTAAATGAACTGCAACGCATCGCGAGGGTTTTTTGCGTTTGGCATGGGCTCAATAATGTTGCATCTCAGAACATAGATCCATCCCATTTATGTCAAACTCATTATTTCTGAAAAGTTGCTTTTGCAAGTTCAAGCAACGATCCATGAGTGGACTACTATCTTTAATATACCCAGGCAGTGCCTTTAGATCGTACAAAAATCCCCATGTATCGGAATGATCTTTTAAGAAAGAGAATCTCTTCCTTACAGACTTTAAAGCTACTGTTAGGAGTTTGTCAGAGAAACTTTTTTTTGAAGCGTCGTTGTAGCTTCTCTTGTTTGCGCTTAACCTTAACCTTAGCATGAGCTTCAGCCTCTGTAAGCTCCGACTCTGACTCAGAACTGTCACTCTCGGTGCCTGACTCGATGACTCGGTCTGAGTCATCTTCCCCAATCAACCTTTTAGGGGGTCTAGTCTTCCTTTTTCGTCTATCTTCTTCGACCTCAAGAGACACAGACGCAATGATTTCTTTAGCCAAAATTATAGCGCTTTCATAGCTTTCTTGGGAATATTTTTTAAGGTACGCGATACAACCTTCCGCGAAAGAAGACTCCTTTTGTATATCAATTGCTTCTGCTTGCATGGCTTTGCTAACTATGTTTACTTGAAACAAAATATCGTGCCATACTACAACAGCAACGACAAATTGGAATGTCTTAATTTTTTTCGCTCAGTATTCAGCATCATGGCGTAACCCCGAATCAAAAGCAGGATTCTCCTTAATGGCCTTTAAGGCTGCCACTACCCCATTTGTATCGTATCTAAGAGGCCTCACACTGCATCTATGCAACACTCCCAGCGAGTGTCGCTCAAATATTTTAGAGTTGAATTACAAATGTGAGCCAACAAAATAGACCACCGGCCAGGAGACGACGAATTCGTTGAATAATGCCAAATAGAGTAACGCAGTAAGGACAGCATTTGGCTGAGTCAGATAAACTAAGTTTAAGGAATGGCTACCACATGAAACATATTTTGCGCGCGGGAACTGTTTTACAATGCCAGCTTAAACTCCTTTATGTTTACCTTTCATATTCACGCCGTTGTCAAAGCCTTGACCTCTAAGGTCTTCTAGCTTTAACCCCACTTCTGTCAAAGTATTAATGATCAGATCAGCACATTATTGGACTGATCAGTAGGATTAGTTTGAGAAGATCTCCCGTCTATTGATGTTGAAGGTCGGACGAATTTTTTAAAAGCTTCTGCTGTCTTCTTCTGCATGCTGCAACCTTCGTATTTTGTTTGCAGCTCCACTAGCTTTACTGGAGGAGGCCATTGTTGTAGGGTTTCTTCGTCCCGACTTAACACCATCCGCACCACGTCACGAATGAACGACAATCAAGGGCCATAACACTCCCGTGTATTGTGAGAATACGTCCTGCCATCTGCGGGCGGGTCGACGCCGACTTCGCCCAGCCACACGTGCCGTTTGTTATGATTTCTTTGTGTTTGACTCTGTCTCCAACTCGTGCAACACCCGCACCCATTTCTCCAACTCACTCCCCTCTCTCCCTGCCTTCTTCACTTTCTTTCTCTCTCCTTCACCTTGCTACAGCTCTGCTACAACGGCGAACCGAACCGAAATATCACGGAAATGCCCGAGTGCTGACCAAGGCGATTTGGGTAGTCATGGGCCCGGGAGTCGAGCCGGGTTGCGTTTCCACGATAGTGAAAAGGCAAGGCAAGGGAGAGAAAGATATAGTGTTTGCTAATCACTATTTCACTGAGTTTAACTTCGGTCCGTCACGATCTAAGGTGCGCGTAGGGGTTTCAGTCGCGAGAGATGACACTGGTTGAACTTTTTTTAAAAAATGATTCCCTTATGTGTTTGACGAAATCGCATTTACCTATCTTGCCATTTGTTCAATAGGAAATAAATCGAAATTTGCCTATCTTTGGGGGACGCCTTCGGCGCCCCCCAAACCGTTGGTTGGCGCCCTGTGCGATCGCACATGTCGCACACCCCTAAGACCGGCCCTGATCCTCAGGTTAACAACCTGTGGCTGAGACTCAGGAGAGTGGCTCAGTACAAACTGAACCTCATGTAGTACCTGAGTGAATGTTATGGAAGATATTTTTGTGAAGGGAATCAGTTTATAGTTCAAAAGCTTGGCTGGGGTGCCCAAGTCTTTGAAATGAGTGTCCTTCAGTTGAATAATCTTGTAAGGCCGCGTCCTATTGATGCCTTTCAAAATTCTGATCAGCCCTACAGGAGAGTAAAATGCATTAACACGCATGGCTTTCTCAATGCTACTATGCACATTGTCCACTTCTTGAATGCACGAGTGGCCTGGAGTTGAATATTTCATAGTGATACGCTTTACATCACGATTGTCTCTCAAACAATCCAATACAGCAAACGAAATATGCGCATTCCTATTCTGTGGGACACATGAATCGCTCCATGTTATTAGTTCATCCACATTGTTCTCTGCTAGTACTTGATCCAATATTACCCTGAATGCACTGGTGATATCATTTCCTGTTCTTCCTGATTGAACCTCGGTCCACAGAGCACGATAAACTTGCCTGGTTGTTGACAAAACTGCTGTCAAATTGTATGTGTTCAGTTTTCTCCTACAAAAAAATGAACTTATGTCTGCCCTAGGACAGGCAATTACATTCTGCAGATCAAAACTTAATACAGGTATGTTCTTATTTAATCTGTCCCTATCTCTTTCAACTCGATACGTAGTTTTATTCAGAAAATGTTCTTCATATTCTGTTTTCTGTTCTTCGGTTGTGATTCCTTGACCTTCCAAAACCTTATAAGCTTCGCATACATCACAACGATCACTCTTTGGCATGTGAAAGTCTTTATTGTACTCCGTCAGAAATATACGCCTGTACATGCTCTGCTTAGCTGGAGTCGAACCTTTAGCTTTACGTACAACACAGTACAAATCATACAGTTTTGTTATGTTTAAACCTGAAGATAGGTACATTTTACTTGTAGAGGAACGACAGTAGTGTGATTCAATTACTGGAAATGACTCTATGTGCATCTTAATTTCAGTTTTCATGGTTTCTGGTAAACTTCGAGAGCTGTGTAATTCCCTCTGGTCTTGTTTCGGCACTCCAGTTTCTAAATGTTTATTCTTGTGTACGTTGTAGATTGGCTTCTGTGATATGTTTAAAGAGTCCCTAAATAAAACTGTTTGCACACCCTAATATTCTCATTGCAGATATTGAAAGAATACTTAAATGAAAATCCACGCCTGGATTCTTCTCCTGGTTTTGTAATTCTATTTCTCAATGACCTTTCAGTAGTAGAAGCAAGGAAGTGGTATTTCTGATTTTGGCTTAAAGCATAATAAGAACTGAAAAGTGCATGTCTTTCAGCAGTAGAAACTTTTGTGCTACATTTGAATTTTCAAGTGTTCAAGCAGTCCTTTTTGTTAACTATCGTCTTACCTGGTACGTATTTTCCCCGTTTGCTGATATAAGCACACCCTGTTTGGTATCTTTCTTTTCGGATATTAGCTTTCCAATTTTTAGGACACGGAACTGTTTTCCTTACTCTCTTCTTAGCTATGTGTCCCAGGTCGACTGTGGCTGGGACAGACTCTAATTGTATAGGGGTACTTGCAGGTTTTACCAGTAAATCTTGGTTGTGAGTAGTTTGACAATGAAAATTCAAATCTGTAGCTGGAATACACTCTACTTGTATAGGAGTACGTGCAGTGTCTGCAAGGAATTCTTGGCTGTGAGTGGTTTAAGAATGGAGATCCAAATTTAGTATAACTGGCACTTCGGATGGTGGACTAGGATCCCTAAAAGAAAGTCCTTGAATTAATTTAACAATGTCTCCTGAGAATGTACTCATATTCCTTAAAAATAACTTTCACTAAATTCGTTAGGCTTTAAAGTCAGTCAAAATAATTTACTGCTGATTTTCTTATTAGGATCACTGGCTATTGTAGGCCTATCCCTTTATAGCATTCCATCTGCCTTACTATCTACTGAACTTTGCATACTTGTATCACACCCTGAGACTACATCTTGGAAATATGATTTTGCTATTAACTGTACTCTGAAAAGTATGAGGGAATATATTTTAAAGTTTATTTAATTCCAAAAAATCTTCTATATTCTTCTAACACTAAAATTGCCCGATTTTTAACCTTACTGTTTCAATGCTGTTAATATTTATCCCAGATTAATCATATTCAGTTATCCAAAGTACGGTTACTCAATACTTTATCCATTTCGGGTGCCGTCAATATTAATGATATCAATTTGTTTAGAACTTCATTATTTACCTTAACAATTCAATTGAACTTCTTAGGTTATGCATATGATACTGTGATGATTAACTTCTTGGAATGCCTTGGCTCTCCTTCATTGTCTGAAGTTTCATAATTTATTGGATGGTATGAATCTGAGGAATCACAGTCATAAAGCACACTATTCAACATTTTATTAATACGATCCGAATCGTATTCGAAACTCATTTTCAAATAAGTGTAATATCTCTTCACAATGAATAACAAGGTCCAGAAAGCTATTCGTATTGTGCAATGTGTTTGGATGACAAACGTTTAAACTATATTTATATTGGCCCATTGAGTTATGCGCAGTCAATCATTGCCGTCCACGCCTGAGTGGCTAGGAAGTAAAGTAGCGGGAATGTATCTGCTTGGCGAGAGATCATATGGAACAATACAACGTTATATCTGCTCCACACTCGCAGGTAGAACCCTGTCTGCTTAACGAGTGATTTTTGAAGTCTGTAGATAGAACCTTGACACCTTCGTAGTTCCCTTACCATCCAACAGATGTCATTGTGATGCTGATTTTTGAGTAGAGCTCGTCAGATAGAACCTTATGGTGCAAAATAATGATTTTCACTTATTTTGTCAGATAGAACCTCGTCATTCTAAGGTACTGCTACACAGCCAGTGATACCGGCATGGACAATGTGTGTGACGAGATTCAAACCAAAGAACATGTACCATCGCACACCAAGCGTGCCAGTTGGGCCATGGAAGTTGATAAAAGGCGATACTATAAGGTGCGTTCAAAAAGTAACGAGCCGGAGGCATACTTACAGAAACCAGTACCTGTATGTTAGAAGTATTGGCCCTGGCTGTTAAGGCACTTGTCCCACTGTGACACGAGGCGGTGAATGGCTGTCTCATGAAATTCCCTGGGCTGCGGTGTGAACCAGTTCCGCACGTATAGTTCAGCTGAACGTCGGCGTCCGAGGTGAATCGTTGGCCCCGCAGAGCCCTTTCAGGGGACCAAACATGGCGTAATCACAGGGAGAGAGGTCTGGACTGTATGGAGGATGGCCGAGAACCTCCCATTTGAATTTCTACAGGAGTGCCGCGACTGTGTTGGCCGTATGAGGTGGTGCATTGTCGTGGAGCGACCACGGCGGCTGTGGCGTTCACTGTCACACGGCGGTCCTGGGTAATGAGTGCATCAACCAGCTGGACGTTGTCATTGGTAATGCAGGGGGGTGCCCCAGACCGGGCATCATCGGCTAACGACACCCATTCTTCCCTGAAGCGCTTGTGCCACGCCTTGACCCTTACAAGGGACATGCAGTGTTCGCCGTACACTTGTGACATTCAGCGATGAATGTCCGTTCCCCCTACTCCTTCGCTGATAAAAACAGAACAACACCTCTTTGCTCTTCGGTTGACGCCTCCATGTCACTGTTTGCAATGCGACTGGCAGCGTTGGACGATTGATGCATGCTGCTGCTTGCTTTGTATCGTCTCGTGACGTGAACGCGTGCCCTCTAGCGACGGGCTGTGACCTTCCACGCTCTGTTCGGAACCACACCTCGTTACACAAGCCACGATTAGCCGATGTAGTCACCGGTTTGCGCATTCCAGCCTCCGGCTCGTTACTTTTTGAACGCACCTTATATTTCATCTGTCTTCGTCACCTGGCGGATACTATTTCTATTCACGTGAGGGTTCGGATTAGTGTTTTGTCCTGCGTCACTTAACAAACGTAGTCTAGTACAGGGTGTTTCAAAAAAAATAAAGGGCATAATTCAAGGATGAATATCGCATAGAAAAGCAATGAAAATAACTTATTACAACATGGGTCTGGAAATGCTTGGTTACCGAATTGTGGAGTTGCTTTTAACAAATACCTTCTTTGCATTTCTTTACATGAGTTTTTCAACCTGTTCACCTCGTGCATAAATTAGAATGTGGGATTGTCCCGCCGTCCGTTCTAAGATTATCTCAAACTGAAAAATATTTTGGCACCCGCGATAAGTAGCAAGCTATAGGGCAGCCAATGTTTGAGCCTTTTGGTGGCAGTTTTGTTTGCTTATTTGGCGGTAATGTTGTCGTTCCTCGCCTCCACTCGTTTCGAGTGCTGTGCTGAGATCCTCCTCGCTTCCGACGAAGCGACGTAAGGCAGTGGTCCTTAAAGACTATCTGCCTATCTGGCCACGCAAAGTACCTTTGCAATCAGAAATGGTATATAAACCTTAAAATGACTGTTCAAAATCGTGTTAAACATTTTCCTCATTCTTATTTATAAGAACTGAGGTTAAACTTGTCTTAATAATAAAATTAATAATATAGGCCTAATAATAATAATAATAATACTAATAATAATAGTCTAATAATTTTCAACTGAACTTAGGTGACTTTTTTGATAACTTATTGTAGAAACATACTACATATTAAAGAAATAAGCAGCAATTGGTATTCTATGTTTGACTCCTAGCTTCATACAATCCATACATATTTCGATTGAACTATTACATATATTTTTATGCTACAATAGCATAGGCCAATTTTTCTTTGATAATATAAATTACAAAATTAAATTTGAAGTGTGGCTAATAACAACAAAACTTTTTAAATAAACATAATAATATACTTTACATCAATGCACAAAATATATTTAATCTGTTTTGTCCTCACAATCTGTATCTCTGGTCAAAACGATAATAATTAAACTGGTCACTGAAATACGATTTCATGAGTCAGGTGTGGCACATGCCATTCCTTGCATCTGGTTCTTATCACACGGAAATAAACAGTGAAAAAATACAATATGTAGTGCAACGAAGCACTCAAGAAAGGAAAGTATTAATTTACACACACTATCTTTGAGGGGTGTACAGAAGTAGACTGAAGTGTCACAGTTATCTGTACGATTAAATAAAAATCAGGATGAAAAATCATTATGAAGTATACAAATAATGCACTACATATTAAATATTTATATTAAATATTTATAAAGTATTCCGATAACACTGAAAGGAGAAAAAAAAGCCAAAGTTACAAAACGTAGCAAATATTTTTTTCACAGACAACATAATAGGGTATAATTTAAAAAAATCAACAATGGTTGACAATTGTGACTTTCCGGGTCTTAAAAGCCACAAAATAATTTAAAATTAACTATTTTCAAACGTTCATCACATACGATTTTGCACATTTCATAAATAAAGATCATACCTTGGTCTGTCGTATCCACTGGCAAACGATGAAGACAGCTGAACAAACACGTCTTTAAAAGCACAAGATTCAAACTCAATAATTAGCTCCGCTTCCAGCTGGGGGTGCGGTAAGAAACATCCTACTTCAGCGCTCTTTCACATACCAGGGTATGAGCTAATAAGACATATGAATACAGTTATGAGGTCCTCGGTCATTACTGATACTAAAAACATCATACATCAGGGAAATACAAGTCATTAATTTTTTACATTTTGAGCGCCTCAATCGGACCACTGTGCGACGTTGTAGCGCTTTGCGTGGTTTCTTTTCAGCGTTCTAACCCCGTAACTTTTAAATTTTTGAAGATTTAATAAACGTGATACTTATGCAATCCTGAAGGTATAGTAATCAATTAGCAGTTACCGTAAACATGGGTTAAATTGGCCCAAATTGTGTAACTTTGACCCGTGCACGGAATATGACAAGATGAATTGAGAAAGTCAGGCAAGAATATTTTTAGATAGCTAAAGCTCTTATAGGTCTAATACTCGGTGTGTTAACCAATATTTGGGTTATCATTAAATCTGTTGCCGGTAGTTTCCATTTTAAGTAAGATTAGCATTTTTTGGAGTGAACAAGGCTACTATGATCCACAAGAATTTCTCACAAATTGAACAATTGTTAGTGTCAATCCATTTTATTTTTGTGGGTCGAAGTGTCCCGTACGGTGGGTGACTTTGGCCCACAGCTTTAAAGTCGGATTGATATTGTTGTAATGGTTCTTGTAACAGATCCTAGACTCATTGATTGAATTTGGAGTTCAACATTTTCGTTACAAATCAATGAAAAACATATGCATCATAGTGGGTCAAAGTGACCCCACTTTACGGTATTTGTAGAACGCTATTGTGACAAAAGAAATAAGAGTTCAGTGTTGTTTCATTACAGGACCGATAACCTAGATGTTAGGCCCCTGAAGACAACAATTATCATCATTTGTTTTATTACAACGGGTTAACTAATAAGCTACAGTGGAGGGAGATTTCCGTAACAAGTAAAAGACCTTCCCCTTTTTCGTTCGTTCACTTACCGTGTGATGCGCCACTTGAGATTCCATATCCTTAACACACTTTCGGTTTAGTAATAAGGCAATGGAATCAACGGAAACTGAGTACTACGATTTTCCATGCTAGCAATTGAACAATATTTGTTGTTGCATAAAATAGCAAAATGCACCAAGAATTAATTGAATTGCAGTTTTGTTCTGTGAGAATGTTCTGTTAAGGCTGTGCAGACTGCAGTAATTAGGGTTGAGGGAGTCAGGTATTCAAAAAAGTGTAAGGAAATGCTGAAATTTGTAGCCCATACTTTTCAATTTGTACATTGAACAGCTAATGAAGGATATTACAGAGCAATTTAGAATGGGAGTGAAGATTCAAGATGACTTAATTTAAACTGAGATTTTCTGAAGACAGTGTCACCTTAGTTGAGTCATCAGAGGATTTGAATGAGTACCGGTATCAAAATGGTATGGACAGTTTTGAAGAAAGAAAACATGGTGAAAATCACTTTTCGCGAAAATTGACCGTTTCTGCGATAATTTTTACGATAAAAACTTAAAAAAAGAGGCACTTCTACGGGAAAAAACAAAATAAAATGTTAACTGTGAAAACTGTTAACTGGCTGTGGAATGGAGAATTAGAAAGAGTTACGAGAGTCAGGAAGGGAAGTAGCCGACCTATCGCGAAGAACAAAGACGCTTCATGGATGCCACAGTTTCCTGCGTAAAACGGGCTGTTGTTTCTCACTTAATTCCATGAATGCTCTAACGGATTCGGGTTGATGTTCCTCACTAAATTAAACGAGAGTTATGCCAGATTATCAATGTGGACTGGGTTCGATTTCCGGTCAATGCATGCAAGATTTTCAAAGTGAAATATCACGTCCTGTGGTTCGGATTTCACGTTAAAATGGATGCCCCGTGTCTCGTAATCGCTAGATTATTACCTTTTCACGAACTGATAGCCGGCGGTCGAGATGGGAACTATTCTCTGTTTACTTGTGTCACACGTCACTCTGCTTCGTTGGCAGTTACAGTTGCGCGAGTAGGATATGACTCAGCTCCAGTAGCTGCAGTCATCGTTTAACTGTCCGTGGTGACATAAGCTCCTGTGACGCTTATCTGCGCTTCTAAGACGGGTGGCGCGCGCAATGCTGCTTGGCATGTGCAGACTGCACTCTGTCATCACTGTGTCCTCCACTTCACCCCGCGGGGCTCCTGCTACAATAATCGACAAACGCTGGCGCAGCCACGCTCAGCGGCAATCAAATCTTAAATGGGTAGTAACGATCACGTAAAACTTAAAAATGAAATATAAGAGATTCGATCATAACGTAGCGGGAGCCAGTTTTGAACAAAGCACAAAATAGCCACTTTTCTCGTATTGCTTTCAGATTTCAAGTTATTGGAGGGTAAATGGATGCCAAAAGTTACTTTTCACTATCAATTGAATCGGCGTGAGCAAATAAGGTGATATGTGACATTTTATTCAAAACTGATAGTATTACTGCAATAAACTTCTACAGGGTACATACATAACCTGTGCATACCTGCCAACTTTTACGGTTTATCCGTAAAATTTACGGAAATTGCAGCATTTTACGGTTTTACGGATGAACGGTGTCATTTTACGATTTTGCGGACAAAAATTTGAAACGATAATTTACATTCGATAATACCGCCCACTTCCGTACAATCGATTGTTTGCGTGGGTCGGAGGCAAGTCCACGATAGTCGATAGCTCGTTCTTTGATATGATTCGTACTTTTAACCGTGTGGTGGTTGTGTCGTCATTTGTAATTGAATTTGAAGCCGGGATAACCCTTCTTCCATGTGTCGACAGGCTCTGCTTCGCATATTCTTTGTTCCGCTCCGTTCGCTCGTTGCGATTTAAACCATATTCTTTGACCACGTTAGTTGTTCATTGTTCGCGAAGTTGGCGTTCCTTGAATGTTTTCGTCTTTTAAGGTTATGGCATATTTTAATGAAGCGTTCGAGTTTTTGTGCTATAACTTCGTGCTTCGCAGTTTCCTGTATTCCTTCGACTAATTACATTCGTTCCACGTGTGTGTGTGTTTTTTTTCTACCATGTGCATATTCTTTCTTCACGAGGTTGGCGTCGTTTTCATTTAATGGCTTTGTGTGTCTTGACATGTTTTAATGAAGTGTTGGCTGTCTTAAGTGTTTTATGTTATAATTTTATGTGACGTTCAGTGATCCAGGTTCCTTTCGATGTTTTAGTAGATATCGAGAATGAACAAATCCAACAAGAAACAGTACTTCCAGACATTTAAAGAATCATACTCGGTTGATTTTCCGTGCATACTAAAATCAAGAAAGAGAGAAAAATTTGCCTTTTGCACGGTATGTGGGTGTGATATTAATATTGCACATGGTGGAAAAAACGATTTAAGTAATCATGTGAAGTGCGGTAAACACATTAGTTATGTTAAATCGAAGGAAGATAAGCAAGAAAATCAACACCTTTTTTGCTAAGTCTGGAAACGTTGACAGTGACGTAATTAGGGCCGAGTGTCTGTTTACTTCCTTTTTGGTGGAACACAATGTGCCCTTAAGTGCGGCTGATCATGCTGGTGCTTTATTTAAGACGATGTTTCCCACATCAGAAGTTGCAAAGAAATATAGTTGTGGTCGCACGAAAACGACATGTATTGTAAATAAAATGGCAAAAATGCATCATCTGAAGTTGTTAAGTGCCTTCAGAACGGACCGGATACAGATAAATCCCTTTTCTTTTCATCAGTGAGAAACTACTTTTATACTGCCTGTGACTACATCATCAACAAGTTTCCACTCAAGGATGACGTGTTAAAGAATGCTCAAGTTGCTAGGTTAGACAACATTGAAGATGCACAGTTATCTTCCATTCGTTTTTTCTTGGAAAAGTTTCCTATCATGTTATGCAAGGAAGAGAATGAAACTACAGATGAGGTGGTGAATGAGCTTCAGAGGCAGTTCACAGCTCTTCAGGTAGATGACACTTTGGCTGCACATCAAGATGCTGCAAGTGATTCCAGTTGGGCACAAATATCAAGAATTCGTGGAGCCGATGGACTTCTTAAGTATAACCGAATTTCTAGAGTATTGCTCTCTATTCTCACCATACCCCATAGCAATGCAGAATGTGAACGTTATTTTTAGCCTTGTGAAGAAAAATAGAACACTGTTCAGGTCATCCATGTCCAATGAATCTCTGGAGTCTATTTCTATTTTGAAGACCAGGCGTTCTGGTCCCTGTTATGACAAAACATTTTCTCAAGAATGTTTGCAGGAAGCTAAAAAGGCCACAACCATGACTTAAAAGTCGAACTAGCATGTGATTTGCAGTGTGTATTATATTATTTCTTGCCTGTGTTACGTTAAACAAGTTTTATTGTTTAAAGCCTTTTTCAATTATCGTATATCAGCTTAATCTATCAAGGAAGTCCTGTTATGTCTGCTCCAAACCAATATTCACCACGCCTGCTGCTGATTAACATGGATTTCTTCTTGATTGTTATGTTCATCTACAAATCATAGTAAGTAGATATGATTTCATTGAAGTATCCTGTTTAAAGCATGAATTATTGTATTTTGTAGCCCAGAAGTATTATTATTTTCGTCAAGCCGGGGTATGTCGAAAATCGTTAATTTTTTGTCGCGCGTGAGTTTTACTGATAGCCCTTTTCAAAAGTTGGCAGGTATGCCTGTGTAAAAACGGGACATGTAACGCGGTTCTTTATGTGTTGAATAGGAGGTATAGTTAATATGAAGGACCTCTTACTGTGACCTACAACATCAAGAGAGGACAATGATCAGGAGGTTGACATTGATGTAAATGAGCAATGCACAAGATCAATGATGTTTTCAAAGCTAACTGAATTGTTTGCAAATATTATGTTAAACATTTGTTTCGTATGTGGTTTTTTTTGTGTGATGTAGTAGTAATAACGTCACTATTGTTGATGTGTAACATCTTTCCGCTCGGTTGCTGGATAGTTTTGTGGGAGTGATTTTGAAAATTGGGGACGGAAGTGAATCGGGCGGAAGTGGATCGGACGAAAGTGAAGACGCACTGCCAGAAAAATGGGGCGGAAGTGGATCGAACGGAAGTGGATTGGACGGAAGTGAAGACGCACTGCCAGCTGGATGTACAATTGAAAATGTGTGTATTGGAAACAAGGCAGGGTGTGTTCTGTAGCGCGAGAATGTTATGGCAATACAGTAGGCAGTGCATTTAGCAGGCACTGGTTTGACGAGCACAGTGGCAAATGTTTCACCGACTTTCATTTGTCATTAAGCAGTTTATGAAGCTTCACGTTCAAGGTTGAATATCACATGGGGTAGGACAAAGACGACAAATGGCATTTAAGTAAGCGGCATTATTGTCAAGCTGTGGGTGAGTAGTCAAATATTAAATGCATAACAGAATGTTGTTATATGAGTGGAATAAAAGCTGTATTTTCATCATATGTGAGACTAGGTCATTTTATGATTGTAGGAAGCCATGTTTTGATTGTTTACGACGAACTGTATGAGAGTCTTGAGAATAATGAATGTTATAGTTACTGAGGAATGTGCTCACAGTATTTGAGAGTACTGTCGACGTTGTGTGTCACTTTGTTATTATGAATTATTAATGTAAAAGGAAGGAAGGAAGCTTGTAGTTTTGCGTGTCCGTTAATCTCACGATCATGATCCACGGTACCTCCCTTTTACGTGGAATGCGAACCACAGGACATGGCATTTCAATTCGAAAATCTCACATGTATTGACCGGGAATCAAACCCGGTCTACCTGGGTAAGAGACTAACAGCTTGACCGCTGCGCCACAAATGTGACAGTAGCATATCTCCAATTCAATCTATACATTCATCATAGTACCAGTATGAAAATGGAGTGTAAATTAACATTTAAGAATGTCCAAGCTGTGTAGTATACGAGTAGGATAACATGTCAGATGTTACACATCATATGCGACTACTGTAAGGCTCGTATCTTTTTTTGGATTATTTTGGTGTATCGCATATACATTTGATTTTTCAAATGTGATCACATAATTTTAAAGGAAATACATAATACAGTTCTGTTCAGAAAAATGGAAATTTGCATAAAGGTGATACGTGAGACAAATTAAAATGTATTTTTGAGCCAGAATTGCTGGCGAAATGAAAGACATCATAAGGAATGCATATGAGAATTAAATAAAGCTTTTTTTTCGATTCTTTATTTGAAATATTAAGATAGATAATCAGTTTTTCGTGTTTCCTGTAAAATTTCACGTTTGTCACATGACACCATTTTGCACATGCCGAATCAATACAGCTGTTATAAATTAAAGAGCAAAATTATCTAGTTGTAATCATTTAGTAGGCCTACTATGCATATAAACATTGTACTAAGTACTACACCCGAGAAAACTCGTCTCTAATACCAAGAATTTTAACGCGCGCATCCTGGGACAGACGAGAACCCATCTCGGAGCAAAAAGTGTGCGGACTTCTTCAGCTATGGTGATCCTGCTCCCTAAAATGTTTCAACAACAATCTTGCTTCTACGAATTCAAACGGTTTGGTTATTGAATAATTGTTACATTTTTCATTTTCAGTAAAATAAATAGAGCATTACATTCTTAAATCCAGTCCGGGCCCTTTCTTTTTATATTGTGTAAAATTATAGTGACTAATTGCAGTTTTTTGTCTGTTAATTTCTAATGCCAGGTGGTATACCGAACTTATACTTACTATCTAAAGCCGTATCTCAATTTGTCAGTGCAGGCTGCTCTTAAGAACTGTAATATAGATGGAGTTGACGCTATTCATCCAATTCTATAATCAACCTCGTCATGGTCAGCATACACTGAGGACTGTGTGGCGTAGTCGGCAAGGGTCTCGCCTACTGTGCCCAAGGATCCCGACACAAATGATTGCCATTTGAGGGAGCATAAATATAAAAGACGTATGTCCGTTTCATTAACTGGCACTTTGAATAGACCCCTTAAGGCAAAACTCTTGCGCTGTGGTGTTTCTACAAATTTAGCAGTTAAAGAGACGTTGAACATTATTACAGGCCTGTGGGTTCGGTGTGCGTATTGAGTCTGCTGTCTCAGTGGTCCTGAGTTCGATTCTCGACTCCTAACACTGTTAGTTGTAACTCTTCAGTCGGTCAAACTAAATTGCCCATTGACTGGCAGGGGGTGCAATATAACTTAACAAGCAACCCGTCCCTGCTTCGCCCGGGAACAGTTATGAATGCATTACGTGATAAGCGCTTCTTGTTCGATGTCAATGAACTACGACCTATATCCGTTTTACGTCTCGGCATAATGGTTAAAATCACTGATTGGACTACTATTATATTATCATGGAGATGCGTGTGCAACGAATTCTTGTCAGACGTAATTTAAGAATGGCGAGGTGCATGAAACACAAATCCCCTTCCGTAAAATCTGAACTTGACTGTATGTTTTGCGGAACGAAAAGTTCACATGCGAAATGAAGAAAAGCCGAGTTGCACTTCCAGAGAAACTCCAGAAACAACCACTCTCCTCTGAAGTCTTAACTCAACACGACTCGACAGTTTGCTGCTGGCTGTATCTGGGGTAATAGGCTCGCCCGCTAGCTAGGCTGTAAATGGGGTGATAGACTCGCCTCTAGCTAGCTCGTAAACTGTCACCTCAATAATTGAATGGCGATTGTTGGAAGAAATGAAAACGTAAAAACACTTATAGGGGGCGATGTATTGAAGATAGATATATGCTCTCGCGGACTTTTTGTGGAACTTTTCATGCTGAACAATTCTTACACTCATAGTATATTGATATTTTTAACGGTTTGCCCAGCGTAAGCTTAAAAAGCGCACGGATGCCAGTTTTTCTTTTCGACTTTTTCACTGAAATCGTTACTGCTTGGCTTCCTTTGATCATAAATAAATAATTTTCGACAGAAACCTTCCTCGAGATATCCTTTGCAGAATGGTGAAAACCGCATCAAAATCCATCCAGTGGTTCTCGAGATTACCCGGACATCCAAGAATCGGGGAATTTATTTTATACTAAGTAGAGATAAGTCACAAACATAAGTTAGAGTCAAGATAATTCTGTTCTAATAGCTGAAGTGGAGCTCACTCGGCCTCGAGAGGTCAGTTGAAAAGAGATGGGCTCAGTCACTGCCATCGTAATGTCCAGGCCGCCAGGCAGCGGCCATTACCACGTGATCAGCTGATCGACAGAGTCGGAGATGTAACGGCCATTTGCTTAAATGTGTGTCGTTTGTTGTGTGCTGTTTATACATTTTAATTAGTGTCCGAGTGAAAAGTAATACGTAAGAACGCTACTACTTACGTCATCCAGAATGAGGATTATTCCGTTTGTTTCCTGAAGCAAATGTTCATTCTGTAGGTAGGTTATTGGCCTATAGGCCTATCTATAAAATGTTTGAGTTGCAGGCATGTTGCATGTTGTGGTTCTGTTAGAACCTTTCGCTTATTTTCGACTAATGCAGGCTTTTTGGATGGTAATACAACATTCTATTTGTTCATTGTAACAATTATTCCTGCCCAGGTCCCTGGCATGCCGAAAAGTTGTTGTGTTACCGGTTTCAAAAGCAACTAGTATGATGGAGATGATTAGGTTTTCTGCCTTGTTAGCGTACTTTCGATTTTTGCAAAAAATGAAAGTAGACTTTTGAGATCACTACAGGGCGAAAAAAAGTGTGTCTGTCTGTGTGTGTGTGTGTGTGTGAGTCTGTGTGTGTGTGTGTGTGTGTGTGTGAGAGAGAGAGAGAGAGAGAGAGAGAGAGAGAGTGTACTCTGAATGTCTGTCCCCCCTATCAATTCGAACACGGTGAGCGCAAATTGAACGAAATTTGGTACAAAGGTAGCACTAGCGAAGGACACCTCAGTGTCATGTTTTATATCACCGCCATCTTGACGGAAACGTAATGGCGGCCACACAAATGTTCAAAGCTTAAATCAAATTATGACTAACCTAATCATCCGATCTCTACCAAATTTTGCAACAACATACCTTTATGGGGGCAGCATCCTTTGACAAAACTAATAGGTCATCAGCCTGATAGTTTGCGGATGGCGGCCATCTTTGTGTGAAAATCGATTGCCCCTATTAATTCGAACACGGTCAAACCGAATGGAACGAAATTTGGTACAGAGGTAGTACTAGCAAAGGGCACCCCAGTGTCATGTTTTATATCGCCGCTATCTTGACGGAAACGTAATGGCGGCCACACAAATGTTCAAAGCTTAAATCAAATTACGACTAACCTAATCATCCGATCTCTACCAAATTTTGCAACAACATACCTTTATGGAGGAAGCATCCTGTGACAAATCTAATAGGTCATTAGCCTAATAGTTTGCGGATGGCGGCCATCTTTGTGTCAAAATCGATTACCCCTATTAATTCGAACACGGTGAAACCGAATGGAATGAAATTTGGTACAGAGGTAGCACTAGCAAAGGGCACCTCAGTGTCATGTTTTATATCGCCGCCATCTTGACGGAAACGTAATGGCGGCCACACAAATATTCAAAGCTCAAATCAAATTACGATTAACCCAATCATCCGATCTCTACCAAATTTTGCATCAACATACCATTATGGAGGGAGCATCCTTTGACCAAACTAATAGGTCATTAGCCTAATATTTTGCGGATGGCGGCCATCTTTGTGTGAAAATAGATTCCCCCTATTAATTCGAACACGGTGAAACAGAATGGAACGAAATTTGGTACAGAGGTAGCCGTAGAAAAGGCCACCTCAGTGTCATGTTTTATATCACCGCCATCTTGACGGAAACGTAATCGCGGCCACCCAAATGTTAAAGGCTGAAATGTAATTACGACCAACCTAATAATCTAGTCTCTACCAAATTTTGCAACAACAAATCTTTATGTGGGAAGCATATTCTGACCAAACTGCTAGATCATCAGCCCAATAGTTTGCAGATGGTGGCCAAGTATGTGTGCTAATCGATTCCCCCTATCAATTCAAACACGGCGAAACCGAATTGAACGAAATTTGGTACAGAGGTAGCACTAGCAAAAGGCACCTCAGTGTCATGTTTTATATCGCCGCCATCTTGACGGAAACGGAACGACGGCCACCCAAATGTTAAAAGCTTAAATCAAATTTCGTCCATCCTAATAATTTGATCTCTACCGGATTTTGCAACAACATGCCTTTTTGTGGAGAGCATCTTATGACTGACTACAAGGTCATCAGCCCAATAGTTTGCAAATAGCGGCCATGTATGTGTGCAAATCCATTCCCCGGATCAATTCAAACACGGTGAAAACGAATTAAATGATTTTTTTTTACAGAGGTAGCACTAGCAAAGGGCACCTCATATTCATGTTTAATTTCCCTATAGCACGTTGTATTTCAACAAGCTACTACAACCAACATTCAATTATACTCCTTGAAAAGGACAAAGAGTTATAACAATATCCATGCATTTAGGAGAAAGTAGGCTATATGTTCTTTACTGAACATCTTGTTTTTTCTTTCCCGCCGACGAAAATTTAAGAAAGCAATGGAAACATAAAATTCCTAGAAAAGATTTGCGCATTACAGGGAACACAAGAATGGTCTGTGCATTGATTACAGTTAAAGATAGGTTACGTTGTGCAGCATGAGCCACGAGTATGTAGTTTAGAATGTGATCTGTTGAACAGCCTAGAATTTATGTAGACATGTAGGCCTATAGTAGATAGTTAGGCTACATTAGTTATTAATTTTTCTGTCCTGTAGCTTACTCCATAAGACTTTAAACTCTAGTGCTGGTATCACAACAGTAGCTCAATACTGCATGAAATTATGACACTTAGATTAGGATATTTGGTAAAACCTTTGGAGAGGTATTCCTTTGTATAAAATTTTAAGTAAAACTTTTTTAACTACTGAAATTAACGATTAACATTTTTCTGGTGGTCAAGTAGTACCGCAGTGAATTGGTACATACAATTTTATGCAAAGAAGTGGTTCTTGAACCTTATTTTTCTGACAAGAGGCCAATGGGGACATAGTGTTTTTATACATAATTATGCTTATTGGAAGAAGGGTCAGCAAGGTATATCTGTTATTTTGTACTAAAGATATTCATTCGAGAAATTGCTATGGAGACCGTAGGTTTTCATTTATTTTCTAGTAGTGTATAACAAAAATGTTCTGTTATAGTTTTTCACTTCTTTTATCTGGAATAGGGTGAGATTTGTTTTGTTTTCGTACTGAAGTAGTGGTTTTATTCAGAGAAGATACTCTGTTAAGTAGCCTTGATTTTTGGGCCTTATATCTTACATTTTTCTGGTAGTCAAGTAGTACCGCAGTGAATTGGTACATACAATTTTATGCGAAGAAGTGATTCTTGAACCTTATTTTTCTGACAGGAGACCAAGGGGGACATAGTGTTTTTATACTTAATTATGTTTATTGGCAGAATAGCTTGTTTTGTGAACGTCATTCATTTTTGTGAGAAGAAATGAGTTGGACAACAGTGATAGCATTAGTTTTTTTGTGGAATCCTCAGTAAAGTGACATTGACCTTTTGAAATTTAACCATTTTTCTGACAGGCCAAGGGGGATAACCGTTATATTGTACAAGAGATACTTATTTGAAGAAGATCCTCATTAAAGTAACAGTGGCTTTTGGCCCCAATTACTTTGGTTAGTGCATACACACAAAAATTCAATAGTATTGTTTAGAGAGGAGGAATAATTTTCATAACTTTGTTTTACTGACTGTCAAGAATGGCAGATTTCTTACATAGCCTTTTTTCTCATGCAAGTCCAGAAGTGAATAGCTAGTATTTTTGTAATGTTATTCTGTTTTACTGGTGAGTAAGGATACTGGCAGTTTTTGTGTGTGAGATCCAGAAAGGAAGTTACCTTCTCTGTTGATTTATTTCTGATAAACAAGGTCTAGAAATGAATATTTCTGTTGCTACCGTATATACTGATTTTTGGGGGCAGAGTGTTCAAGAAGGTAGTAAGGGGTGGGGGGCTGGTTATCCAAAAGAAAGGAAAATAAAATACAGAATTAGCGATGAACATAATTTGATATCTTATCCTTGCAGGAGAGATTCTGTAGTTTTCTCGAATGTTACAACTTAAGCTCAGTTCGAGGGGTTTTCTGGCAGTAGGCACAGAAAAGTGTACCTGTCTATGTATTGTTTCTGTGGGTGCATAGATTTATTTTATTAACAAACTGTTCCTGCAAATTGTTTTGTGTATTGAAATATTCGAATATTTCCTTCCTTCAATCCCGAGTTTAGCCATATGCGATTTATCGACGTTATGGTGCATCTTGAGTAACTGTTTCAATGTCTCTTTTTATTGATATAACATTTACAGGACATCAAAATGCTGCAATTTTACCCTGTCTGTGTGCGTCAACGTCCTAGTAAGTTCACAGACGATGTACCATTTTGTTCACTCGTAAAATACCCGCTACAACGGCAGGATTCAAACTAGCGGAGCGATAATTAGGCCTATTTAGTGGTAACTTATCTAACTGCCAGTGAACTCCGAATAGTATTAAAATTTTCCTATAAATATGAATTTATATTCGCTTTGGAGTGACTGCGTGTGAAAGGAGCCGTCTGACTTGCTGCGGCGGCTGTACCGGCCCTAAGCGTGACGTCACTACAGGAACCTTGCGGCCTGGACATTACGATGGCAGTGGCTCAGTTCCCCCCGTCAGCCATCTTAGATTGGTTGTTTCTTTCATGGATTCCTATTTCCATTCCTAGCAAATGGTAGACTACCCATCCTAGCCCCAATTGCAAGTTGTTGTTGTTAATTCATTTTTGGGGCATGAACATCTTAGTTACCAGACCCGTGTAGTTGGGTATGTGCTGAACTTGTCCAATAACATGTATGTCTGCATTGCGTGTAGTAGTGTGTGTAACTGTGTTAGGGATAGGGATGAGGTATGCGCCCCGGGACTTGAAGTAAGGTACTATCCCTGCATTCACTTGGAGGGAGTGTGAAAAACCGCGGTGAAAACTACACTCAGGATAACCGCTTTCAGCACTGGGATTCGAACCTGCGATCTCCGTACTTGGTGCAGCTGCCCTCGTGGCCGTTGTGCAGGTTTTAACATACATGGCTACGCCGTGGGACCCAATTGCAGGTACATACATCACTACACAGATACTGAATCACAATAACACAGGTTATCAGCCAGATTCATCATACTGGGGGTCGTGGTGGCGCATCGAAGTGAAATACCATGTCCTGTGGTTTGGACTCCACGTAAAAAGGAGGACCCGTGGCTCATGATCACGAGATTAACGGTCACGTTAAACTTCCTTAGATTCATCACACAGCCCTCTACTTGCGACGGATGGCCACAATGTACGAGCCCCCCTTAATGAAATATCATTTTCATGTGAGACTGTTCAGCATTTCAGCGTGCAGTGTAGTCTTGCAAGCCTTCGTTTGGGAACAAGTCGCCTCCTATTTGCAGCTAGCACTGCTGCTGCCTCAGCTCCCGCACCTTTCTTTTTGAAATCGTTTAACACTGAATCTAACCTCGTAGGCCTACCCCTGCTTTTCTTACCCTCTATAGCCGTGCTCATCAATGTCTTAGGCAATCTCACCTCCCCCATGATAATAATAATAATAATACTAATAATAATAATAATAATAATAATCGCTTTCCAAATGGTACGCTGGTATCCATACGAAACGCCTCCAATGCTTGCCTGTATTAAACACACTGCAGTGTGAATGACCCACAGATGGTTTGCTAGTCACAGCTGAGCGTTATAAGGCAAAGACTTGATCCATCTACTCGACACTACACGGTTGTATTTCCTCATTCTTGTGCACCATCAAACCGTGATCGCTGCTGCGCTATAAATCGTCTCACTCAAGATTCCTCTCTTCTACTGAGTTGCGAGCACATAATATTTTAAAAATATTTTCGTAATGTAAGTCCAGACCAAATTTCTTTTTTAAATTATTCTGTAATCTAGTCCTCCATATTTGTTTCGACAAGTAAAACTGATTTTCAGCGTATGTTTTGTGTTGTCTGGAAACTGAAAAATACCCTTATAAGTCTTACTTGATGCAATGCTAACATTAATTTTGCTAAAGGCGAACGCCCGTTTAACGCACTCGGTTTGTGATCAACACCCTCTTCGTCTCCCGGATGTTGGCGGCCTGAAAAGAATTTTAAATTATCAGTAAAGTTTTTTTAACTTTGAGTTAAAAATGGCTTTTTTTAAATGTCTATATTTGACCAAGCGACTGGCTGCATAGCGTAGGGATAACGTTCTCGCGTGCTGTTTCCAAGGTTGCAGGATCGAATCCTGGCGCCGTCAGTTGGCATTTGAGGGTGCGCAAAAGCGAGGGAGCCGTGTCCGTAGATTTACAAGGTACGTTAAAGATCCCCTTAGGGGCAAAATTCTGGCACTCGAGCGTCTGTAAAAGCCACAGTAGTTATGATGATGATGATGATGATGATGATGCTGATAATTGTTGTTTTAAGGGGCCTAACATCGAGGTTATCGTCCCCCACAGTAGTTAAAAGGGATGTGAAACCAATAACAATATTGTTGTTCTTGCTAATTTTAGGGGATTCGCGACATCGTGGTCATGTCTACCTGTGTACTTGGGTTTGTGTGATAACCTGTGTTATGTGATAGCTGTACTAATGTGTGTATTTATAAATCGATATGACGACCGACTAATACGAGGAAAAATAATACTGTGCAGTATAGTTTGCCGGATAAGCTTGCAGTGTATTAGTACCATACGGGATGCAAGCAGAGAAATATCAATCTACCTGATAACGCTATATACAGTTGGGCTGCAAAAACAATGTTGTTAGGGGCAGCTGATTCACCTGGTATAATTATGCTGCAATGCAGTCGTTTATACTCCCTCCGTAGCACTGAAAAGAATTACACATAGACGCAACGTAGGTCTGATTTCTTGAATATTACTCATTGTCTCTCTTTTTCTTTTAGCTTGTCAGTTAATTAAGTATCGCATCAAGCTGGATACTTCCGTGTATTGATCATGCGAGTAGTAATCTTGATTACATTGTCGAGTTGATCATAAAACAATGGGGTGTGGTGGTGCAGTGGTCAAACTGATTGCTTCTCACCAAGGCGGACCGGGTTCAGTTCTCGGCCAGTGCATGCGAGATTTTCGAAATGAAATATCACGTCCTGTGGTTCGGATTTCACGTAAAAATGGAGGTCCTTTGGCTCATAATCGAGAGATTAACGGTCACGTAAAACTACACGCTTCCTGATAATAAAACAGACTTAAAAGCCTCGTCACCAGAGGGAAAATTTTCTATCGGGTGTCACGGACACATAGATAGGACTCTCATGGAGGGAATATCAGTCTCAGGCCAAGTATATATTACCCTTTTTGGGACTTGGGAACGAATAATTCGCGGCAAGGATAGGGAAAATTCCACAACCCAAGGGTCTGACTTTCTACAGTCTCAGGTTGAATATTGGTGTTGTGAACGAGATGTCTGTCCTGTCGAAATAAACTGTACTCACTGGACAATAAATATCTCGTTCTTAGTCATTGCAATATTAACCCTGACTCTACAATCCAAGTACAACAATCAATTTCAGCATCGCTAGAAGCCAGATTGAATTCCGTGTTTGAAGTATATATATACCCGCTACATTTTGGTAAGAAGGCAATTATATTATTGCATTGCACAGGTGCTGGGTTCAGTCGCACATAGCCAGACAGTGCCAAGAGTAGCACGACTGTTTTGCCAGGCATGTCTTTATGAATAAAGATGTGAATGATTTTCTTTTAACTACTTGTGTTCTCACTCAGTGTATGTGTTGTATTCCTTTCAATCCTTTACGTGGGACATGAGGGCAGTGTGCAGTAATTTATGCAGGCTTAACCCAGGAAGCCCTGAGACTCTTGCTCACACTGTGCTCATGTTACCTCGCATGGGACCGCCTGTCCATCCAAGGTGGACAGACGGGCTCAGTACAGCAGGGAGAGAATAATTGATCCAGGGATTGAATCCCCAATTTTCAGGCACGCACCGCTACTGCCGTTGCCTGACTCCGCGTTACTGGGCATTTTGTGCCTTAGCCAAGAAACATATAATAACAGCGGAGGGATACACTGACAAGAAATGAGTTCCTTAGATAACACCGTGATGTAGTTTTGGGTATGAATGCCGCGCACATGGAGAACGCCAACGCCACCTTGATGCAAGAACTGACTATGCATGGAAGCAAAGAATATAAGTGACCGAATGATCTTGAGTGGTTTTCCCGACTAAATGTGCCAACTTATACAATGAAAGTGAACTCATAGACGTGAGATAGGCTATCACGAAGGTATATCATTATTGCTTGTATTAAACAACGGATTTGTGTATATGACAACGAAAAATTACAGAATCTGTAATGTTAGGAGGCAATGCCCCTGCGAAAATCAAGATCTGTTCCCTAGTTTTGTTCCGCAATGTTGGTAACACCGCTAATTTAGATGGATCAGTCGCAGTTTTATTTGCCCATTTTTAGCCTATTTTCAATTTAAAAAAAATAGGCTTATGAGATCACCTTTTGTCCGTGTGTGTGTGCGCGTGTGTGTGTGTGTGTGTGTGATTCGTGTGTGTGTGTCCCCCCTAATAAAATCTAAACGGCTCGAGCGATTTCAATGAAACTCGGAAAGTTCATAGCACTATTCCCGGCGACCTCGACCGTGCCCTTCAAATTTTGTTACGACTCACCAATCCAACATGGCGGCTGTGCGAAATATTTCACCAGCATTCAATAACTCCGAAACTATTACCGATGTCACCCTGACATTTTCTATGGTGATAAGAGGGAACTACTATAAGTTCACTTATATGACTTTTGAAAACCTGGTAGGCCTAACTACAAAACCAACATGGCGGCCAAGCGAATTTTCGACTTTTAAATAGACGTTTCTCGCGATTTGACCAACCAAACGCAATGAAACTTGGTACAGTATATGTTTATATACATTGTAATGCACCGACATCTAACTTCGTTCAATTGTTTACATAATCACAAGATGGCGGATGTGCGAAATATTTCACCGGCATTCTATATCTCTGAAACTATTAGCGGTAAAACCCTGAAATTTTGTACGGAGATAAAGAGCACTACTGGAAGTCCATTTATAAGACTTTCAAAAACCGGTTAACTACAAAACGAACATGGCGGCCAAGCGAATTTGAAAATTTTAAATAGACCTTTCTCGCGATTTAATGTTCCAAGCGCACTGAAACCTGGCACAGGAAATATTTATACACATTGTAATCCACTGGTATCTAATTTAGTTCAATTGCTTACATAACCTCAAGATGGTGGCAGTGCGAATTTTAAAATTAAAATTTTATTTATTGTGATGTAGTCATGCGATCGAAGTGAAAGTTTGAATAATGAACCTACGCAATAATTTTCCTTTAATGGTACATGACTCTATGGCCTATACATTTAACAATCCAACATGGCGACCATCCGAAATATTTAGACGATACTGAATATCTACGAATCTATTTTAGCAATCAAACTGCATTTTTTAACGTTTATAGGGGCTATGAACTTAAGTTCACCTATATGACTTTAAATAACCTGGTGATCACAAATCCAACATGGCGGTGACGCGAATTATAAATATTCACATGGACGTTTCTCGCAATTTAACCATCCGCGTGCAGTGAAACTTGGTACAGTAAATCCTTATACGAATGTTAATCCACTGGTATCTAATTTATTTCAATTGTTTCCATAACCTCAAGATGGCAGCTGTGAAAAATTTTAAAATCTCCTTGTTTTTTCTTGTGTCCTAATTATGCGATTGAAGTTTGAATACTACACGTTCACAATAATCTGCATGTAACAGTACATAACTCTAAGACCTACATATATAAAATCCAACATGGCGACCATCCGAAAGATTTAGTCGGTTCTCAATATCTACGAATCTATTGCAGCAATCAAACTGAAATTGTGTATGTTGATAGTGGCAATTAACATAAGTAGGATATATGAAAATAGGCTGTATAGTTCTTCACGGAACTACTTGTTTAGTTATAGAGAGGGTAGACGTACAGGAGAATCGTTCTTCGTATTACCTAACTTTGTTTAATAAGAAAATGTGAGCTATTGCTGCTTAACCTCCAAAGTTCATACCCCTCTCCCTCTAACCTTCTCACAAGGATGATCAATATGGCTTGTTTCTTATTTTGCATTGCTTGTATGTGTATTTGTGAACAATATCATATTATAAGGCAGTTAGGTTGCTTTTTGAGGTGCAATGAACCGTGAAGTGGTCATCAGAGCATCAATTTCATCAATAGCATGGATATATGGGATGCTGATTGCATTTATCAGAATCACATTCTGATATAATATGAACAACAAAATTAAATAAAAAATAATCCCTCAGCTAGCTACACACACACAAATGCAATTACACGTCATTTTAATAATAATAATAATAATAATAATAATAATGATAATGTTATTGGGAACAGAACCAAGACCCCGTCACAAGATGATTCTCTAATTGTTGTCGAATTAGCCACTAAAATTTGTTCGCCGAGTCGAGATAGTGGAAGTAAACACAGTTGTACATGTGATTGCAGGGTTGCCCGCAAAGGGTGCATAGAATTGTGCCTGTTGAACGTAGGCCAACTTCAGTACTGTGTATACGCTGCCGAAGTGACGCGCCTGGCAACCGCATCGGCGCAGCCACATTGGACCCAAACAACTGGTTGCTATATGTTTTATACTTGGAAGCTGCATTAACGCTGCACAGTGTCTTGAATTTTGTGGATAAAATGGTGTAATATGCGTGAAATAAGGCAAACGCCTCCCGTTAAGATCATCTACAGTGTTGGAGCTACAAAATGTGAAATTTTATGGATAAAGTATGAGAATTTTGCGAGATAATATGAATAAAGTTGACCTCACTCCTGAGGCAAGAATTGCATGCCGGGTACTAAAAATTATAAATATTTATTTATACCATCATTTAGTGGATACAGTATATCTAATATAGAGAGATATTTAGGACATATGTCTTCTTGGTTCATGAAGGGAGTGTAGTTGTAATTAAATATGGTTTGTACTATAAGTATTATAAACGACAACCTACATAACCTTACAGCTGATTCACTAACATCAATACATTTTCCCTACAACTTTTCTGAGTGGTGATTTTTCACTTAATTTATTTAAGCAGTGAATTGTGTTTCCAAATAACAATAAGGCCTAGCCCAGACTGAAAATTTATACCTAAATATTTTATTTTTTTGCACTTTCAGAAAACAATTATGATGTACCGGTACCAGTTAGCCTAGGCCTACACCCCGCAACGAAGATACAGTACTGTTCCGTACAGTGACATTATTCAAGCCAATGAATACTGCTTATTTCTGAAGTGATGGAGTGGCAAGTCTTGTTGTGATTGTCAGTGAACTTTGGTGAAAAAGACAGTGGTGTCAAGAAATGAGGTGATGAGGATAGTGGCGAACCAGGCTATCATGGCATTATGTCAAGATTGTTAGAAAATGTTTTAATCGTTTCAGCATGAAGTATTAGTGAAAAAGTCAGTGGTGCTATAAAGTTATCAATAAAAGTGGAAATATAATAACCTACGTGTGTACTTACTCAGTTTCTTGTGCATTACTTATCTGGACAATTTTTCAAACATTGGACAGTAAAATTAGGCTAGTTCAATAAAGTTATGGTAGGCTACAGTATTGTAAATTTATTATTATATTGCTATTCAAAATATCGAGGCTTAATACTTAACTGCCATGTTTATACCAAACATCTTCAATGGATATCCGGAAGTACTGGTATATTATTGGGAAATAGTCTACTCCCCTGTGATTCAACTTACAAGCTCCTGCAGAAGTGTGGATGAGTTTTTCGCCCCTCACAATAGGCCTTTTTGTTATTAAGCAACTGAGTTTAATTGGAGTTGTAACAGGTCATTTTATCACAGGTTGTGGTGAATTATGTAATACGGTACCAAATGGCAGGTAGGTGGTGTTGGGTGTTGGTGGTTATTGAGGCCATTAGCCCCTAACAGGAATGTAGGCTGATTTCATTTAGTTCTGTTGGTCAAGTAATGAATTTTAATCATGAAGGGGTGGGTAGCATAAATATTTTCTAGATAATGTTTTTGTTAGTATAGGCCTACCTCATTAGATTCATTGCTTAACTCAAGGTAATCTGTGCTCAAACCTAAGGTATAATCTGGCCACCTCTGCATTAGTAAGGCTGGAGAGAGATCATCCCAATCATACAGTGAGTTAGCTAGCTACTTAAATTGGAGGCTTGTGGTAAGTAATTCATATTTTACACCAAGAATGGTGTAAATTTCTATATCATTGCCCAATATGCTTTATTTCCTTACTCCATGGGCTAATAACCTAATTAAATTTTACCCACTCTTTAGTACCATAAGAACCATCACCCTCATTCCCATTGTTTGGATTGGAACATAGTTATGCAGACCAATTTCCAGCCTTGGAGATTATTCTTTGTGTAATAGTGGAATAATATTCCCCCTCCTTCCCTCCAAATGGCCAATCACTGATCAAACTGTACTTACTTGAGTGTACCATACATATATGCATCAATTACTTTTATGTGAGGCATTTTACTAATGTATAATAAGGTGTTGGAGAGGGTAAAATCTAACACCAGAATACAGCCGCTTACTGTTGAAAGAGGCAGTGCTATGCTGCAAACTGAGCATACTATGTGGTCTGTGGAAAGGTTTGAAGTTGCTACTAGAAAGTTCTATTCAATTTGGTAACTGGAAACTGTGTACCATGGCACATGGATTGTCGTTATGGTATTGGGACTCTCAGCATTTCCCTACATCAACACTTTGGCCAACTTCATACCAAGTAGGCTGCTTGTACCACTTTGACTGTTCAGCACATGGGTGAATGTTTGCTAGGATTGCTCGTGAAGATGTGGGGTGGCAATTTTTCTTGTTCTAAATATCTATATACCAGCTAATATTATTTAGCTATTTCGTGGCATACCAGCTAATGTCTAACAATAATCAGTGTGATAATCTGCTTGATTCTTAGGAAAAATGCCCCATTATTTAGAATGAGGTAGGACGATAGGCCTTAATTGTAGACTTCTCTAACCTGTTAGTGAGTACACAGGTTAGGCTTTGTTAATTTGATTCGTTTTCAAACAAACGTGGTGTTGTGGTAAACACACACATTGTATTGAAATGCAGTCTTTGTTTCTTCTAAAGCCGTTGATGAGATTTGGCCTAAACTCTCATGCAAAATATTTTAAACTGTTCCCATATGCATTGATAGACATTAAGCTCATTTTATTCATCACTTACTGGCAGGGCCTACGGTACTTTATTTTCCGTAGTATTGATCATCCATACGGGACGTGATTCACAATATCCAGAAATGTTATATTTTCATGTTTTCACTTAATTTAAGTTAAATACCGTAGACCACATCTCTACGACATATGCTCTATGACGTAATGTGCATCTCGAGCGCAATATTTTACAACTTTATTGAACAACTATGTTAAATTACTGTGGAGAATATACTTTTCTATGCTTTCTTGCCTCTGGACATCCATGCATGTACAATTTTATACGATACAAATAGGAAATAATGACGGCTCAAAGACGAAGCAAGCTACAAGGGAGCCATGTTGTATTGCTCCAGTTGCTTAGCAACGGACCGGAAGTGACGTCGACTTCGGCAGCGTATAGCCTTAATGTGAAGCGGGCTGACTTATCGGTTACATGCCACAGCGCGGTTTATTTATTGTTCGGTTATGTATTTATTTAATTAATTTATTAGTTCTTAATTGCTTATGACAGGCAACAGTATAGAGTGCAGCAAGTCATGTCATTTCTAGGGCTACGGCATGACTAATGATCTCGGAGCTTCTTGACTACCCCTGTCCGGCAGAGCCGATGACGTGAACTGGGCATGTTTCTCTGTCCGGGTAACCAGGGGCACTGTCTCGACTCGGCGAATAGACTTCAGTCATTTGTTTCTGTAAATGACCAACACAATATACACTAAAGTCACTTGATAGGGTTGGAAATTATGAGCTTTCCACGTGCTTACTAGGTGCCTTTCAATTTGCCATTGGCTGTCGCTTTGTACCCAAACGCAAAATAACGATCTCCAAGATTCCAAAGAAGTTCAATATTGTCCTGCCTGCCACATTGCCCGTGACTATGACAATCGACCCCTTATCACTGTTTCTTTTCCTTGATTGTTCACAGTAGCCAATAAAGTTCTGACGTACAGTAATATGGTAGCCTGACTGATATTCGCTTGTTGTGCAATTGCCCGTGTACTCGTGTGTCCAAAACAGCCCCCTCATTCTCACTGGACGTTACGGTCATCCCTCGGGCCTTTGGTATCGTCTGAAATACCCCTGTTGTTCGTAAGTGTCTTTCAACACACCGGAAAGTCCTTGCAGTTTGATGTCGACTGTCCGTATAACTTTCCTAACGAATTCTCTCTTGCATCTCCGTAAATAAGGATCATGTCAACGTATCCATCCGTGGAATTCATGGCGAATGACTGAAGCGACCTCATTCCGACCGTTCAGCAGTACAGTGTGCGCAGCGCACAACATAAATATTATAGCAGCGTTTTATTGCTTGCGTGTGGCACATACTGGCCTGTGTTTATGAATTGAAGTTTCGTATGGAACTAAAATGTTTGTATGATGTGCCATTCGATATATATACTATATACAGTACTACGTACTACGTTCAGTTGATTGACAGGCAAGCGTTTGACCACATGCGCTACACCACAGCTGTGAGTGAGACTTGTATTAATAATGGCTTAGAGTACGGTTCTCCTCCAGGTCACTGTTTTGTACGCTCTCTACATCAGTATATCGTAGTTTTATGAGTTAATTTTGTATTTTGCTTTACCTGGTCACTTGCACATCATCTGACAGACTGACGTGGGGATGTCATATTTTTCGAAAAGTCTATAGTCTCATTGCGATAACGATAATAATGTCGACCTCACGACGATATCACACGTTTGTTGGGGGTGAAGAACATATTATTGGTAGGATCAGCTGAATCACCTGGTATATTTAGAGGTTTATGTACTCATTTTGAATTTTGACTCTGGAGGGAGGAAGGAAGGAAGTTTCTACTCATCTTTTTGTGGATCCAACTAGCCTTCGGGCTGACTAGCCTACCTAACAGGCAGGAATTATAAAATCGTAACTAAATTAACCAGCCACGATGGCCGAGAGCGCTAACGTGCTAGTTCGTGCCTCGCCGGCATCGGGAGAGCGTGGGTTCGAATCTCGTCTCGGCCGTCCTGAAAGTGGTTTTAATGGTTTCCCATTTTCACTACCAGGCAAATGCCGGGGCGGTTCCTTTTAACAGGTCCACAGCAGACTTCCTTCCAAAATCCCTTCCTTAACTGGACCCATGTTAGCGGTTGTCTGGTTGATCGGCTTGTCACCATCCCCAATTGTATCTGCTGTCACCTTCCTTGAGACGGTAGAGGAATGATCCTCCGCAGAATCCGTAGGTGAAGCCGAGCTGGGAGGATATGCGATTTATAAAAAGCAACTAAATTATGATGCAATGTATTAATTTTTCCTATCGTATATGATATTGATAGTGTACCAGTGTAGGTAATCTTAAGGACATTTCTGCATGCATTTTCTAGACTAGAGTTTTAGTGCCAGCTGGTTCAAATGAAACACCAATCCTTTGTGTCAAGAGTGACGCAGTGTAACCTTAGTGGTAGCAAATCCTCATACTCTCTTACAGGAAATGGCTGTCTTGGTCCACAAGTTTGAAGTTACAGTACTGTCCATAAAGGTACTGTAGAGATGTTTTGTGAACTATTCCTCCGCCATGGTCAATACTTCATGGCTATGTTCAATCGTCTCCTCTTAAGGATATTTCAGCAGCCCGAAGAAGAACATAATTTCACATAATGAAATACAGGGGCTTGTACGAGCGTTCTCTAGGACCTCCCAGCGGAGACATTACTGTGCGTTCTCGGTTGTATTTCTACTTGAGGCTTGACTTTGTCGTGCATTAAAACGAACATTACGTCACGATATTATAAGGCATTAAAACTGTAAGATTCCGTGGTGAATCTTATTGGACTATAGATTGACTCAAATAGACTTGTTGCAGTTGTCCCCAGCTGATTCATGAATGCTTGCGAGATGGCGTGTTATGAACTATTTTTTTTGTCGTGTAGCCTCCTGAGAGGCTAATATAAATATAAATGTGTAAATACTGTTGCCTTAATCATCGTATTGCAGTAACTGAAAGTAGCGTAGAAAATACGCTAGGTATTTTTCATCACTACATTTTACATTTGCAGACTCGTGGAATATTCGTCTTTCAGGATAGTGCCATCAGAAACCTCTCTTGGTTACGCCATATCTCGTTAGTGACAATGCTTGAGGCAGAACGTCGCTCAAGTTACATTCAGGTTCCATCAGTGACGTTGGAAACATTTGAAAGGAATGAATGTTTAACTCATAATCTGTAGAGCATTGTAGCTTTCCAGTAGGGCCTGTTTGGATTTGTTGTGGCGATGGATCATTTACTTGGATTACGGTACACACACGTGCAGACATGTATATTTTTATTTCCGCCAGAAGTGTATGATATATATTTCATAAGAACACAATTAGTCTAATCATCGCTTTGGAACCTCATTTTTATGCAGCCGTGTACTGCCAGTAACTTAACTGTAGGCTCACAAAATAAGAACGCAAGCAACAAGGGGCTCTAAAGAATGTACAATCAGGTAAAGCATGTATGATTGGTTGTTGTTGTTTCATTTTAGGGACTTTGATATCCTGGTCATTTAGCCCCGTGTACTTGGGTGTGTATATGTATGTAGCCTGTGGTGTATGTAGTAGTGTGTGTATTTCTAATGCAGGTGAGGATTGGGAAGCAGGCGGCCGTGACCTTAAGTTAGGAACCATCCCGGCATTTGCCTGTAGTAGAAGTGGGGAAAGCACGGAAAATCCAGGATGGCTGAGGTGGAAATCGAACCCATCTCATTTTGGCTTTGAGGATGAACGTACTCTGTTCCAGTCTTCAGACCAGAATTGAATTTCTTGGCAGAGCCGGGAATCAAACCCGGATCTCCGGGGCAACAGCCAAGAATTCCAGCCGCTACACCAGGAAGTGGACCTGTGTGAATTGAACCTCCCCTCCCCCTCCCCCCTCCCCCTCAGTTCTATCTATACTAATCTATTTGTTTTTTCAATGGCTCCCAAGTTCACTTCCACCCACGCCAGTAATAAGAATACCTTTAGGCTTCATGCTGCCTTCTCATTGACTGAAAGATTCCTCTTGAGTTGCAAGAATCACTCAAGTATCCGTAGCGAGGCTATCGAAGACTACTGTCAGGGACTGCATCCCATTCCACTAAAAGTTTGCCTTTAATTGGATGGCTTATTGAAGTGATAGAAGTATTTTTTTAGTGTTGCCTAGTTCTATTAGAGAAAGCTTTCCAATCGGCCAACACAAATTTTGCCCAATTTCATTAGGCGCGAAAACAAGTATTTATATGCCCTAACGTGAAAAATATTACATAAGATATTTAACACAATATTACACGCTTTTATGCACAAAAATGGGGGCTATTGAATTGGATGACATGTTTCGATCATCCGAGGTGAACAGTGAACATGAGTGGACGCCATAAGACTTATTCCATTCTAGTGCAGCGTATCTCTTGAGTATTATAACTACATACGATAGACCAGCAGTTTAAATAGGAACAGTTAATTTAGATTATAATTAACAAAATAGTGTAGTCAACATTCCTGAATTTGGTCACAATAATAATTCAATAGAACACAGGTTAATATACTTAAAATACGAGGGCAGATCAAAAAATAAGTTGCACTTCCCAGTTATGGCCAATTATTACACCACCTATACAACAGCAACACGCCTATAACGACATACAATGTAACGTCACTTTTCCACATAGTTTCCAAGAAACTCCAAACATTTCTGCGAACGCACAACCAACTTGTCGATGCCAGATGCATATAAAGTTCCTTCAGCATTCTGCAACCACACGGAGACAGCGGCCTTTCCCTCCTCATCGGTCTGGGAACGTCGACCACCGAGCTCCGTTTTGAGCTTACCGAACAGATGAAAGTCACATGGCGCTAGGTCGGGACTGTAGGGTGGATTTTGCCAGATCTCTCACTTGAAACACTGCAGCAGTTCGCTCGTTTGGCGGGCCTTGTGAGGTGTTGCGTTATCGTGCAACAAAATTACACCGGCGTTCAATTTCCCCCCGACGCTTCTCTTTAATCGTGCAAATCTTCCTTTTGGCCCATAGGAATCGGATTGTCGCACGCACCTCATATTTGGAGTGAACGTCCAGTCGACGCGCCATTGCATTTGGCCGCTATTCACACCATACAAGACGAGACACCACAGCGACCTGCCTATGTGCCTAACAGACGTGTGGACAGTGTCTGTTCCTTTCTCCGCTGTGCCCACGTTTGCGACACACAGCGCGTTTAGTGCAACTAACTTTTTGATCCACCTTCGTACATTAACAATAACGCAACATTCATAGAAGTGAACAATAACATCTGTAAATAAGATTGACGCGTTACACAAGTGTAATCCAAACACTGTTTTGTGCTTAAGTGTAATTCATAAACATCGTACATTTATTAAACCTAAGTGAACAGGATCTGAAGACGATCGCTTGACGATCGAAATATGTCATCCTATTAAGTACTCGCCATTTTTGTACATAAAGGCGTGTTATTTTGTGTTAAATATATTATATAATGTATTTTCATGTTCGGGCACATAAATACTGGTTTTCCCGCCTAATGTAATTGGACACAATTTGTGTTGACCGACTGGAAAGCTTTCTTTAATATACAGGGTGTTTCAGGAGGAATAGTAAATATATTGGGAGGAGCTAGTATAGATGAATTGCAATAAAAAGTCCATATAACATGTGTCCCATTTGTATTGCGTACAGAGATACAGCTGGCAGTATTTAACCCAAACAAATGTAAAGCCAAGGCAAATCAGGACGTTCAAAGTTGATTTTCAAAAATTCCACCACCAATGCATTTTGCACTTCTCCTGATAACACCCCGTGTAGCACTTCGGGGGGCGTCTTGGCGTTCTTTGAGGAGGGCTGCATTATGCATAATCCGAACGACCAACTCAGCTCTTGTGTTAACTTTTTCCTGTTAGACTTCGCTTTTCAACCATCCCCACAGGCAAAAATCCAAAGGGGTAAGGTCCGGCGACCTTGGTGGACAAGAAACGTGCCCATATCTCCCGATCCATCTTCCGGGGAATGTTAGGTTTAGATGTTGTATCGCCAGACGACTAGAATGTGCAGGAGTCCCGTCATGCTGGAAGAACATACGCATTCTTGTAGCCAAAGGAATATTTTCCAATAATACTGCAAGTTTATTTTCAAGAAAGTGTAGACTGTAGATAATGGGGTCCTGTTAGACGATGCGGCAACACAACAGGCCCAATCAACTGATTGCCAATCAACCCACACCACACATTTACAGAGAAGTGTTCCTGAAAATGTGTGTCCACAATGGCATTTTTTTTTTCTGACCATTGATGTTCATTACGAGTGTTACTGATGCCGTGACGAGTGAACGTGGCTTCATTAGTGAAGATTACAATTGGGATTAATTGGCGATTTGCACATACATCCAACGACAAGATTTCAATCGTCAATCTGCATCTCCTGCTCGAAGGTGTTGATCGGGCAGATAATGACACGGATGCAACCCGTGCATACGTAATGTTCGCCATACGGTACTCTTGTACATGGAACACCGATACGTGCAGAAAGTCTACGTGTACCAACACACCAAACAACTGCTCTGGTTACATACCAACGTCTGTACTGCTCGAGTCTAAGCTGCGTGAACCTGAGAGGAATGTGCATCGCCGACTATGAGAAACGGTGTTGACGAGTGATGAGGTTTCTCGGTCCGTGCATAGTACAGAACCAAATACATTGGTCGGTAACTCACTGACTCATTCGTAACACCACACTGGTTTCAGAGAAGACCCTATGTTAGCAGTATTGGAATAGATGAGCATGTCAAGTAACACGGCGGGCTGTTGACAGATCCTTCTCTTCTCGCCTGACCCTTCCCTGTTCTTTCTCCTCACCCCGAAAGTTCATAGAGCTTGGACTCGCACAGTATCTCAGTACGCAATAAAAATGGGACACATGTTATATGGATTTTTTAAAATTGCAATTAATCATTACTACCACCTCCTAAAATATTTACTGTTCCTCCTGAAACACCCTGTATAAAGAACCAAGCGATTTGTTTTGGGCATTTGAGTGAACTCAGAAACTACGTCATTCGCACGAAAATTACTTGCAAGCTGATATTAAAGGCAAACACAATGTGAGAGTATCAGTCATCTTTCATTCGGCTAAGATGTGAAATAGCCCATTAGACAAAAATATATCCATCGAATTTTAAAGATAATCAGTCTCGGAAGCCAAAAATAATTTCTCCCCTTCCGTGATACCTATACATTTCAGTAATAATAATAATATTGCAATACATTTCCGTAATAATAAAAGTAGCGTACGGATAACTAAGTAATTGCAGTCTTCACAGCTGTTAGGTCCTTACGCAAATGAATCCCACTGTCGGTGCTGATCATTCCGTAACATACCGGCAGAGTTAGCCGTGATCGTTACGGCGTGGCTGCAGGCAGTCTTTCTTATCTGGGAAGCGAGGAGGTTCGAATCCCCCGCCGGCAACCTTGAAGATGGTCTTCTGTGGTTTCCCATCTTCCTTCCAGGCAAATGCCGGGGTTGGTCCCTAACTATAGGCCACAGCCGCTACCTTCCAATTCCTCGTCTTTACATTCAAACTTTCCTGCCCAGACAACAATCCACACGCGACGGTACTTGTAGCTCATCCCATGGGTGTCCGCCTAGAAGCAGCTACAAACTGGCGAGCTGAACATGTCCTCGGACACTCCCGGCATAAAAGCCATACGCTAAAAAAATAATTAAAAAATCCGTAACATGAATTTGGCTTCTTTGTTTCTGTGTCATCCGCACCTTAAGCGCAGTGCGACAAATGGTTGATAGAACTACCACCTTACTCCACGAATAATATTGCCCATGCACAATGTAATGCTGACAAATAACAACAAAAATACCAGAGCATTTCGTTGTGATTAGTCATAAAAAGTTTTAGACTTTTTTCTATTTAGGGGCTATCGTCAGGCCCGCCCATTTTATACACTGGTGTCCGAAATTAAAGCAATAAATGGAAATGTTGCAAGGTTGCGATTATTTTGCCACATAACAGTATATACACAGGTGATAGTAAAGTACCAACAATGTAAATAATACAGAAAGTGGACCACTTTAACATGCATAATAGTAGACAGAAATGTTCTTCCTTTATTCCAACTTCATGGATTTGCACACACATTCAGACAACTGGTTAATGTGCTCAGTATGGGGTATGACCACCTTGAGGAGCAATTCAGGCCTGACAACGGCGGGTCATGCTGCGAATGAGGTCATCAATCTCTTGTTGAGGCAATAACGCCCATTCTTCCTGCAGAGCAGCTCGTAAATCTTGGAGAGTGGTTGGTGGATGCTAACGTGATGCAACTCGTCTCCCTAGTGCGTCCAAGACATGTCCTATGGGATTCAAATCGTGTGAGCGAGCAGGCCACTCCACGCGTGCAATATCTTCTTTTTCCAAGAAAACATCAAGCACCTGTACTCTATGAGATCGGACATTTTCCATCAATACGAAGTCAGGGCCCACAGCACCTCGCAACAACCGAACATGAGATCCCAAGATCTCGTCACGATACCTGACAGCAGTTAAACCTTCCACCATCCACTCTCCAATCAGTTAAACGCCGATTTACCCTTACAATTTCCCGAAGAGGTGTTCGAGTAGTCAACATAATCCATGCCCACACCATAGGGATGCACCTCGATATCGGTCTCTTTCCACAATGTTTGGGTCCCGAAATCGTGTTCCAGGTTCTCTCCAGATGCGAATCCGTCGACAATCATTCTCTAGACCAAAGCGGGACTTGCTTGTGAAAAGAACATTGGCCCCCTTATCGACCGTCCAGTTGATATGTTGACGACTCCACTCCAGACGTTCCCTTCTCAGACGCGTCAGGGGTACACATACAGCAGGCCTCCGACAATAAAGCCCATTCTGCCGAAGCCTTCTGTACACTGTTTGCCTTGATACAACTGTTCCAGTGGATGCTGCTAGGTCAGATACCAGTTGCCGTGCAATACTACGGTGGTACCGTCGTGCCCTTACAGCCAAATAATGGTCCTCTCGTTCTGATGTCACATGTGGTTGACCCTGCCCTGGTCTTCGGGATACATTTTTGGTCTCTACAAACTGTCATCACATCCGAGAAACAACACAACGATTCACGTTAAGCCATCGGGGCACATCACTTTGCGACTGTCGTACTTCCATTCTTCCTATGGCTCCCCACCGCAGAGGGTTTTCTAGGCGTATTCTCTGTGCCATATTGCACCTTCAGTGCATGTGTACACAGAGAGTGTTGATGTGGAACTACCCAGTAAACACCACCCCGTTTGACAGGTGCACTGACAGTCATCGTTGGCATGGTTGTACTACCCTACCAGCGAATTGTTACCGGTGGCGGAAATCGGAACTAATGCGCTCCGCCCAGCCACACGCCTGCGATAGACGTGCAGTCGTCGCCAGCAAAACCTCTTCACATGTCATTTGTGTGCATGATTCATGCTGGGTCGTGCGCTGTGTGGTGTGTTAGTGTATGACTGTACATGCATTCCTCTCTTGCCCCACAACCGTTCGCTGCAGCCATAACGATGCGATATGACGTAATGTATACACTACAGGCCCGCTCCACATCTAGCGGTAACAATTCCCTGGTAGGGTGGTACGACGACAGGAATGCCATCTTCCATGCAGAACACGAGTGTACGGACTTTTGTTGACAGTCTGTCTGAATATATCGTGCATTAGCCACAGGACGGAGAAATAGCAGTTTATTGCTTTAATTTTGGATACATATATGAGTGTGTGTCTGTCTCTCGATCACGCTGTTAGAATTAAAACACTACATTTTTTTAAGAACCCGTGGAAACACGCACACGCTCAAACCGATCTATTCTACGAAACTCTTGACAATGATTAAAAGGGAAATTGGTTTGCTTGATTTGGGAATGCAATTTCTTTCTTATTTTACTCGATTAAATATGTGAACCGTGCATTTGCACTTACTGGGAAGAGCTGCTGTGAGGGAATGCAGCCGTAGTGTAGCAGCTACTTTAAAATTCTCTTCAGTGTCGTTTTGTGTTTTTTGTTGACCGAGATGGCTAAATGGGTATGCCGGATTACGTTACTTGGTTAATGTCAATTTCTCTCTTTTCAGGTATGTAAGCTGTACGTGTTTGGTTCCAGCGATCCGTTTTGAACATGTAAGTAAAGTACTTTGGTACCTTACTTCAAGAGTCAGCTACAGTAATACTATTGTGTAGTTATCGTTATCAGTCTATAAAAAGTCAATAATACGTTCCTTAGTAGGAATGAAACCTGGACGTTGGGATGTTTGTGTCTATACAGAGCAACTGCTCCAATAGTCAGCCATCTCCTCCCCCAAGTGCCCATTAATAAGCTTCTCAAAGACCTAATCAGTTATAATTAGCTTCTTCAAAGATATACATTTTTCTTTTGCATCCCCAGTAATCAGGTGTACGCGAGGTATTCTGAGTAATCTTTAAAACTGCCCATTGCTCAGCCTTAAAGTTGAGGTTCTACTACTCTGGAAAACAGGAAATACTCGGGGAATGTTTAAATCCTGGAAAACTCAGGGAATTATCAGGGTATTTTAATGACACTCAGAGGATTTTAGTTTTACTAGGTCCAACCTTGAATAATTGGAAATTAAGCATTTAAATTTTGATGGGGAAAAGTATATTCTGGTGATGATTGTTGTAGATGTACTGTATGTTCGCACTGATGTTAAATCAGTAGGCTATTTCTTGCAAGATATAGCACACAAATTACTTTGTAGACTGTGTATTTGTATATAAATGTGTAGCTATGCATTTTGAGAGCGTTACTATTGACTGGCTACTTTCATACTCACAAGTACAATAGTTTTTCTGAATGGAAAATTTAGAAATTGGCAAAATATGGAAAAATAATATTGTCTCTTGCCAAGTTTTACTGATGTAAAATATAAAACGGCTTGAGTGAATTCAATGAAACTTTTTAATGACTTGCTACTACCTTTAATAAATGTCGCCAATCCAGCATGGCAGCCGCGCGAAATATTTCACTTGCATTCAAATATCTCCACAACTATTACTGTTATCAACATGACATTTTGTATGGTAATAGAGAACCATGAAGTACGGATGGCGGCCACACGAAATTCAGGTATATATATATATATAATTTCTGACTTTCTAAGCATCTTAGAGCAGTGAACCTTGGCACAACAATCTCGATTGAGAGCTCAGTTGTTTTCAAAATGTCATGATGGCGTCAGCTAGAAATTTTAAAAACATAGTTTGCTTTTCATGAAGCCTCCGTGGCTTAGGCGGCAGCACGCCGGCCTCTCACCGCTGGGTCCGTGGTTCAACTCCCGGCCACTCCATGTGAGATCTGTGCTGGACAAAACGGAGGCAGACAGGTTTTTCTCCGGGTACTCCGGTTTTCCCTGTCAAAATTTCATTCCAGCAACACTCTCCACTATCATTTCATTTCATCTGTCATTCATTTAATCATTGCCCCAGAGGAGTGCGTCAGGCCTCGGCAGCCGGTACAGTCCATATCTTCGCCGCTAGATGGGGGCTTCATTCATTCCATTCCTGACCCGGTCGGAGACTGGAAGCAGGCTGTGGATTTTCATTTCATTTCAGTTTGCTTTTCATATATTTTTTTAGCGTATGGCTTTTATTGCCGGGAGTGCCCGAGGACATGTTCGGCTCGCCAGTTTTGTAGCTGCTTCGAGACGGACACCCAATGGGTGAGCTACAAGTACCGTTGGGGAGGAAAGTGGGAATGTAAGGACGAGGAGTTGGAAGGTAGCGGCTGTGGCCTATAGTTAGGGACCAACCCCGGCATTTGCCTGGAAGGAAGATGGGAAACCACAGAAGACCATCTTCAAGGTTGCCGGCGGGGGGATTCGAACCTCCTCGCCTCCCGGATGTGAGCGACTGCCAGCAGTCATGCCGCAACGACCACGGCTAACTCACATATCCTATTCAAGTGATTAAAGAGAACCATTATAATAACCATTATCCAATGGTATTAAATTATATTGCTTAATTTTCAAAAATTATAGACTTGTCTTAAAACTAACTCCTATGACTCGTTACAGAAAGATCCTCTCTTGGAGGAAAAATCATAATTACTGATATAGATTTTTATATATTCTAGCACGTAATTTTTCATTGTAGTGGTGGTGGTATTGAGCGTTGGAACACCGAGGTCATCTGACAAGATTTTCTATTGTAAGTGTTGTAAATTATAGATTAGATGCCTGTTCATTTCTGAAAAGGAATATTTTTACTGATATTCGATTGGACCATTCTCCCGGTAAGTTGATAAACCAGTACCACGAACTAAATCTTCTTGTACACAATTCCTTAGCGTTGTATTCATTTATTGTAAGTAAAGGTTATATTGTTACAGTTATTTTTTAGTGCTGGAGTTGTTTTGATGTGAGTTATTTTGAGTAACAATAATGGTTTGACAGGCCAAGCACTAGCACCATAATACAGTACGACCGATTTGCTTTCTTAAAATATTATTTGTGTGTTCATTGTCCAAAATGATTACTACGCTCGGATATCACAATGTAGGTCATTTACCAAGAGGTTCATCACATGGAAATTCCATGTAAAAGGCAGACAAGTTTTAAATGGGATATATCAGTAGAATATATGAAAATAGGCTATGTAGTTCTTCGCAGAGCTACTTGTCTTGTTTTTTCAACGATCCATTCCATATCCATATCCAGCCTCGTTTTGTCAAGCCAACAGGCGTCGGAACGGACTGACAGCATTCTGTGCCGCGTAAATTCCTGATGGCACAGTGCGTTGCAACATTACGTAGCACTTTGCTACCGTGAACTTTCGAGCGTTTGTGAAGGCGTGCTCTATAAGCAGGGAGATGAGTTAGAGCGTTCAATCTGCAACTAGCACGAAATCTAGTTTAAATACACTGGAGGATAAAAATATCCCAACACCAAGAAATAAGGAATGTAGAGTACGGAAATGTCGGCAATATACTTGGTAAGGTAACATTTAATTGTTTAAAGGTACAAAACTACAGGTTAATGTCCGCGTGAGAAAAGCCATCTCAAATGTGCCCTGCTGGTCAATTAATATCCGGTATAATCGCCAGACTGTTAAATGCAGGCATGCAATCTTGCATACATGTGTCGTACAGGTGCTGGATGTCAGCTTGTGGGATGGAGTACCATGCCTGTTGCACTAGGTGGGTAAATACAGGGACGGTTAATGCTGGTTGTGGATGACGCTGAAGTTGTCCAATGATGTCCCATACGTGCTCGATTGCGGACAGATCGGGGGATCGAGCAGGCCAAGGCAGCATGTCAACACTGTCGAACAAGTTGGGTTACAACAGCGGCATGGAGGCGAGCGTTATCCTGTTGGAAAGCACCCCCGGGAATGCTGTTCATGAATGGCAGAAAAACAGGTCGAATCACCAGACGGACGTACAAATCTGCAGTCAGGGTACGTGGGATAACCACGAGAGTGCTCCTGCTGTCATAGGAAATTGCTCCCCAGACCAGAACGCCCGGTGTAGGTCCAGTGTGTCGACGCCGCAGACAGATGGAATTTAGACGCTCACCTGGCCTCCTTCTAACCAACACATGGCCATCGCTGGCACCAAGACAGAATCGGATTTCATCGGAAACACAACGGACCTCCACTCCATCCTCCAATGAGCTCTCGGTTGACACCACCACTGAAGTCGCACGCCGCAGGGTGCCTGGCTCGGAGCTGCCCTTCAAGTAATTGATTTCCAACAGTTCGTTGGGTCACTGTGGTGCCAACTGCCGCTCGAATTGCTGCTGCAGACGCCGTCCGGCTAAAGCCATACGCCGGACACGGCGGTCCTCCCTCTTGGTGGTGCCTCGGGGACGTCCGGAGCCCGGTCTTCCTGTGACCGTACCTTCTCGTGACCACTGCTGCCAGCATGCATGCACAGTGAAGACATCCCTGTCAAGTCGTTCTACAATAGAGCGGAAGGAAAATCCACGTTCACGTAGCCCTATTACACGGCCTCGGTGATAACGCAGTGAGCTGTTGATACTGGCCTCTTCGTCGTAAAGGCATTCTTGATCCACTCACAGTCAATCCGTCCAATCTGACAGGTAACTAACGCTCTCGCACTGTACAGCCCATATTTAAAAGCAAACATACTGTGCAACCTACTAGCGCCACACTAATGCGATTTGTTGGAAATTTGAATCAGCGTCATCTTTCAGATGTATAAACACGCCTACCAACGTTCGTTAAGGCTAAATGTCCCGTTTTTTAGTTTGTAATTCTGACACCACGTAGCAGCACCAAAGTGAGACAATTTCTTTTTTCAGTTTTCTCTTGCGATCTGAAAACCACTATGTATACTAGACTGCAATTGAATTGATATTAATTCGATGCATTTTCCAAAATGTGAAAAACAAAAAAGTTACTAACAGTTTTTTATATCTTTGCTTAAAATATGAAAGAAACCTGGTAATACGAAAACGGAGATTTATTTCCAAATTCCAATGCATTTTTCAGAATTAAAATCGGGTGAATGGAATCGACAGCATTAGTTTGGGAATTGTTTTGAAAAGGGTGGGAGGGGTAGCGGCGCGGCTTCACAAGATCTCTTGAGCAAGGAAAATGATGAACACGCTGGCAGGGCCGAGTGAGAATGAGATGATTTGACGATAGGCAGGAGTTGTCTTCCTCTTGTCATTAATATTATAGTTCAGCAAGTTACAAGTGCCTAGTCGTGGAACAATATCTGAGCAACGTCGACACAATGTGTTGTACAGATACCTTTCTTACTACCTCAAACATTCATGTTGTTGTCGTTCTTGTTGATATTACATTCTAGGGGCTTGGGACATCGTGGTCATCAGTACCTTTGGCTGGCTGCGTGGGTCAGCGGTAAAGTTCTTCCTTGCTGTGCCCAAGGTTGCAGGATCGAATTCTGAGGGTACGCGAATGCGAGGGAGCCGTGTCATTAGATTTACTGGCACGTTAAAGATCCCCTTCGGGGCAAAATTCCGGCACCCCAGCGTCTCTAAAAGCCGCAGTAGTTTAAAGGGACGTAAAACCAATAACGTTATTATTATTATTATTATTATTATTATTATTATTATCATCATCATCATCATCATCAGTCCCGTGTAGTTGATTATGTGTGTAACTGTATTAGAGTCAGGGATTGGGCAGGTGCCCTGAAACTTCACGTACGGCACTATATCGGCATTTACCTGGGGGGATTGTGGAAAAACCGGTGAAAACACACTCAGGGTAGATGCTGACAGCGCTGGATTCCCTTCTAGGTAACTATTTTAGAGTTATTTGAGGATAAACTCCTGAAGAAAAACACATTGTTCCGACATTAGTAATACTTTGTAGGGCATAATTCTTACCGCACAGAGCAGCGACTGGTTTCACTTGATGCGAATTGAATACTGTATAGAAAGATATGACTGGTTTGTAGTTAACACGTTCTTGATATTTTAGAAAAAAGGTCGACAAGATATGTTCATGTTCATGTTCAGGTTTATCGGGAATATCTGAGGGATCTGTATGAAAAATTCATTCTCCACTCCTGTTCGAAATTGAGTTAGCTAGGCATTCTTATTCTTCGTTCCAAACTGCACACGACTATCTTGGTGCTGAAAAGCCAAACTCACAATATCCAGTGGTTTTAAAATGCCAAACACTAAATAGATGCAAAACTATCATTCTCAACTGTATAGTTGCAAAGAGCACATTCTCCCTGTTGGCCAATCACAAGTCAGCTTCTGGTCATGTGACTTTCTACAGCTGCAAGCCAATATTATTATTATTGCCTGTTCAACTCGTAACCTCTACATAATAAATAAATAATATGTGCATTCCAACAATACAATTGGTTTCATTTGTCTAAATTTTTCACAAACTTGGCCAACTTGTCTGTTGTTTTGTCTGAAGTAATTAATTTTGTTTAGTGTCAAAAGGAACATTCTCCAACTTGTTCAGACACAAAACTCAGTCTCCGATGTTTGGATGCAAAGTCATATTCTCCAAAATAAAACCTATTTTTCACATAAATTAATATAAATAATGAAACATAGTTTATACAAGAAGGTGTAATTAAGTTATAGCCTGCAACAAAAGCAAAGTTTTTTAGAGATTCCACTTGTTACATACATTTAAGAAGCTTTTTTTAGTTCCTGTAAAATTAGAAAAAGTGGAGAACGTGAGTTTTGCATCTAGACCCCTCAATCTATTCTAAAAACCATCCGACTCGGACGTCCAACTCTAGGTATCGTCTTCTGGACGTAACAAATAAGACCACAAACCGTACAAAAATCTAATCAATGGAGCCCAGCTATTATCGATTTATAAGAGGCCAAATGCGCACGCACATAGACCTACATACATAAATACATACATACTTACATACATACATTTATTCTGGTGATTCGTATGGGTCTTTGGTTATTTCGACTCTAATTCCCTTTTTTTCGTGAGATCTGGAACGACTCCGTGAGGCCAATCATTATAACTTACTTCAATTTTCATGGAAGTAATAATAAAAGTTAATTTATGAAGGACATTTTATTACAATAAACAAATTATGAAAATGCATACCAAGAGCAAAATTATTATGTTCATATATAGAATTAAAGTTCCTAAGATATTTTCATCTGCCTATTGTTAGCACAGGCACTAGTACAGCGTACTATAAACAAACAAAAAAAATATTATACCTAATTATTTCCTGTTCTTGAAATCAGTGCTTCAATTTTTTCCGTATCAAAGATAACGTTTCATGATTTACACACACTCAGTATTTTACTTCACCTCAGGTTCTCTTATATCCATTGATCTGGTCATCCTGGGATCAATGATCTCAGGCAACAAAGATTTTTTCGTAGCAGAATGTCAGTTACATAAGCATTTTTTGTCTCCAGAACTTTTCGTCCCTCTTTATTGTTTCTATGTGATTGTCCTTAGGCGTCCATACCACGAAATAACATATTTCCCGCTATGTTATTTCCAACTGGTCCTGGTTCTGGAAATAAAACTCATGTGAGTTATCAACCTGTTCTCTTCTGAATGGCACTATTCTTGACATTCTCTAGGCTTTCTTTTTCGCCTACTTTCTAACAAACAAAATCCTTTTAGCTTTTTGCAGGCTTCCAATATGGTCATATTCCGTGCAGAATAAGGGCACTTGACTTCGACTATAGCGTCGTCTCCTAATAATCCGTCTGGGGAGGCATCTAAAATCCCATAAGTTTTATGTACGAACAGACCACATTCTTCGACTTTTCTACCGATTTCTCCTCTACATTTCGTTTTGCAATTCGCTCATTATCACAGTCATACTGCATTCCTTTAGAGTGAAATTCGCCGTACAGGATGTTTATTGCTACTGGAGCCCATTTCGAAGTAGATTTCCTCTTGCATACATATCCAAAATTGGATGCCGTAAGTCTGTCCTTTCTAGCTGTGTGCCACTTTTCATTTTCCCTTTGGCCCCTTATTTCCTTTTCCAGTTTTTGTATATGGCCTTCACTAAGCGTTAGTTGCTTGATCTTCTCATCACTAAAATCTTTCAACAGTACCTCACTTTCTAAACTGATTTCATTCTTTTATAGTGCCAGGATGGCCCAAACTGAAAGACCAGCCCGGTAGCTTTGGTTCTATGAGTGGTGGAACCTCGTTTTCCTCGATTGATCTGCTTACCTCACGTGAATTTTGCAACAAGGGACATATAATTTTCGGCAGCATTGTTGGTGGTGTTTGCTACTAGCAGGGACCTTTTTGCAATTAGGGGCTGCAAGCAATAACGCATACGTTTGGTTGCAGTTAGCTGTTGGTCTTCACCTTGCCTGCTGGTAGTTCAAAAGTACTGTTTGCAGTCTTTATGGATCCCCATCCAATCCAGTATTTCCGGAAACCAATTTTCCATTTTCACAATCGCTACGCCTTTATTATTCCACACAACGCATTGTTTTCATTTGAAGTCTAACTTGCTTCTCTGAAAATAGTTAACACTGAATAGTTCGTGATTTTGTACTCCTACACTTATGTATTAGAAGTAAAAAACAAACTACACCCGTGGCGCGACAGCCCATGAAGGGCCTAAGCCTACCAAGTAACCGCTGCGCTGTTCAGCCATGTAGCCTGCAGATTGCGGGGTGACGTTTAGTCATCCTACTTGTAGGCTACAGGTAAAATAAGTGTATAAGTATAAGTGAAATAATCATAACTGCTCAGTGCATTACAGATTCTCTAATGCAATCGTAAACAAATATAATTATAATTTCAAATATCAACTAGGCAAAAAAATACAGGTGTGAAGAGGTGGTTTTTTTTTTTGGGGGGGGGGGGGAGGGGAGCCTGGCTTCCTTTTCTTGGTACTTAGTCGCAATCTCCCCTGGGATTTAGTGGAACGCTCTCGAATCGGTTTTGGTGGTGGCTCCATTTTTCAACAAAAACGAAAAAATAACTCCACGTGATGACCGTAATGCTCTCCACCAGTCATAGCCTACCTATATGTACATGTGTCTATTCTACCAGAAGTACTGTCCAAATAATAAAGTGCCGAAGATAGAACACCTAACAGGCATTAAAAAATAATACTGTTGCAGGTAAAATAAATTAAACAAAAAGTGATTAATGAGATCGATGAACTAAAACAAGAAGTCGTAACTAGGAACTGGTAAAATATCAAAGGATCACTGAGAAATATCCAGACCTTGTAAATTATTCAGAACTAACCAGCACAGTCAATCGCAACATTGGACTAGATGCTGGGGAATTCCATACCGTCTGGCAAGGTTGTCACTCTCTCTAATCACTCCCCCCCCCCCCCCCCCCCCCCCAACCCTCCCCCAACCCGCTCTCCATGACCTTGTTCTACTGCTGCGCCTTGTTGCAAATACAGTAACACTTGTATTCACAACTTCCCAAAGTGATCCCGACGATTCTATTCAACCGATTTAGGTTTTCGATGCGGCTTTGGAATCAGTGAGTAAAACTCAACTTTCGTATTACCCGTTTTCTTTCGAATTTTAATCAGATATTTGAAAAACAAACAGCAACTTTTCAGTTTTTAAAATTAAAAAGCAAGCAATGAATTAATATCAATTCTGCTACTAGACAGAGTGCATAGCAGATCGGAGCTCCCCTTCGGTACAAAAATAAATAAATAAATTCAGCGTCGCTTGTGCTGCCATCTGTTGCAATATATTCTTACCAAAGTGTCGGGACATTTAGCCTTAATCTACTGTCATCGCGGCAGGAGATGGCAGTTGAACACGCTGTGACGGGGTGCGGGGGGTCTTGCAGTACGCATGCGCGGCCCGCCTATTCCTAAGTTAAATATATCGGCTTGCCGCATGCCAATGGTTATCATTGCAGCAGGCGATACTCAGCCACTGAAAGAAGGAATGTGCTGAGTGAGTGAGGCAACTAGTGACCAACTGAATGTTTTTGGAATGCACGATACGCAGTGAGCGGGAAGACCCCTGCAGTTCAAACCCGACTGCCAACTCCTGACGCGATATCAGTAGCACAACCCGTTCTTGGTGTTGGGATATTTTTTCCCGCCATTGCCAGTGCAGGTCTGGTCGCGATCTGCCTTTAAATGTACCGGGTATCCAGAAAGACTTCTAATGAGATCACCCCATGGTGATGGTGTAGTGGCTGGCATTCATGACTGTCACTCCTGAAATTTAGGTTAGATTCCCACCGCAGCTATCCTCGAAAGGATTTTCCGTGCATATTATTTCTATCTACTCCAGGCAAATTCTAGAATGGCCATCTACATCCCAATCTTCGCCAAATACACACCCTACTAATACAGATTATCAGACAATGTGCACACACACCGAAGTACACGGTACTGAAATAACCACGTTGTTAAAGTCCCTAAATGAAATGACAGACTACTCATACGTGTTCCTAAAGTTTCGTAATAATGATAATAACTGACATTTAATTGTATTTTTTTTAGAAATTACTTCCATATTTGTATTTTATTACAATATTAGAAGCCATTTTTTCAGTGTTGCCTACGTAATCTATTAGTAGAAGCTAACAGTAAAGCCGAGTGAGGGTATATACTCATCGGCGCTCACAAGTAACCTATAATAATGTTATTGGTTTTACGTCCTTGGGGCTTCTAAAAACGCCGGGGTACCAGATGTTTGCCCCGAAGGGGATCTTTAATTTGCCAGTAAATCTATTGACGTGGCTCTCTCACATTTGCGCTCTCTCACATTTGCGCGCCCTCAAATGCTGACTGCGTCAGGATTAGATCCTGACGTCGGTCAACACTACTGTGCCCAATTCGATTCTGCAGGGTGTCACAATTAATTCCCTAGTGCCTGCAATAAATCCAAGTGTCTGCAATAAATTAAATGTATTATTTATACACTTATGCATAATATAAATAATTAATGTAATTTATTTCGGAAACCAGGAACTTATGAGTAACTGCTGAGTCAAAATTACATGGGGGGATCGGGGGAAAATGAGACGTAATCAACGAAAGCAAAATATCTGGATATTTTCGCTTTGGTGTTTGATTTCGATAGGTTTTATTTGCACCTATCACTGAGCAAAATTCCAAAATGAACAGTTTTACTTAGCAAGTGTTCAGTTTAAGCACGGCAGCACTAAACATTTTACTCGAGTAGACACATTTTCTCGTAGTGTTGAGTATAAACGTACATGCTCCAGTCGTTTGTCATCAATCCGTAACTTGGTTTTATTCAAAATAAATAAAAAATCACCATAGCCAAACAATAAAAATATGTAATAAGTATCATTCTTTAGGAATTGTGTCGAACTAGTGATGAGTGTATATTTTTGGAGGGAAAATAGTAAGCTTGCATATGTCTAGGACGTGCCATTTTTAAAACTGGTACGATGGTGTCCTCTGAACCCCCATAGGGCTGAGTCAATATTATCATATTGTTACGTGCCACCCCCCCTAGTGGCACTTTTGTTAACTGGATTACGGTGGGTTGAAGCACAACACAGGTTGTTCCTTTAAATGAAATAATTAACTTTATTGCGGCCAGAACATACACCACTCATCAGCAAATACAAACAATTGGAACCTTACTCCAGTTTCCTCAAGTCTCTTCCTTGAGCGCTTTTGGCCCTTTCACTTGTCAACAGACCACAGAAGTTAATCCGTCCTAATGAGTACGGTGGCCTTGACAGAAATTACCTGCTCCTCTCACTTATGTACACCGACTACAGTTATTTACGATCACTTGCTGCAGGCTGTTCACAAGCTGGGAGAAACAATGTCACTGGATTTCGTAACTCGCACGGCACTTCGTCGCCACACTTCTGTCGCTCGGGAAAACACGCACTAGCTCAGAAACACACACCCACTGAAAGCTCGGTCCCCTCACTGTTGAAGCCGCTTATATAGCAGGCTGGTGACTCAATGAATTCTAGAATCGTCCAGGACACACGGCTTCGAGAGATTTCCTTCACTGGCTGGGTCACGAATATTCTGGACTATCCCTTTCACTTCGCAGCCCGTTGCGTAACGCGCGCGTAATACACTGAGGCAGAGCACACACAGCCTGGGGGCAGCTGTGACTCAACGCGGCGAGGCGACAAAACAAACTCACAGCCGTAACAATATATATACACATATAACGCTAAGGTGTATGTTTCTTAAGACTCAAGCAATTAAACCAGAGGGAGCTAGAAGGTGAGGTTTGTACCAAAATCTTCCAAATCAACTGAAAAGTACAGGAAAAATATTGCATTTCGTGAATTCAACGGAGGTATATTTTGTTTATAAAATGCGTTTAAACAAATAAACAAGACTATTGCCCCTATCAGAACAGTGTCGCGTCCATCCCGCACAACAGTAAAGCCGAGCGAGGGTATATAGACAACACATGGGCGTTCACAAGTATCCTATAATAACGTTATTGGTTTTACGTCCCTGGGGCTTCTAGAGACGCCGGAGTGCCAGATGTTCGACCCGAAGAAGATCTTTAATGTGCCAGTAAATCTACTGACGTGGCTCTCTCACATTTGCGCGCCCTCAAATGCTGACTGCGTCAGGATTCGATCCTGCACCCGTGGAAACAGCAGGCGAGAACTTTACCACTGCACCACGCAGCCAGTCGTACAAGTAACAGATCGTAACAAGTAAACATTCAAAAGAAACAGAATTACTCGCAGCAGTGACAATTGCACTTTGATTTCATAAATATTGACAATTTGTTTAAAAAGTGCGATTGAACAAATAAACAAGACGAAAGCCCCTACCAGAACTGTGTCGTGTCGAGCCCACATACCAATAAAGCCGGGCGAGTGGTTACTAAATGAATCACAAACACATGGCAATACATGTTACCTTATGTTTAATTTATCACTCTGCGAGGCATTTTTGTGTATGATTTCTGAACATTTTTGTAATTTGCAGGGAAATGAAATAAGTGTGCGATCAATTGAAAAAGTACCTCTTGAATTCTTTTGAACTGTGCCAGAATGATGGATAAGAATATTACGGTATTTCCAAACCAACCCCGTGGCGCTACAGCCTAAGAAGGGCATAGGCATACCAAGTGATCGCTGCCCAGCCATTTGTCCTGCAGATTGTGGGGGATGACGCGTGGTCAGCGCGTTGGGTCCTCTCGGCCGTTAATCATGGTCTCCGTGACAGGTGCGCTGCCTCACCGTTAGGCAGCTACTCAATTATCCTCACGAGGTTGAGTGCACCCTGATCCAGCCCTTACGTCAGTTTCTAAAATCCCTGACTGAGCCGGGAATCGAACCTGGGGCCTCCGGGTGCGAGGCAGGCGCGCAAACCCAACACCACGTGGCCAGCTATTATGGTATTTGCTGATTCTAAAAGAATGATCTTCTCTGGAGTTCTGGTATTTTACTTGCAAATTGACGTGTCAGTTTTGTACTTAAAAACTCTGCATGGAATTCTAAAAAATTTCGATTGGTAAAATTGTTCTTTATTCTTTCGGCAAGTGTAAGGGAGCCGAACTAACTCTACTGAGAAACCTACGATTATACATTTCACAACATTAAAAGCAAGTAGTTCCGTGAAGAACTATACAACCTATTTTAATATATCCTACTTACCTTAATTGCCTCTTATCAACACACAAAATTTCAGTTTGATTGCTATAGTAGATTCGTAGATGTTGAGAACCATCTAAATATTTCGGATGTTCGCCATGTTGGATTGTTATATGTATAGGCCATACAGTTATCCATTAAATTGAAATTATTGCGTAGGTTCATTATTCAAACTTTCACTTCGATCGCATGATTACGACACAAGAAATAAAAACTTAATTTTCAAATTTCTCACAGCCGACATCTTGAGATTATGTAAACAATTGAACTTAATTAGATGCCAGCGCATTACAATGTGTATTAACATTTGCGGTACCATATTTCACTGCGCTCAGATGGTTAAATCGCGGGAAAAGTCTATTAGAATGTTTCAACTTCGCTTGGCCGCGATGTTCGTTTTGTACTTTACAGGTTTTTGAAAGTCTCATAGGTGAACTTTTAGTAGTGCCCTTTATCACTGTACAAAATTTCAGGGTGATATCGGTAATCGTTTCAGAGATATAGAATGCCGGTGAAATATTTCGTACAGCCGCCATGTTGAATTGGTGAGACGAAATAAAATTTGAAGTGCACGTTTGGGATCGGCCGAAATGGTGCTATAACCTTACCAAGTTTCATTGAAATTGCTGTTACTACAACTGCTCACCGTTATCGTTAGTTTGTGTGCAGGAGACCTCGCCAGGTCCGAACACTTTCCAATCAATACCCATAGCATGAGACACTACTTGCGGGGTACGGGGTGGTCTGATGGTTCACTGACGTGAAATGAGCGGAACAGACTGGGCCTTCAGTGTATAAACGTATACATATAATAGAATACACCTGACCATGTATAATACCAATGTATTTGCAATGCCCCGTAATGTCACAAACGTTCACCCCCATACGATGATTTCAGAATCCCTTTTGCCGCTCACAAAACACGTTATTACAATTGACTGCAAAATGAACATTATTCACGACACCTACAGTTGTACGAATTGCCTATGTTTACAAAAAAAACCGGCTCACCGGTGGGATTCGATCCAGTGATCCCACGCTTACGAAGCAGGCCTCTTACCGCTGCACCACGCGCTCCTTGGCTTCATGTTAACGTACAGCGCACATGAACGCCGTACAGCAATTACGAATAATTTATAATTAATTTCTCGGAATCGGCTGAGAAGCGCACCTTATTACTTGCACCTGGTATACGCTTAGTCATGCCCTACAAGTGTACTAAAGATGGTTCGAATCGGTGACCCATGCATCGTATCCTCCCCTTGTTAGTATAGAAACATGTTGAATTGTTCAAAAATTCAAGATGGAATCAGTTGAAAATTTTAAAACCTCCTTTTTTAAATTTCTCCTTTCTTATTCAGGCAATTGCAGGCAATATTCGTATGATTGGCTACACCAGTGCACAATTCCTTTGCGTTAAATGCCTCATCGTGTAAGTTTGGACACATATTTTTCAATGCTGGAGGTGTGTTGAAGCGAATCATCTTTACGAACGATGAGAGCTTTGATTTAAGGGGATGCAGCGGTGAAATTCTGCGAAAATTGTGGAAAAAATGCTTTTTCTTATTTCTTAATTTTCATTATGCTTGTACCTAGTACTTAGTATTTGCACTTTGTTTTACATCAAGTCAACCATTAGAAGCCCTTAGCGGCATTTAAATGTCCCAGCGCAAGTGGGCGTTGCCCCATATTTTGGCCATTGTCATAGCGACCTTTCTGTATGCTTTCGTAGATTTTGAATTGACCGCACGGGTTGAATGTAAGAAATTTTGTTACTCTGAAACTTGGGTACATTTGGGAGATGGTATGTAAATTTGGGGAGTTTTAGAGAATTTAGGGAAAATCTGGGGTGATTTAGTGAATTTGAGTAAATTTGCTGTAACCAGCTATTGCTGAATTCAATATGGGTTGTGAAGCAAGTGAGAAACTAAAAGCTAGTGTAAGGTGTGAACGTTAGCAGATCAGGGCAGAAAATAAGTTTAATGAGGGACATGCGTACACTTGACCACTGCGAAGTGTCTCGGCGTCAGGGGTTCAAAATTGCCCGAAGGAAACCAAAACTATCAAAAACAGCTAGTGAGGCCGGGAAGAAGACAGCAGAGGGTCCAACGTATGGTGCTGGGGAGTTCTAAGTCAACGCGGGCCTATTGTTCAACTCTAATTTTCAATCTCATTTTTCTCAGATTTTTTCCCCACCATTTTTCACCTTTCAAAATGCTTCTCATCCCACAATTTTCAACTTATCTCCTTGAAACCTTTAGGATAGCTTCACATACAACAGAGTAAAAAAAAGCTGACGTCAACAATAGACTGTATTATGTCATAGTTCAATAACTATAATTTCTTTTCTCAACTTCATCACGATAAAATATAGAAATTTTGTCATGACTATGTGAAATAATTTGTATCTTTTAGTGTAATTAAAATTTTACAAAATACGCACGTCACTTCTTTTATATTAGTATTCTAAAGCTACGATAAAATTTTAAGCCAGATCTGCTTATCTGTTTGGCATGAGGAGCATTTCAAAAAAGTATCAAAATTGGTTTGAAATTTTTAAGAAAATAGTTACAGCATATATCAACAACTGTTGCTGATAGAAATTTGACACTTTGTACGTTGTATGACAGTGATATTGACTATGCATGGACACGATTTCAAGGTAAGAGGATTAAAATTTTAGATTTTAGGATTTTCATAGATGCATCCCCTTAAGACAGGGAATGCGTTACGGGCAGTAGCATAGTGAGACGATTATGCTTTCTTCATGTTTCTTGCATATATTGACTGACTAAAACGTATGGATATTGGGTATTGATTTTGATTTTCTTGCTGTATAGGTACTAGGTACTCTATCACAACGTACATCACATGGAAAATGCTTTCAATAAGAGGGAGATTTTTTAATGGAGAGGATCAGTAGAATGTATGAAAATGGATCTTCTTAACGAAACTACTTGTTATATAACTGATTAAGAGATCGTGATGACGTATTAGCATAAAACAAGTTACATTAAATGACCTTTGTTGCCAAAATTCGTTAAACCATCAAACATTAAGTAAGCATATCCACATCTAATACCTGAAACTTACGAGTACATTGTATGTATGTATGTATGTATGTATGTATGTATGTATGTATGTATGTATGTATGTATTGCCGTTTCAATGGGTTCGGGGATGAGATGGCGATGAAACCTGACCCCATGGCCAAGCGCCTTAGGATGTGTAACTACCACGGTCGGTAGATCAGGTCACAATATTCGCTAAAATTGGGTATGTAGAAGGCGGCTAATACGTTAAGAGGCTTGCAGACTGACTGCTTCAATGCGTAATGGATAACTGTTTTTAACAAATACGGTATGTACTGTATGTTATGGTTGACATATTTATGTTAGTATACTCATGGAATTCCATGTCGTGGGCTTCAGAAGACCTACAGAAGTAGCACTGATCATTCCACGACCAAATTAACTTGCTTAATTGTTTCCGTGCGTCGGCCGTTAATCAATGAACATTTCTCTCAGCTCGGCCCGGTCTCGTTCTCCAAGCATTCCACTCTACAGTTCAGTAAAGAGCAACGCTTGAAATGGAAAATGACATATTGGATACAGTATTCACTTGATGTCAGCCTTGTTGGTATAATACGGTGGATGGAACCTTACTTCTGTACACTTACGAGCCAGTCATAGTGTTCTGAAAGTCAATTAGGGGCTGGTCTTTGAGTGGCCTTTTATACTGATCTGGTACGGGCTTTTCCTTTTTCTTATCTGTATATCGTCCACCTAAATCATGGATTATTCAGTTTTATTTAAATTCATTATTATTGTTGTTAGTTTCCTTGCAGTCCACCTCGTGGCGTAGTTGATTAGCGTTCTTGGCTGTGACCGCCGAGGTCCAGGTCCGTTTCCCGGTTTTGCCAAGAAGTTGAATTCTTATCTGAGGGTCGAAATGGGGTTTATTCAGCCTCGTTAGGAAGAGCTGAGAAGAGATGGTTCAATTCCTAACGCTACCATCCTAAAGTAGTTTTCCGTGGTATCCAATTTCTACTCCAGGTGAATGTCAAGTTGGTACTTAAATTAAGGCCAACGCCACCATCTGCCAAAGTCTTAGCATCAATTACAATTAAAAATGCAACAAATTGAGTTAGGTTAACAGACAGATTCCACACGCACCTACAGTAGGTAGATGGGCTTCATGGCCGCATGTTGCAATACCTCTTAATGAATCAGCAACAACAGTGTCCTTGTACGGTTTCGTTGGTGGTTAGATTAACGATCAGAGAAAAAGTACTCAATCGTTGATCTCAATCCACACTGTTTTTTTAATTCTATATTGTTAGTTCTCTAAATTGTGTAGTTGACTGTTATAGGCTACTGTTATACTGTATTTTCTATTGTTTACTGTGTAAAGTTTGAATTCCTTTCTGCTGCATGGTTGGATTTAAATTTAAATTCAGTAGTTTGGATGTTCCTACATTACGTCTTAATTTTTCTTGAATTTTCATTATCTTAGTAATGTTTTGCTGCTCGTTTAAATTCTCAAAATTTAATGCTCACATTTTTCATCATAATGGTGGTACCCTCTTTTCATGGCATATCTATCACATATCTATCACCCAAAGCCTAGGTGCTAGCGATGATTTGTCATTGTAAACGTAAATATTCCCACATTGCCTTTAGTTATTATTAAAACATTTTCTTTTGATTGGGGCAGAAGGTTCGCCAACCATAGCGTTGCTACTGATCCGGAGTTCAAGTGTTGTAATTAAAGATAAATATTATCTTTATGGGAAGAAAAAGGGGTGGCAGAATTTCTCACTGATATAAGGAAGTCTGCCGAAGGTCTCCGAACATCACATTGGTAAGAAAGAATAGTTTATTCGATTTGAACAATTTGTTGCAGTCAAGACATAATCTTTATTTGGCAGACTCAACAGAGACAAACAAGCTCTGGGCATAGAAGCAGTGAAATGCTGATGCAAAGGCTGTTGCTAAGGACAGTGTACTTAATGTGACAGTAATAACATACACTCCTTCGTCTGTTGGAGTCCCCCGGGTAATATGAGCAGACAATGTCCAGGCGCCAGAATAAACAGAAAATGACTTTCTCTTCGTCATTAGTGAAAACAATATTTTATTTCAAGACAGCAAGGTCATTATATTATGAGACTAATTTGATAAGGTGACTCTTACCTTTGTTGCCTAGGATAGCCTTGACTCATTTCGACACCGAATAAATGTTGTTCCTTCGGCGTCCTGCGTTTCGTCTCCATGATGGATTTTTTATCATAAACATTCTTGTCAGCGTGAGTGACTTAAGATTTCGGCTCAGGCAGATGGTAGTCACGGATATTTGAATGCGAAAGCCTCTATCTCGAGTTCACGTTGCAAATAAGATAATTTCCCCGTTTTAGGAATCTACTGTATAAACACTAGATATAGCCTTACTTGACCACCATGTTAGTTCTGAATAGGTGATTTCCAGAGAAATCCTTGTTTCTCTGTCGATTTTCCTTGGTCAACTCTTGTTCTTTTCCGACCCCGACGGTATTAGGATATCCGAGGCGTAGGGAGTCTTTCATTTTCACACCTTAGTTGGCCCTTGTCTCATCTTTCCGGATACCATCATTCTTCAAGGGGTCAGACCTCTTCCTTTTTCACCTCGTATCACCTTCCTTCTGCATAAGGTCCTAAGGGAGGCAGGGTGTGTGTAGCCCACCACTCCTGGTGCGCCCTGGATAGTGCTACACCCTCTAGGGCTCGTGGCTGGCGAGTTCGGGATTTTGCGACCCGGAGGGATTCCTGAGCTGTTTTCCATTTTTCCAGTGACTGTGAGGTGGACTCTCTCTTCTTTGCCTTTCCTTTCTCTCCTTCATGGCTCTCCTTCCTTCAAAGTTCCTCACTTCTCATTCTTCGAGGGTTGAGGGCATATCTTTTAATCCTGTCTTTTATTTACCTTAGTCTTTCTTTGTTTTCCATTTGTTCTTCTAGTATGTAATCTGTAGTTAATTTTAGTAATAGTTTCCATATCATTTTCACTATCATCCAAACAATTAGGGGCCGATAACCTAGCTGTTAGGTTCCTTAAAAGAACAATAATAATAATAATAATATCGAAGATGATCAACAACGACAACAACAAAAGCCAGGAGGCTTGTAGTTTTACGCGACTGTCAATCTCGCGATCATAAGCCACGGGATCTTCTCTTGCCTTGGTGGGAGACAAGTAACTTTACCATTGCGCTTCCACGCGCCTCTGTTATCAGACAAATTTCACACACAAGAACGTAAACGAGACAGAAACGAACCCGGTGCCCAAGTCCCTAATTGAAACAATAACCCGATTTATATGGAAATGTGTCCTTTCTCCCAGTACGATATTACCAGTTCCAGGTCGTTCCGCATTTCTGTCTCCTTGCGGGATTGGAAATACTTTGCTGACACGATTTGTCTTAGTTGAACAGTTCACAGCAGAACATTCAGGCATTCTGTACCGTACATACGATATACACTTTACATTTACACTTACACTTAATTTTGTTCATTAATAAAAGTGTGGCACTGTAAACAAATGACAAAAGTTAACATTACTAAGGATGTTAATACTAAAAGTAATAATACTAGCGGACCCGTCCGTACGAGAAATCTCGCATGTTCATGAACCACACTTTCCCCAATAGGTATAGGCCTATACTGAGAAATGCAATTCGTCACTGCTAATGTCATTTGTGTGCTGAGTCCATTGATTGACAGCTTAGCTGTAACACTCACCAGTTATTCGATATTTATGAAATTATTGGATTTGAGTACGGTACTCGTTCCTTTGATTTACTGTTTCTGAAATCCATGCAACATGATAAAGGAAAGGCCTCAGAATGTTAAATGACATGAAACGGGCGTCACAGTGGCCAACATTTGAAGTGGACAGCAATTATGAAGCGTATTTTCCTACAGCGACAGTATCTGCAAATCGCACACTTCGTACATTTTTTTAAAAGTAATTTTTTAAAGAAATTATAGTTATTTATAAAATTAGAGTGCAATTAGTCACTGCTAATGTCTATTCTCTTTCATTTGAATGATCATTTGTAGCTTTCGGTCGCTTGTGAGCGTCGCAGGAGGGATCTATACTACTGAAATAATGTATATGATGTTCGTGCATCACCACAGGTTCAATATGGCTTTCCGCTCAATGGCAATGTGCAGCTCTCGGAAAGTGCTGGATCAAAGATTGACGGCACTTCTCTCATTGAGGACTCAACTGTTAGCGCCGAGCCAGCCATGGTGTAAGAGTAGTCGAGACGTACCCAGGCGCCAGAGTCATCCCGTGCGGAAACATCTCCCAAAACCATTAGCAGCTAATGGAACTTAAGTAACAGTAGTCTATTATGTTTTCATGTAGGTTATCATCCCTGTGTGCAATCTGATGACCTGATAACCGTGAATCGATACTCGAGACGGGGATTTCAGTGACCACGACCACCTCCTCCCCAAAACCTTAACCCACCCCCTGACAAAATTGAAGTAAAACCCCCGCGGTGACTGGAAGGTCATCCAGCCTCAACACAAAGAGTCAAGAAGTAGGCTCACCCAGCGACAGGGGAGGCTCTGGGAGAAGAAAATTGCCCTATTATTTTATAATGGTTGTGTTAATTTAGCTTGCTTGTGCATAAAATGCGAGTTTATTAAGCATAGAACCCTGTTCCCAGTTCTCACCCGTTTTACTCAATCACGATAATTAGTTGATCTAAATTTTAGCGGAGCGAAAATCTAATTTCGATATTTCAAACCGCTCAGAAAATGTTGGTATTGTCAACGTTAGCTGGACATATATTTGGCTTAAGGGACCGAATACATACTAATGATCTAATATACTGTATATACAGGGTGAACGTAGAATGCCGCACTTGGAGGTCAGCATGCGGTTCCTCATCCAATTGCAAGACAAAAGTTTCTATAGCAAAATCGGATCGGGTGCTGTTTAAAACCACAAGTATGAAAGCGAGGAGCTGGCAACACTGTCACATACTGAAGTGCATCGGAATGTACAGAGAAATGTGTATCATCCCGCGATACCGTACTAGTCGTCGCAGCTCATTGAGTAGACTGCTGGGTTATCAAACCCACAAGCACCATGAAGCTATGGTTCGAAACTACGTCAATTATTATATATATATATATATATATATATATATATATATATATATATATATATATATATTTGCGTGTTACGTCAGTTCCCGTCGTTTAACTGCGTTTGTAAGCAAGCATGACATCACATCATTTTGAGAGTGTGAGTCGTCTCCGCTGCGTAGTGGTCAGCGTGATTAGTTCCCATCCTGGACGTCCGCGGTTCGATTCCCGGCTCTGAAACGAAATTTGAAAAGTGGTATGAGGACTGGTACGGGGTCTACTCAGCCTCGGGTGGTCCAAATGAGTAGAGGGGGCTCGATTCCCACTTCAGCCATCCTCGAAGTGGTTTTCCTTGGTTTCCCACTTCGTCTTCGGGCAAATGCCCGGATGGTACCTACCGTAAGGCCACGGCCGCCTCCTTCCCCCTTCCTTGCCAAACCCTCACACTGTCCCCATCCCTTCATCAGGCCCCTGTTCGCTTTGCAGGTGAGGCTGCCTGGGCGAAGTCCTAGTCACACTCCCCAGTTGTATCCCCGATTCAGAGTCCCAAGCTCCAGGACACTGCCCTCAGTGGCGGTAATGGTGGGATCCCTCGCTTAGTCCGTAAAACGATAACGGAAAAAGCGGCATGCATGGGTCGACTAACCACGCAGTGCACAACCATAACTGGTCCTGTCAAGTACATGTAGGGTGGCTTCATGATGGAGTTCACAAACGGTGAATACGTCGATATGCTCTTAGTGTTGGGTGCCTCCAATGACCATGCTTCTTCTGCTGCTGCTGCTCGTGAGTATGCAGCACGGTACCCCCAAATTCGCCATCCCGATAAAAATGTTTTTCGTTGCCTTGAGCAACGCCTGCGGGAAACCGGTAATCTTCGTCCACAAGTAGTGGTCAGAGGTCGTCCAAAGACTCGACGTACTTCACAAACAGAGGACGCAATTCTGGAAACCGTTCACCAATCACCTCGGCGAAGTACCCGTAATATTGCAAGGCAGTTCATGGTATCTCGAACACTGGTTGTGGACGTGTTGCCCGACGAAGAACTGCATCCATATCATCACACGTTAACTCAACACCAGCAGCCAGAAGACCGCATTCAACGAGTAAGGTTCTGTGAATGGCTTTTGCAACAAGTTGAAGATAACGAACATTTCAGCAAGAATGTGATATGGAGTGACGAATGTAGCTACACTCGGGAAGGTATTTTCAACCATCACAACAGCCATTATTGGTCGGAACACAGCCCACATGTCACCCGTGAACGTGGCTTTCAGGCACGCTTTGGCATAAACCTGTGGGCTGGAATCGTGGGAGGAGTGCTTTCAGGCCCTTACCTGTTGCCGGACGAGTTGAATGCCCCCCTCTATCGTACGTTTCTTGGCAATACTTTGCCTGACGCCTTAGAAAACATTCCACTTGGTGTTCGGTGACAGCTATGGTTTCAGCATGATGGTGCACCGCCACACTTTGGAATGACTGTGCGTACCTATTTAAATGAAGCGTTTCCAGGGAAAAGGATTGGTCGTGGAGGTCCAACGTTCTGTCCTCCTCACTCCCCGGACCTTAATCCACTAGATTTTTATCTGTGGGAACACTTAAAGGAACTAGTTTATAGTACTTCACCCATGGATGTGCAGGACTTACACTCACGTGCATGCAGCATCGGCAATGGTGGATGGAGGTGTGTTGCATAGGGTCCGGCAAAGTATGCCCCAACGAGTGGCGAAGTGTTTGGAAATGCAAGGTGGTCGCTTTGAACATCTGCTGTGACGTGACCGTTGCTCGTAATTGTACTTACCGGCTCTGTAAAGATAAGACTGGACGTCAAACGTACATTATGGAATTATGATGCGTAGCATAATGTGCAATCTAGTGTAGGCTACCTACAATATAGTGTTTCTTTGAACCACATTGGATAGAGACGATGTTACTGTATCCACTGTTCTATTAGCTTTATTTGTGCCATGGACGAAACATAGGGTCGTTTACGTCGGTTAAAAGTTCATGTTACGTTTGAATGTTTAAATAAAGGTAACTGTAACGGTAAGACATAGTAAACAACATAGTGTATTGCATAGTGGAGGTGTACATTGGATGCAATTTGATACATAACTGAAAAACAAAATTGGCGTGAACGCGACTCTAACACCGGTGCGTCCGCACAACCGGCATTTATGGCATAACCTCGTCTCATTGAGCTAATGAGACAGCTCCGGCAGAGCGCAGAGTTCCTGCGACCTGTATTTGGCCACGCTGCATGCAGCGTTGACAGAGCCTCGTTTCTTAACACGCATTTCTGTTAAACCTATTGGTTGGACTAGGTTTTGCAAGATAAACTTTTGTCGTGAATTTCGACAAGGAACCGCATGCCGACCTCCATTGCGGCATTTTACGTTCACCCTGTATTTAAAAATCATAAATCATGTATCAAAGAGAAAGTGGCCTCACCATGAAGAACGATAGTTTTTAGTTAATGAACAATCCCTATTCGTACTAATTTTACTATTTCCCTTATTTTACGCGTATGGAGATAGCACTACTGCCGTGGCACTTGTTCTAAATCATATGGTACCTGACCATTAGGTGTCAGAGCTAGCTGCGTGGCTCAGGGGTAACGTTCTCGCTTGCTGAGCCCAACGTTGCAGGTTCGAAACCTGGCGCAGTCAGCTGTCATTTGAGGGTGCGCAAATGCGAGGGAGCCGTGTCAGTAGATTTACTGGCACGTTAAAGATCCCCTTCGGGGCAAAATTCCGGCACCCCGGCGTCTCTAAAAGCCAGTGTAGTTAAAAGGGACGTAAAACCAATTACATTATTATTATCATAGCTAGCAAATACTTAATAGTACTCAGCCTCGTGAGGCAAAACTGGAAAGAGGCGGGTTCCATTCCCACCTCGGTCATCCTAGAAGTGGTTCTCCGTGGTTTCCCCACTTCTACTCCTGGCAAATTCCAGGTTGGTTCCTAACATAAGGCCATGACCTACTCCATCCCAATCGTCACAGATTTCAAATAAAAGTACCAATACAGACACCACAATAACACAGGCTATCAGACAAGTTCTAGACACACCTAAGTAGGCTACTCGTGGCTGCATGATCACGATTTCTCAAATCCCCCAAACGAACGAACGAACAAACAAACAAACAAACAAACGTTTTGGTACATACCCGATTTGGAATAGGAAGAATTATTTTCATCAATATAAATAGGCTTCAGGTTTTTACCCAGATTTTTTGTGGGGTGTAGGGTAGATACACATGTCAGTCCTGGATTAATCATTACCTCGATTTTTGATGCAGTGTTTTGGCTTGCGTATGATTGTCTACCTATTTCTATCTTGAAATATTCACACTTGTATACTTTGTACTTCCATCCACACCTTCAAATGTAAATACTTCTTACTAGAATGCACAATTTCCCAAATATGAATCCATTTGGTAGAGAAATCGGCCAGTACATTGAAATACTGTCCTCATTATTTGCATCATCGCTTCGCGGCTAATGCTCAACGCAAGCTCTCTTTCTCTTCAACACCCTTTGGTATCGTTTAACAGATAATGCACAGTGGGACGGTTTGCAATACTTACGAGGACATATTCTTGCCTTCCAAATGTTGCTGTGTTTTGAATCTACATTGCATTTTGTGAGTATTTTGTATCAACATTCCATTTTTTGCGTATTTTTTCATCTAAATTTACCCTTTGTGAGTATTTTCAATCTAAATTGCATTTTGTAAGCATTTTCGACCTCACTTGCATTTTGTAAGTATTTTCAATCTACATTACATTTTGTAAGTATTTTGCATTGCGGGCGCCGACATTTTGTGTGTGTTTTGAATTTCAATTGCATTTTGTAAATATTTTAAACCTCAATCGCTTTTTGCAAGTATTTTCAATCTTGGGTGGCATTTTGAATCTAAATTGCATTTTGTGAATATTTTGAATTTCAGTTTAATTGTATTTTGTAAGTATTTTCAACCTCAATTGCATTTTGTAAGTCTTTTGAATCTACAATGCATTTTGTGGGTATTTCGAATCTATTGCATTTTGTAGGTATTTCGAATCTAACTTGCATTCTTTAAGTATTTCGAATCTAAACTCCATTTTGTGCGTATATTCCATCTAAATTCCACTTTGTCAGTCTTTTTTTTTAGCTTGCCTTTTGTGAGTGCTTTCAGTGTAAGTTACATTTAGTACGTGTTCTCAAGTCTACCTTGGTTTGCGTTATGGTTTCCATTTCATTGTCATTTTTGCTATATCCAGACCATTAGGGGCCGATAACCTCGATGATAGGCCCCTTAAAACAACAATTATCATGATCATCAATTTTTTCTGTTTAAGCTCGTTCATGTACTACTGATGTACCTTCACTTGTTCAATCAATTCCTACTAAATTCAACAGGTGTATACTCACAAGTTGCTCAAAATTAGCTCTACTCTATATTTCTTGTGAGATCATTCAGTTCCCATGTTGAACTCCCAGTCTTTAAAACAAGTGAGGCATAAGGTCAACATATAAAGAAAATAAATTCTGCAATAAAATCCTCCTTAATTGCCTAGTACAGTTGAGGCTCCAAGTAATCTCATTATTTTTATAGCTGTTCCTTTGATGCAGTTCTCATCATTAACTTTGGGGATTCTATAAGACTTTCGCTGTTAATGAAAATGTTCCGACATCCCACTACTCAGCAATTAGCATTCTCGTTCGGATTGATCCTCGTTTGACACCCGTTATTTCGAAAGAAAGAGTCTGAAGCATTTGGTGGGAACCTTATAAAATGACGCTGCGGGCTCCTATTGACTGGGGTTCGACAGCTAGCACAGCACGTTGCCAGAGCGTGTTCATTCATTCATTCATTTATTCATTCATTCATTCATTCTCTTGTTAACCGTCATTGTACATAGGGCCTTAATCATGTATATGATAACGGCACATTTCAACAATGATATAAAACAATCAAACAAATAGCCAAAGAAAGCAACTTAACACCCAATATGATAGGTCAAATTGTCCCCCCTGTGGGTGGGGGGTTTCGAATACACCCACGGTATCCCTTGCCTGACGTAAGAGGCGACTAAAAGGGGCGACCTTGGCTATACTTTAAGGACTCCGCGTTGTTTTGTGAATTGGACCCCCAGTGGGTGGGAGGAAGCGAATACATCCACGGTAATCCCTGCCAGTCGTAAAAGGCGACTAAAAGGGCTTCTCGGAACGGTCCCCTTTCGAGGGTTTGACAGTCAGCTCTAAAAGACATACACCCGTGCGGTATAACTCTCATTAGGTTACATCGCACTTCTTTCCGTTACTGCTTTCAGGGTCTGGCAACCAAAATTTCTATATGTGCGTGCTGTTAGGGGATGGGTCACTTACGCTTGCGATTACGCTCGAAAGCCTGTTCCGGTCTTGGCCGCGCCGACAGGTGGGTGTGCCATGTACCCGTGCAGTAGTATCCGCCTGACTACGCAGGTCCCCTCACAGCCGAATGTCTGAGCTGTAAAATCCAGTATATGCCAAGGGGTACATGCCGATACGGCATTGTAAAACATCGGACCCCCGGGCAATGCCTTCCAAGCTAGGAGGGCCTTGGCCTGGCTGGGTTGCGCCTACTGTGACGGCCCGTGATCGGATGTCGGTGGCATTCGGGGAGGATGATCTGGCCATGGGTTCAAAAAGAAAAATCCCCAAACAGGGTGGTCCTACACCCAAGTCTTTAACATTTGATTCCCTACGGGGATCAACCCCCTGGGAACAATCTGTGCGTGAAAATCTGGGTGCTAACACCCCCAAGTTTCTGGTAGCTACCAGAACAGATGTGCGTGATTTCAAGCTGGTAAAGAGTATTTTGTTTTCTCGCCACATAGAAGGTGTCTATGGTGAGCTTGAGAAAGTACAAAAGATGAGGAACGGTAGCTTGTTGCTCAAGACTAGGACTGGTGAGCAAGTTGAACAACTTTTGCAATGTGACCACTTTGGCGAAATTCCCGTCAAAGTGGAAAAGCACACGTCCCTGAATCTGGTCCGAGGAGTTATTTTCCACCGGGACCTGATTCTGAACACTGACGAGGAGCTCAAGGGGGATATGCAGCACCGTCACGTGACTGATGTCCGGCGTATTACGCGCAAGGTCAATGGTCAAATCGTGGATACTGGTGCTTTCATTATTTCCTTTGAGCTTTCGGTGCTCCCGGAGAAAGTCAAGGTTACAAGTTACCGTTGTGACGTACGGCCTTATATCCCTCCACCAATGAGGTGTTATAAGTGCCAGAAGTTCGGGCACATGTTATCCCGATGCTCGAGCCCCGAAATCTGCGGAACATGCGGTAAGGTACCACACGAAGCGGAAGAGTGCACAACACCTTATCAGTGCACTAATTGCCCTGGATTTCATTCTCCTCGGGACAGGAGCTGCCCTGTCTTCCTGAGTGAGAAGAAAATCCAGGAGATCAAAACCCTGGATGGTCTCACCTACCAGGAGGCCCGCAAGAAGTACCATACCACGACTTCGCCTTCTCCAACGATTGATTATAGAGCCATAATACCAAATTTGGTCCCGGCAACCTCATCTTTTGTACCAGCTGTGAAACCTGCAACTGAGTTTCCTGTTCCGAAACCAGCACCTATGATTATAACGGAAAGCCCGATGGTGACTTCAACTCCACCTTCGGCCAGCACGAAGGCTGTGCGAGCGAAGGCTGCTCCGCCCGCACAGCAGGGGAGGAAGTTGAAGACTTACTCCCCACTCGGGAGGAAGTCGAGACTTTCTCCCCACCCAAACGGTCGGCGAAAGCCGCGCCGAAGCCGGCGGAGGCGGCATCGTCGACCTGGGTCAGGAATTCGGCTCCTGACCCGTCTATATATATTAAAGAGGCGGGTAAGAAGGGACCCCGCACTACGCATTCCCTTTCTCCAAAAAAGGGGAAGCCATCCGCGCCATCACCTGCGGATGCTTCTGCGCCTGGGGACGTTTCGGTCCCCAGATCTGCGCGCTCCCCACGGAGATCCCCCCACCGCCGAACTGCGCCTAGAAAATCTTCCACCGAGTGGATTCACTCCATGACCTCGCCTGAGGACATGGAGATTATAGTCGACGTAGTGGCTGATGATCCTCCAGAGTCTAAGTTGTAGCTTGCTGCTCCAACTTATTCCTTAAGTTCACACAATGGCACTGTTACAGTGGAATTGTAACAGTTATGACAGGCATTTGACAGAGCTCAGTCAGCTTATTGCCCAATACGCAGCGAGTATAGTCTGCCTACAGGAAACAAACCTCCGACCTGACCACGAGACTGTTCTGAGAGGTTTCCGACTATACTCTAAAGAGCGACAAGACGCCGCCCGGGCTTCCGGGGGCGTTTGTACAGTCGTTCGCTCTGACTGCTATAGTGAGGAGTTTCCACTCGCCACTCCTCTGGAAGCTATTGCAGTTCGCGTGTCCTTGCCTGCTATAACAACTGTTTGTAACGTGTACCTTCCACCGAACCAGCTCCTTGATATTAATGACGTCTTAGATCTTGTTGATCAACTTCCAGTCCCTTTCCTACTCGTGGGTGATTTCAACTCTCATCACCCCCAATGGGGATCACCATCTTCCTGCCCCAGAGGAAGGGACGTGGAGGGCTTAATTCAAGGGTTGGATTTATCTCTATTAAGTACAGGGGAAGCTACACATTTTAGCTTAGGGCACGGCACGTACTCACACATTGACTTGAGTGTGTGTAGCCGTGCGCTGGTCCCCCTATTTTGTTGGTATGTACACGACGACCTCTGTGACAGTGACCATTTCCAGATCGTTCTTACCCTTCTGAACCAGACGCCCGTGGAGTTCCCCAGCCGTTGGGTTCTTAAGTGGGCAAATTGGCCCTCGTTTCAAGAACGAGCTGTGTTCGTTGATCTTGGTTGCCGGAGCATCGATACGAGGTACAGCACATCACCGAAGTGCTTCTTGCTGCCGCCGAAGAGTCCATTCCATCCTTTTCTTGGACTCCTCGTCGCAAACTCGTCCCTTGGTGGACAGAGGATATTGCAGCGGCAATAAGAGACAGTCGTGGCGTTTAAGAAATTTCGTGCCAAGGCACGGATTCTTATTCGCCAGAGTAAGAAACAATCCTGGGAACGGTATGTGTCTTCTATTACGGCACATACCCCCTCCTCTCAAGTGTGGACTAAACTACGACGCATTTCGGGAATTCAGACATCTTCTACTGTACCGGGAATTTCCATCGATAATGAATTGGTTACGGATCCTTATCGTGTTGCAAACCATCTCGCCTCGTATTTTGCGGATATATCCGGTTCCGATAACTATGACCCTGCCTTCGTGGCCCTGAAGCGCGAAGCGGAACGTTTCCAGCTTAGTTTTGCTTCCCGCGCTTCGGAGGAGTACAACGTGCCCTTTACGGAGTGGGAACTCCGCGGAGCGCTGGCCCTCTGCAGGGACACGTCTCCCGGCCCGGATAATATTCACAACCAGATGCTTAAGCACCTTAACGATGAGAGCATTCGTTATTTGCTCAGGGTGTTTAACCGAATCTGGTTGGAAGGTGTGTTTCCAGCGCAATGGCAGGAAGGTATCATTATACCTATCCTGAAGCCCGATAAGGATCCCAATTTGACAGGGAGTTACAGACCTATTTGTCTCACTAACGGTCTCTGCAAGCTCTTTGAGAGGATGGTCAATCGGCGCCTGGTGTGGGTCCTGGAGAAACGGGGACTCCTGTCTGAATACCAGTGTGGTTTCAGGGCGTCTCTGTGTACCAACGACCATCTGGTACGCCTGGAGACCGCCATACAGGACGCTTTTCTCCGGAGACAGCACCTAGTCGCTGTTTTCTTTGACCTCGAGAAGGCCTATGACACCACTTGGCGTTACGGCATCCTCTCTACCCTGCATCAATGGAAATTCCGAGGTGACTTGCCGGTTTTTATTGCGAATTCTCTGTCCCTTCGCCTGTTCCGTGTCCGAATAGGGGGGGGGGACATATTCGCAATATCATATACAGGAAAGCGGAGTCCCACAGGGATCGGTACTTAGCGTAACATTATTTGCGATTGCCATAAACGGTATAGTCGCTGCTGCTGGTCCAGCAGTGGTACCGTCGCTATATGTAGACGACTTCGCTCTACATTATAGTGCGCAAAATATGGCGGTCGCTGAACGACAGCTACAACAAGCTATTCGGAGAGTGGAACGCTGGACACTAGAGCATGGCTTTCGATTCTCAACCGCTAAGTCCTCGGTTGTCCATTTCTGCCGAAAGCGCACTCTCCATCCTGATCCTGAGCTTTATCTGGGCAATGTAGCTTTGCCTGTTGTTGCTGCGTACCGGTTCCTTGGGCTCCTTTTCGATCAGAAATTGACGTGGGAGCCACACGTGCGGTGTTTGAAAACTGCCTGTGCTAAGAAACTCAACATGTTGCGGTATCTTAGCGGCACCTCATTGGGGGCGGACCGCTTGGTGCTCCTACGCTTTTATAAGGCTCTGATTTTATCTCGATTAGATTATGGCAGTGTAGCATATGGTTCGGCCCGTAAGTCAGTGCTTGTTAAACTGGACAGTGTCCACCACGGCGGTGTGAGTCTGGCGACGGGTGCCTTTCGGACGATCCCAGTCGTCAGCTTGCTCGCCGAAGCTGGCGTACCTCCTTTACACCTGAGGCGCCAACAAGTACTGCTGACCTATGCTGCAACTATTTGACAGATGCCCCTTCATCCAAGCTATCCATGTTTGTTTTCCAATCTGAATCGCCGGCTGTATGATGCGCTCGCCCGAGCCACTCGGCCAGCGGGGATTCGCTTGGATGACTTATACCGTCAGTTCCGATTTCCTTCTGTCTCCTGTATCGTCCGAGTACCTAGCAAGCCCCTCCGTGGATGGTCTCTCGCCCTGATATCATCCTGAATCTGCACACCGGCCCCAAGTCGGACACAGACTCCTCCGTCCATCGGAGGCTGTTCCAGTCCGTGGTGAGCCGGTATCCGGGATCAGGGCTTCTATTCACGCACGGTTCGAGGGTAAACGAGAAAGTAGGCTGTGCATTCGTGGTTGAGGATCGTCGGTTTCTCTTTTCACTTCCCGATGCCTGTGGCGTGTACACAGCGGAGCTCTGACATCTTAGAGGCTCTGCGGTACACGTTATCAGACGATCACCAGCACTTTCTTGTGTGTACTGACTCTCTGAGTGCGCTGCAAGCGATCGATGTGTGTTTCCCTAAGCACCCGTTGGTCCAGCGTGTGCACGACCTGCTCGTCAGTTTGCGTAACGCTGGGGCCGGGGTGTCCTTTGTGTGGCTTCCTAGCCACATGGGTATTGCGGGAAACGAGCTTGCTGATCAGGCGGCGAGAGAGGCAGTCGCACTGCCCTCGCTACCGTACAAGGTGCCTACTAGTGATGTGCGCTCTCAGTTTCGGCATTCGATCCTGTCGCATTGGGAGGAAGCATGGCGTGCCACGCCTCCATCCACCCAACAAACTGAGAGGCATCAAGGAGACAACGGTGTGGAACTCTTCCTGCCGATCTCTCCGGAAGGAAGCTGTGGTACTCTGTCGACTCCGGATCGGCCATGGGATTGCTACGCACTCCCACTTGCTGAAGAGAGAAGATCTCCCTGTGTGTCCTTGCGGCGCCCACCTAACCGTGACACACCTTCTCTTGGAGTGTGTGGATCTGGCCGATCTGCGCAGGACTCTTAAACTGCCTAATACCCTCTCCCTTATTCTCCGTGATGACGGGCCGTCAGCTGAACTCGTCATCCGGTTCATGAGGGAGAGTGGTTATTTTTTTCAAGTTTTAATGTGTAGTTACGACTGTTAATTCAGGTTAAATCTGTTTTACGTTTTTTTTATTGTGTTCATCTATTTTATTGTTCACTATGCCTTATTTGTTTTATCCTTTTTACCATCCGCCTTTTATGTATTTTTTATTCAAATGAGGCATAATTTTTGGGGCTCGCTGTCTGTTTTATAAACACCATTTTCGTTTCATCCATGACAGTGAGTTGCTTTTATCTACATCCTTTCATTTCACGCCATTTCATTTCATTTCATTAGGGGCCGATAACCTCGATGTTAGGCCCCTTAAAACAACAATTATCATCATCATCAGGTCAAATTGTACTCAATACAATAGATCAAATTGTACCAAGACATCGGAGAAAAACTAAGGAGCAAGCACTGCCAGCTGGACCCCATCCATCCTGGCCGCTTTAAACTGCCTGTCCATTTAACACTTGCAAGGCTTACAAAATATATATTTATTAACCGCTAGGTTGCAGCACCATCCTACGGTAATCGCCGCGGCTTTTGAGAGGGGAAGATACTTGAAACGAAGGATTGTTAAGTTTGGAGGCTTAATATCGAGATCAACGGACGTAAAAACATTACACTAAGTTAGTTATTTTGTTATTCATTCATCATAAAGTATATAATATTAATTCAGATACATACTTACGGGCAAATTTTCAATATAAAGGAAAGCAAAAATACATGGTGGTGGGGGTGATTGTTTTTAAGGGGCGAAATCTCTAGCTCATTTGCCCGTAATTAGAGATGATAATAAAAATAAAATTACTTCCAACTGACTTAAATCTAACTTACATACTTGACGAGATAGAAAAGTAAAGAAAAAGGGAAATAAAGGACAGGGAAAAGAAATTCCTCCGGCCCCCGAAAAATGGGATGTTGACTTATTTAGGGGCTTTGCGACATCTTGGTCACGTAGCCCCATGAACTTGGGTGTGTTTTGAATTTCTGATAATTTTATATTTATTTATTTATTTAATATTTTATATTTATTTATATTTATTTATTTTTATTTATTTATTTATTTATTTATTTATTTATTTATTTATTACGTTCTCTGGAAATTGCACGGATCTCAAGAAATGAGGAAAAAAGTTTTATACATTTCCTGTTGAATTAATTTTCATAAAAATATATTATTGTGCATCCTAGTTTGGCACTGTTTTATGTGTATACATTGCTTTCTATTGAAGTAGGTTATTATTAGTAGATATGGTTCTTAAATGTTTTGAAGGGTATTATTTTGTTTGTTCATATCATCTTAAGGGAAGCCTCCGTGGCTTAGGCGGCAGCACGCCGGCCTCTCACCGCTGGATCCGTGGTTCAAATCCCGGTCACTCCATGTGAGATCTGTGCTGGACAAAGCGGAGGCAGACAGGTTTTTCTCCGGGTACTCCGGTTTTCCCTGTCAAAATTTCATTCCAGCAACACTCTCCACTATCATTTCATTTCATCTGTCATTCATTTAATCATTGCCCCAGAGGAGTGCGTCAGGTCTCGGCAACCGGCACAGTCCATATCCTCGCCGCTAGATGGGGGCTTCATTCATTCCATTCCTGACCCGGTCGGAGACTGGAAGCAGGCTGTGGATTTTCATATCATCTTAAGGGTACATAAGATGTTATGGCAGACATTTTTTCTTAAGATGTGAGCTTAAGATGTTATGCCCAACTATTATGTAAAGCAATATTTACCCTATTTACCAAATATTATCTGATTTTTCAGCATGTGGATGCGTAACAGTAATTGTGGATCCTAAGGTAGTCGTGAAAATCCAACACTTAATACAATTTGATTCTCAAGTAATATTCATTAATTAATATTGATAGTTGCAATTTGCAATTCATTTTAATGTTGAGGTAGAACAATCTAAAAGAAATAGTACACAAAATGTAAAATACAACATTTTGGGTTTTATGGAATAAATTAACCAATAGTCTATTTCAATTTCATCTTCTTCATCAATTTTGTTGCAAGTCTTTGCAGAGCAATGGAGGAATTGGCAGTTGAATTTAATAAGCTGGGTTCAAATCCATTTCACACATTTTTCAAGACCTTTCTTGGTGCCAATACCCAACTAATCCTCTCCAGTGGTTTCATAGGTAAAGTTGATTTCGATTTTATGCGTTTCTTTCTTGACAAAGGCAGTTTCAATATGTTATTTTCAATGGGCTACCTTTCATTGTCCTTGCATTCGGAGGAATTACTTTTAAGGAAAATTCTTTCCAAACATGAAGTCGTGATTAGTCAAAACTTCATACTGTCTTGGCAAGTTTGGCCAGTGCAACTATCTGAATACAGAGATACTTCCTTAACATCTACTCTCTGATCTACCATTGTCAAATATTTGTGAATAACTGTACATATTTCGTTGCTCCCTCTTTGTCAATCAGCTTGACCCCAAATGCAACAAATGCATTCCCACTTCCACTCTCGTACACAGTTTCATTGTAAACTGAGTACTTTCTAGAATAGTACAATAACATACTGTATCATAGGGGAATGTTTAAAAATGTTTGAAAATCAAAATTGGCACAAACAAAATCATTTATCAATTTTGATTTTTGTTAATCAGAAAAATTGTTTCTTGGTGTTTGTATTCCTGCATAGAAATGGAGCTTTCCTCTTTGTTCTTAAACATTTCACATTAAGCACGTGTGTCTTTCTTTGTCACCACGCTACACTTTATCACGGTTTCGACTCTAGCACAATCTGCACAATTTCTCTAAGTAAAGCTGAATAACTTACCATTAGAAGGTGGCAGAACATTGGAGTTTGTATTGTGTTTTTTAAATATCTCTGCAAAAAGAAACTAAGTAAACTAAGTACTGTAACTTCCTCTACTATAGTTGTTCATTTTAAATCACTGTTCTGAGTCTTCTCACTCTCTTAAATTAAGCCGCCTTCAGAGCTAAGGTATGCTATGTTTATTAATCACTGCTACTATACTCTGTGAGCTACCAGAAAGGTATTGACAGTTATCATCTCGCCATGTGGTCTGAGAACGAGGTTGCCAAACTGCTCGCTCCTACCGCGCACGCGTGGGCAAATGAGTTACTGCAGTACATTCAACTCGCTATAATATATTTAATAATATTATTATTTCAGTGATAAGCTACATAATTATTTAGAATCTAGAATAGTTGCTACAGATGTAGAATATACAATATCTCCTTATTTTTTTGCGATAATAGTAACGGCTTTAAGTAAACGCTGAGATCGATAACTTACAATAATGTTAGCCTGCATTTTTTCTGTGACAATCTACTGCTTCAGGCTTAAAAGAGGATTTTGCTCCTATATTGCGAACGAAATAGTTAGGTCAGGTTTGCACTTAAACCCGAGAAATATTTATTCACATGCTTTCAACGTGTTTTTCTTACAGCTTATTAAGTACCGTATGTTCGAGTAGAAGGTCTCGGCATTTCATCAGCTCTCACTACCATTATTGCTATACGCACCAGTCATAACGCTGTCAGTAATCTTGTTAGTTTTCATTGTGGCATCATTAACATTCATCAAGTCGGCTACTTAGCTTAACTTTGGAGAGAGGAATTTGTTACTCAAAGCAAAATCATGTTTAAGAAAACACACACACAAAAAGTGAACTGTCAGTTCAGAGATTTTAAAAAAGGAAACTTACCATTTGAAGGATAGCATCAAGGACCTTCACACTGGTAGCTAGATGATGGGTGACCCACTAAGACTGACATTACTGGAAATTCTCGTTGCAGGTGTATCCGTAGATTTATTTCCAACTAGTCATTTTAAACGAAGGTTCAGGTAGGTAGTTATTGGAGTTTGACACATTTATTTTGACTTTCCTCGAGCTGGAATCTCTCCTTGCAGATCTTCACTACTGTATTCTTATTGATGTTTAGGGCATCAGAAGTTCTCTCGATAACTTTACTAAAAGGCACTAAAGGACCGCCGTTTCTCTCTCCTTCTCGAAATATTCCCGTAAAGTACATACCAATTCACGGGACTGACCTCGCAGAACGATTCCTCGCCCAGTGGTTTTCAGTTCACCCTTTCCCTTAGCCAACGTACCCGCCTCCGACATAGCAAAATAATAAGAAAATAGACGGTTAATGTCAATGAAAACTGAATAAAGTCACAAATATAAGTTTCTAATTACTTTTAACTACTGCTGTTCTACTCTACAGTACTACACAGACAATTATTAAAGCACTATTATTATCATTAAAGCACCAACACACGGTTAGAATAACAAGCGTTCACACTGTACAAGTCAGAGACACAGCTAACCATGCACTGACGCACGTGGGCTGTGATATTGCAACGCAGAGTATTATGACATCAACTATGCGATCATGGATTGGTCAAGAGGCAGAGAGGTGATGACTGAGGTGAAACATCCGGCCAAATGTCAATCCTATTCAGGCAGCTCCCAGAGTATATTCAACTATACCAGACCCAAAACAACTGTAAACATGGGCTAGCCCAGTAGCGTGCGTCCAGCTGAGCACTATTGCCACAGCGGAGATGACACAGCTCTACGCTCGCAGTATACGCACTACCTGTTCCGTGAACACAAGGCACTCCGAATGTAAGAACATGTACGAGCTGGGGGACCTAATCCTACGAATATCTATGCTCACAACGGAGTGCGCACAATGTGATATGAGGCAGATATAAGACATCACACAAACGTTATTCCTGCACTCCTGGTGTAGCAACCAGCATTCTTGGCTGTGGCTCAGGAGGTCCAGGTTCGATTCCCAGCTCTGCCAAACAATTAAATTCTAGTCTGAGGGCTGGAACGGGGTACACTCAGCCCTGTGAGGCAAAACTGTATAGATGTGAGTTGGATTCCTACCTAAACCATCCTGGAAGTGTTTTTTCCTTTGGATTCGCACTTCTAATCCAGGCAAATGCCGGGATGGTACCTAACGTGCCATGGTCGCTTCCTACCCAAATCCTACCTGACTTACAAATACACACACTAGTACAGACATCATAGTGACACAGGTTATCAGACAAATTCCACACACACCCAAATACTCGGGGCTACATGACCATGATGTCGCAAAGCCCCTAAAACAATCATCAACAACAACCCGTGAGGTCCGGATTTGATTCACGGCTCAATCATGACATTTAGTTCTGGTCTCAGGGTTAGAACTGGCTACACTGTGCCTCGTGAGGTAAAACTGTGAAGAGGTGAGTTTTATTCGACTCAATTACAAATAAAAACACAATAACACAGGTTATCAGATTTTGTGTTTTCACCTACTTCTGTATTCGAAAGGTTCTTTTAAAGGCCATATACCCTGAAAATTATATTTCTTGCCTGGCTGTGTGAAACTGTTCGGCTGCCACTGGGCTTGTTAAGGGACATTGTTAGGAGTTCAAAACTTCAGCTCACAGCACTTGCTAAAGCTCCACTACTGAATTGATACAGCAATACCGTCACTCTTCGTTATCTACCCTAGTGAACCTAAATATTTCAACACCTAAATCATTCCTTCTCTAATTATGCCTTCTGTTCAAGGGCAGATGTTATCTCCCGAATGGCTGGTCGTAGCGTCACGGGGTTTGGACAGTCAGTTTCAAAATGTTTAGCTCTGTAACATAGGGTCATCAAAATAATTGAATAATTAATTATTTTTGTGCGCGGAGAGAAATAACGATTTCGTACGGCGCAGCGAGCCCAGCTAGTTGAGTTAACTAGGCAACGCCGCGCTATGCTATTGGCTGGCGCGAGTGAGCGAGGTAATCTGGCTCCTCCCTCATGTTCACAGTTGTTTTGGGTCTGGTATAACGCGATTGCTTATCTGCCATGACGCCACTCTGACAATGAGTGAAGCGCACTCATTTTCTTACGCTCTTGGAGTAGCACATGGCTGTTCCGTGGGTGCTTGTTTCGCAGTTTATGCAGCTCGTCCTTTGTGATTGTTCACTGTATTTTAGTACATTTATACACCTGGATTCATAATAATTATAAAGATTATTCTGTTATCTTTTTTTTTTTTTTCGAGAGAGAAGTGTACTGCGTACAGTTTATAATTATTCCATTCACATTTTTCCAGGTTAGTAGGTGTGAGTCGATTATTGCCATTCCGCCCAATTTAATTGGGCACATTTACGTTGTCTGACTGAAAAGCAATTATTTTAATAGATTACGAAGGCAACACTGACATATGGCTTCTAAAATCTCTGTTACATGAAATGAAAATGAATTATTTTAATTAATAAAAATAATGAACATCATTAAACAATTGACACCTAATTAATTGTCTGTATTTTCCGATTTTAATTTAGTAATTATGGAAGAACTGATACGATACAAAAAATGCTAGGTCTGTATTATGGTTTGTTTAGTTCCATGGCGACTGAAATTTTGTATGTTGATAGAGGCAATTAACATATGTAGGATATATGAAAATAGGCTGTTTAGCTCTTCACGGAACTACTTGTTTACCACCTCTTCCACTGTCCGCTCGAGATTGTCATCCCTCAACTTGCTATATATATTTATAACTATTTGTTTGCACCTCTAACAATAAAAAATTATCGCCCCTTTTAGTAATTTTAAAATATTATTGGTGATTCAAGCTTCACTGATGCAATTTGAAAACTTTTGATTACTTTTAGAAGACATGTTGAACTTTCTTCCATCGTAACAGTGTTACTAACCTCTGAGCCTGCTTTGCCATAAAATCGAATTACTCAACTCTTTGGCATCAATGGTATAAACTCCAAGAAGGTTTATACCAAACTAAATGTAATGTAATATCAAAGTCGTACTGAATTACTCTGAATCGTTTCAGATACCACTCAAAGACTGTGTTCACGTACACAGATCATCGCATGTAGAGTAAAGTTGGATACACTGCCAGTTAACATGAAAAGGAACATTGATCATGGGTTAATACATAGGAAATTGTGAAAAAGAATCATACCAACTTATGGAAACATAGCAACAAGCGCTGGGAAATCTTGTACTCCCCAACAATCAGGAAAAGTGTAAACTAATTCCTGGCGCGTTAACCTCTTCTCAGATCATTACATCAAAGTGACCGCTTATGTCTTAAGGTGACTACCAGTGTTGGTAAATAGGTGCAATGAAGGAAGTACTGGACTGCCGCAGCTCTGAGTTGTCGATCTGGTCTCCATAGTAGTTTGGTTTCCAGTACTGTTATTTGGGAACCAATATTTTCATGTTAAATTGCCTCCCCCTGCTTAATTTCGGAGTAGTTTTAGTAAGTCAACAGCCTAACAGTGTTGACACAAGATCCGTGACCTTTACAGCTGATGAATATGATATCAAGATTTCGACGAGTGATTGTTTTCCGTCTGATGATGAAATAAATAGGGATCCAGCCTGGCAGAGGTATGGTAAACTTAGATTCTGGATGCCTCATCGGTGCTCCATTAGCTTAGTTGGGAAAACTAATTAAAATTGTCCAAGTTCCCAGAATAGATCCGACGCGGCGCTCTGTTGCTTTCATGGTATTTTACTTGCTCTTTAAGGAAGGGGGTAGAGTACGACCCGTACGACCTCCATGATGATATCACATGATCCATACTTTCCGGTCTATATAGAGTGTCCCATATGGGGAACAGAAATAATATTAGTTCAAAAATGCCACCCTCTAAAACACCATGTGACAATAGTGTATGAAGCAAAATATCTTATTTCACGCACTCTGATTAGCTATTAGCGTATCGAAGATGGCCCTGGCTACCTGGGCTATGGTGGACGATGGGAATCGAGAACCACAAGATAATAATATTGCACACACAGGTATCAGCACCATTGGTTACCGTGGAGGAACGGTGTTGTTTCTTAACACCACTGGTACACGTCATTCTCGCAAAGCTGCGTTTGCTTGCTTGCTTGCTTGCTTGCTTTATAAAATTGATGAACTATTTTCAATGGCCGTGAGCTTTTTTTTTCTCAAATAACGACTGCTGGTGGGTTTAATTATATTGTAGTAAAACTACACTTCGTATTTTCATCGTCAACAGCCTTTTGATCCCGCCTACCTACCACTTTAACTTGATCCACGTTGAGAACTGTTTAGAAATCTTGTGTTGTCAATGGTTTTCCAGGAGGTTGTCCACGCTCACTCCAGAAAAATGCTGACATGGTACCTTCTTTCAATCCCAATTCGAGACCCCAGTATTTACAGATGTACAGTTTAAAACAATATCGTGCGTTATCAAATTGACACTAGCCACGTTCGAGGGGCCGATGACCATATTGTCTCAAGATCGTCCCGGTAACCAGTGGAGCCACTAACCCGATGGTGTGGTTGTTGCTTCTCTCTTGCGCATGCATGTAATGGACATTTAAATACGTGTCCCTACCCTCGAAAACAAGCTGCGGGATGGCCACGTAGCCCCATATATTTGGGTATGTGTGGAATGTCTGATAACCTGTGTCATTGAGATGGCTATACTAGTGTGTGTATTTGTAAGTCGGGCTCTGATTTAGGTAGGAGGCAGCCCCGGCCTTAACATTAGGTACCATCCCGGCATTCGCCTGGAATAGAATCCGTGGGGAATCCGCGGAAAACCACTTCCAAGGATGCCGGAGATAAGAATCGCACCAACCTATTCTCAGTTCTTCCTCACGAGGCTGAGTTAACCCCGTTCCAGCCCTCTGACCAGAATTGAATTTGTTGGCAGAACCGGGAATCTAACCTGGACCTCGGTGGTGACAGCCAAGAATGCTAGTCACTACGCCACTAGGTGGAGAGTCGCGAAGGCTTTCGTCTATTGTCGCGAGATCAAAATCTGTTGCAGTCATTTTAGCATGTAAGGGTGCCTAGATGCTTCAGATCCATGTCAGTAGCTCTGACACGTTTAAGATTCCCTTGAGGTTAGAAATTCACATACCTTGGCGTCTCTAGAACCACAAAAGTTAAAGGAACGTATTGTTTCACTCGTGGGATTCAATCATTGCTATGATTTCTTGGTTACTATGTGAAGCATAAGAAGTGTGCCCACCGTCTGCGCTATCAGTATCCGGGAAGCAGACTCCAGATAAGGAACCGGTTTACATAAACAGTGGAAATATAGCTATTAGCTTCTCAAGTTTGAATACATTTTTACAAACTAAATGTAAGTGAGGACCATTTCACGGAATGTTTCAGCATTTATTGAGAACTACCATTTCTAGGAATGCAAATGGCTCTGGGGTTCACAAATGAGTACCTGGGAGCAAAGACGACCGGGCGTGGAGCTAACACCTGCATCCCATTTAGTGCCCAGCCTCGACCATCCGCTATGCCATGCCCATGGGCCTCCATTGCCTGTATAGAATATTGGCTTTTACTTTGTCTTTCATATAATTTAGAAGTCTCAATTATTTCGAAGTTTTTCTATTGTTACTCCCCAGGCCACTTGGTGTTTCTATTCAACAGGCTGACTGACTTAGGCAGGCATGAAAATTCTAGATCGCCAATGGCCCCTTCTTGTTTTCCTCGGATGGCTGACCAAAGCATTTTTAAAATAATAGTAACAACTACGGAAGGTTCAGAGTGTTATGGGGTTGGTACAGCTCAACACCTTCAAAAGCTATCAATTTTAAACAATTTTTATTTCCGATTCCACCACACACAAACTATTGAAGGCTTTTACATATTAACTATCTCATGTGTAGAGTAGGCTACATGTTCAACTTCTAAAACTGTCTTCAGCACTGTTCTACTTACCAAAATAATGAAAATGGCGAATATTGCCGGGTTTTACAGTTTCACTAATAATTCAAACATTTATTAACATATTTTTGCTCTGTTAGTTGGAGGTTTCTTTGTAAGGTAACAGCTACAATACTGATCTCTTTCATATCTCGGTTATTAAATTTAGTATTTTTAATCATTTGATATATCGACATAATATATTTTTGCATATTTTTGTTTCCTGGAAATATTTTGCAAACAACCATTCAAACAAGGCTCGCGATTTTGGTCATTTTTGTAGACCCTATCACTAAGAACACGAGAGAAAAAATTAAATCCTATACATCTGATACTTCAGGAGTTACAGGGGAAACGGATTTGAAAAATATAGTTTTGTAAAAATGAACTTTAGTTACCTGGCTCCTTAAACAGCCTGTGCAATGCCTAGTTTATGAAATCATAACTCATAAACTAATGCAGATATTTGTAAAATTCTTTCACCAAAATGAACTAGAAGAGTAAGTTATATTAAAAAAATATGATAAACTGAATTTTTCAAGGTTGGATGCTATACCGACCCCGTTACGGGAAATTCGTTGATCTTGAAATAACACCAAAGAGTTAACACACATTAATACGTCCAATGTTCAACGATGGAAATGCTTTGCAACTGCAGAATTTCTGTGGATTCTTCTTACACTCCCAGCTGACTTACTGTATCAGACATTTCAGCCACAGAAGAGAAGTAGAATCTTTGAAGAAAAGTTCGAGCACACTGGGACACCAATCATTAGACATGAAATTGCTTCAGGCCATCAAACATACCTCCTATGTGTTTGATGCCTGGCAGTAGTACCATCTACCTTGGCTTAACAAAACTAAAACTGTTCTGATATGTCATTTCTATGAACAAACTGGATTCTTTAGGAGATAGGATCCTGATGGTGTATGTATTGAAACAGTGAAATATCTCGTATTGGAATGGGATACTCCTTTGATCATGTCATAAATTCTACACTTTAGAAGTTAGAAGCACCAATAAAATAGGAAAACTCTTGCCTATGCTTTGCATTGTCCATTGCGAGAGACTGTAGTATTCACAACTTTCAGAAGGAACCTTACTAACAAGAAATACGTCATGGAACACAAACCGTAACGGGAGTTTCTGAAACGGGGAAATTATTTTGGTATACTGTAATATCTTACATTAAAGAATATGCGGTCCGGACCACCATATAAGATTGGCCTAAGCCTTTCCAACTTAGCTACTGTCTTGAAATAGCTTTTCAGATTGTTCTCTCCTTAGCACAAAAAACAAAACTGTATCATGTTCTCTATATTGAAGAAAATTGTTCACTTTTTACACCATGGGTCCTACATATTTTACTGGTATTTGTTTGCTGTCTGTATTGGCCTCTTCTTACGTTATTGAAGCGTAGATCTAATACTCCTTTGAGATAAGGGTGTCAGAGGTCAAGTTGGAAGTATGTTTATATGTGGCATGCTGTCAGCTTGCACCGTTGACTGGTGCCGCCGTTCGGGCTAGGATATGACTCAGGTCCAGCAGCATCAGTCATCGTTCTCCCTTCCGTGGTGGCATATGTTCCTATTAAGCTAAACAGTGTTGGACTTAAGTTGATACAGTACTCCGTCACCACTGTGTTCCCTCCTCGTCTTGGAAGGCTCCAGCTGCTACGATTAACAAACGCTAGCGCAGCTAAGGTCAGAGGCACACGTCTCTCAAACACACAATGCAGTAAAACCTGCCTTCAACGGAATCCAACGGGACTCGCAACTTTTTTCGTTTAAGATATGTTTCCGGTTAAAGGAGGTAGGTTCATGCTAAGATAATTAAACTATTGACATACATGTAATGGGCATACTAATAAAAAATAAAATTGTGTACCTTATTCAATATTGAGTTTGCATATTTCTCGTACGAATTAATTCAATACTTTTACGCTCGTGTTAAGATCAAGCTCAACTCTCGCTCTCGAAAACATAATGACTAATGCCGAGTTATGTCAATAATGTACTCGTAAGGGTCTGTTTCTCAATCTCTGGATAAAAATTATGGGCATCCACTCCCCGAGTAACTTCGCTCAACACATTTATCCCTTCGGCATTCGAAACGTGTTTTTAATGCAAAGACACTCGACGAGCAACTACTCGTCGGAAGTATCAACGAAGGGCTACAGTACGGGTTACGTGATTGGTCAAAATTGAATTCTGAACGGTAAACGCTTTTGCGAACTCTGGTGTCAACTGATTGAAACACAAACCGCATGGTCTCAGTCTTCGTATTAGTATTTAAATAATGATATGCTTTAATATGAAACACTGTAACTAGTAATACCGGTATTATGCTTCTGCACAATGGCTATTCAGGTAATAACCCACATTGCGGTAATGCAGTTATCAACATAATATATTGTGCCCGTCAGACGAGAGTTTCGGGGGATCATTGGTCTTAAAAAGCCCTTCTGAGACTCTCCTCCAACCAACACACAAATCAGGGGGCGAGAATGCACTCTTAGACTGGCTATGCACGAGAAACTGCACTTGGGGGTGTGAGGAATGCATCCACAAGGAAAGTCAAAACCATGAAACAAAGAGGCCAGGCTTATGTTAAAATCCCACTAAATGCATTCATAAACAGAGCAGATCCCTAGCCTACTTCGGAGAGGTGAAAATCAGCTAGTCCGAGGTAATCTGCCCCGTAAAAGAATTAAGTGATCTCCTAGCTAATGACTTTCTAGCTAATGTCTTTCTTAAGACTCGTGAAGAAATATCCACAAAGAATCAATGCATTTGCTAAGAGAGTGATACTTAATAGTTCCCTACAAAACTACATCGGATAATTAATGAAAAATAATAATAATATCCATGAATCTACGGCAATGAAATATATTTACTTGTTTGCAATGCAAGAGTATAATTACGTTATCACTGGCACAATATTGATAGCTAAGCTATGTTGGTGCCCTCTCCAACATTTATTTTTACGTTAAATCTAAGCTATTCCTATCTGACGTTAAATTAAAAATAAACGAGAAGCGTTTATCTGAAGAAAAATACAAATCAGAAAAATCTATGCATATTCTCATCCTAACTCATAAAAAATACTAAATAACTGTATAACACGAATGACTGTCAAAAATACCCTCCTAAAGTTGCGCAATTGGCGCCCCTGCCTGCACACATTTCACGCTTTTTGCGGAAAATGGTCATGAGTGTAGGGTGGAAAAAATGAGGTTGGGAACTGCAGTGACGGACCGTCACGACTCACGTTGCATTATCAATTTAACGACCGTGCTTTCCAATTATCACGCCGTTAAATGATCGTCGTCACAAAATTGGGAAAAGTCAAAAATGTATTTAAGAAAGTCGAAGGTCGCACGCTCTAAAATATCGGTCAATAAAAAGAAATTTAAGTTAAGCATTTTTTTTTAATAATCTGATTTCATAATTTATTTAATTCATATTTTAATTTCAAAAATCCTGTCATGTTATTTTTAATTTCAGATTTAATTTCATTCTTATTCCTAAAAGTGTATTTGTAATTTTTAGTGACCAGTAAACTCGTCTAGTGTAGCTATCTGTGTGAAAGATATCATCTAACAACACCTCCAATAGCTGTCAAACATCGTTCACTAAACTCATGTAAGTGAATGACAATAACACACGGCTCGTCAGCCTCTTATCGTTAGTCGACAAGACAAAAGCGTTCCGTGTCGCTGGCAAAAATATCAAATCAGCTCAAAAACACGAGCGATATAGTTTCCCCTTCTAGTGCCCACTGCTATACAACACAATAACATGGTCTGCTAAATTATACAAGTGTCCCAGTCATGGACTCAAAATCGTAATGGCTGCTAATCAGCTCTTCACTCCTGAATATGAATTCAGAAGCAATTACTCCGTAGTAAATACTTCAATCAATTATGCAGTGTCTAATACACAACGCGCATGCCTCACTTTTATTACAAGCTTAAATTAGCTTCCAGTCTGGGACTCTTTCGAACCAGCGATTCTTCGCTAACCACAACAATGCTTTACATTATGTCATTCTAGTCGTCTGCGATGCCAAAAAATGAACAAAAGAAATCCTACACTCACTCTGCACCTTTGTGCCTACAAGCGTATTCTCGGCTGGCTAAGTCCAGTCCGTTATTCTCCACTGCCTTCATAATTGTATACAAAAGATTGAAATCAATCAATCAAGCAAGCAGTGCAGTGCAGTGAACAAAAAGAGAAAACACTGTCCTTTCAAATGATGATGATAATTGTTGTTTTAAGGGGCCTAACATCGAGGTTATCGGCCCCTAATGAAATGAAATGGCGTGAAATGAAAGGATGTAGATATAAACAATTCACTGCCATGGATGAAACGAAAATGGTGTTTATAAAACAGACAGTGAGCCCCATAAATTATGCCTTATTTGAATAAAAAGAATAAAAGGCGGATGGTAAAAAAGGATGAAACAAATAAGGCATAGTGAACAATAAAATAGACGAACACAATAAAAAACATAAAGCAGATTTAACCTGAATTAAAAGTCGTAACCACACATTAAAACTTAAAAAAGTAACCACTCTCCCTCATGAACCGGATGACGAGGTCTACTGACGGCCCGTCATCACGGAGAATAAGGGAGAGGGTATTAGGCAGTTTAAGAGTCCTGTGCAGATCGGCCAGATTCACACACTCCAAGAGAAGGTGTGCCACGGTTAGGTGGGCGCCGCAAGGACACACAGGGGGATCTTCTCTCTTCAGCAAGTGGGAGTGCGTAGCAATCCCATGGCCGATCCGGAGTCGACAGACTACCACAGCTTCCTTCCGGAGAGATCGGAAGGAAGATTTCCACACCTTCGTTGTCTCCTTGATGCCTCTCAGTTTGTTGGGTGGATGGAGGCGTGGCACGCCATGCTTCATCCCAATGCGACAGGATCGAATGCCGCAACTGAGAGCGCACATCACTAGCAGGCACCTTGTACGGTAGCGAGGGCAGTGCGACTGCCTCTCTCGCCACCTGATCAGCAAGCTCGTTTCCCGCAATACCCATGTGGCTAGGAAGCCACACAAAGGACACCCCGGCCCCAGCGTTACGCAAACTGATGAGCAGGTCGTGCACACGCTGGACCAACGGGTGCTTCGGGAAACACACATCGATCGCTTGCAGCGCACTCAGTCAGTACACACAAGAAAGTGCTGGTGATCGTCTGATAACGTGTACCGCAGAGCCTCTAAAATGGCATAGAGCTCCGCTGTGTACACGCCACAGGCATCGGGAAGTGAAAAGAGAAACCGACGATCCTCAACCACGAATGCACAGCCTACTTTCTCGTTTACCCTCGAACCGTCCGTGAATAGAAACCCTGATCCCGGATACCGGCTCACAACGGACTGGAACAGCCTCCGATGGACGGAGGAGTCAGTGTCTGACTTGGGGGACGGTGTGCAGATCCAGGATGATATCAGGGTGAGAGACCATCCACGGAGTGGCCTTGCTAGGTACTCGGACGATACAGGAGACAGAAGGAAATCGGAACTGACGGTATAAGTCATCCAAGCGAATCCCCGCTGGCCGAGTGGCTCGGGCGAGCGCATCATACAGCCGGCGATTCGGATTGGAAAACAAACATGGATGGCTTGGATGAAGGGGCATCTGTCGAATAGTTGCAGCATAGGTCAGCAGTACTTGTTGGCGCCTCAGGTGTAAAGGAGGTACGACAGCCTCGGCGAGCAAGCTGACGACTGGGCTCGTCCGAAAAGCACCCGTCGCCAGCCTCACACCGCCGTGGTGGACACTGTCAAGTTTAACAAGCACTGACTTACGGGCCGAACCATATGCTACACTGCCATAATCTAATCTAGATAAAATCAGTGCCTTATAAAAGCGTAGGAGCACCGCGCGGTCCGACCCCCTTGATGTGCCGCTAAGATACCGCAACATGTTGAGTTTCTTAGCACAGGCAGTTTTCAAACGCCGCACGTGTGGCTCCCACGTCAATTTCTGATCGAAAAGGAGCCCAAGGAACCGGTACGCAACAACAACAGGCAAAGCTACATTGCCCAGATAAAGCTCAAGATCAGGATGGAGAGTGCGCTTTCGGCAGAAATGGACAACCGAGGACTTAGCGGTTGAGAATCGAAAGCCATGCTCTAGTGTCCAGCGTTCCACTCTCCGAATAGCTTGTTGTAGCTGTCGTTCAGCGACCGCCATATTTTGCGCACTATAATGTAGAGTGAAGTCGTCTACATATAGCGACGGTACCACTGATGGACCAGCAGCAGCGACTATACCGTTTATGGCAATCGCAAATAATGTTACGCTAAGCACCGATCCTTCTGGGACTCCGTTTTCCTGTATATGATATTGCGAATATGCCCCCCCTATTCGGACACGGATCAGGCGAAGGGACAGAAAATTCGCAATAAAAACCGGCAAGTTACCTCGGAATTTCCATTGATGCAGGGTAGACAGGATGCCGTAACGCCAAGTGGTGTCATAGGCCTTCTCGAGGTCAAAGAAAACAGTGACTAAGTGCTGTCTCCGGAGAAAAGCGTCCTGTATGGCGGTCTCCAGGCGTACCAGATGGTCGTTGGTACACCGAGATGCCCTGAAACCACACTGGTATTCAGACAGGAGTCCCCGTTTCTCCAGGACCCACACCAGGCGCCGATTGGCCATCCTCTCAAAGAGCTTGCACATACCGTTAGTAAGACAAATAGGTCTGTAACTCCCTGTCATATTGGGATCCTTATCGGGCTTCAGGATAGGTATAATGATACCTTCCTGCCATTGCGCTTGAAACACACCTTCCAACCAGATTCGGTTAAACACCTGAGCAAATAACGAATGCTCTCATCGTTAAGGTGTTTAAGCATCTGGATGTGAATATTATCCGGGCCGGGAGACGTGTCCCTGCAGAGCGCCAGCGCTCCACGGAGTTCCCACTCCGTAAAGGGCACGTTGTACTCCTCCGAAGCGCGGGAAGCAAAACTAAGCTGGAAACGTTCCGCTTCGCGCTTCAGGGCCACGAAGGCAGGGTCATAGTTATCGGAACCGGATATATCCGCAAAATACGAGGGGAGATGGTTTGCAATGTGATAAGGATCTGTAACCAATTCATTATCAATGGGATATCCCGGTACAGTAGAAGATGTCTGAATTCCCGAAATGCGTCGTAGTTTAGTCCACACTTGCGAGGAGGGGGTATGTGCCGTAATAGAAGACAGATACCGTTCCCAGGATTGTTTCTTACTCTGGCGAATAAGAATCCGTTCCTTGGCACGGAATTTCTTAAACGCCACCAAATTGGCCATGGTTGGACGCCGACGGTAGTGCTTATGAGCTCGACGACGGTCTCTTATTGCCGCTGCAATATCCTCTGTCCACTAAGGAACGAGTTTGCGACGAGGAGTCCCAGAAAAGGATGGAATGGACTCTTCGGCGGCAGCAAGAAGCACATCGGTGATGTGCTGTACCTCGTCATCGACGCTCCGGCAACCAAGATCAACGAACACAGCTCGTTCTTGAAACGAGGGCCAATTTGCCCACTTAAGAACCCAACGACTGGGGAACTCCACGGGCGTCTGGTTCAGAAGGGTAAGAACGATCTGGAAATGGTCACTGTCACAGAGGTCGTCGTGTACATACCAACCAAATAGGGGGACCAGCGCACGGCTACACACACTCAAGTCAGTGTGCGAGTACGTGCCGTGCGCTAAGCTAAAATGTGTATCTTCCCCTGTATTTAATAGAGATAAATCCAACCCTTGAATTAAGCCCTCCACGTCCCTTCCTCTGAGGCAGGAAGATGGTGATCCCCATTGGGGGAGATGAGAGTTGAAATCACCCACGAGTAGGAAAGGGACTGGAAGTTGATCAACAAGATCAAAGACGTCATTAATATCAAGGGGCTGGTTCGGTGGAAGGTACACGTTACAAACAGTTGTCATAGCAGGCAAGGACACGCGAACTGCAATAGCTTCCAGAGGAGTGGTGAGTGGAAACTCCTCACTATAGCAGTCAGAGCGAACGAATGTACAAACGCCCCCGGAAGCCCGGGCGGCGTCTTGTCGCTCTTTAGAGTATAGTCGGAAACCTCTCAGAACAGTCTCGTGATCAGGTCTGAGGTTTGTTTCCTGTTGGCAGACTATACTCGCTGCGTATTGGGCAATAAGCTGACGGAGCTCTGTCAAATGCCTGTCATAACTGTTACAATTCCACTGTAACAGTGCCATTGTGTAAACTTATAAACTAGGGAATAAGTTGGAGCAGCAAGCTACAACTTAGCCTCTGGAGGATCATCAGCCACTACGTCGACTAATCTCCATGTCCTCAGGCGGGGTCATGGAGTGAATCGACTCGGTGGAAGATTTCCTAGACGCAGTTCGGCGGCGGGGGGATCTCCGTGGGGAGCGCGCAGATCTGGGGACCGAAACATCCCTAGGCGCAGAAGCATCCGCAGGTGGTGGGGCGGATGGCCTCCCCTTTTTGGAGAAAGGGAATGCGTAGTGCGGTGTCCCTTCTTACCCGCCTCTTTATGATACATAGACGGGTCAGGTGCCGAATTCCTGACCCTGGTCGACGATGCCGCCTCCGCCGGCTTCGGCGCGGCTTTCGCCGACCGTTTGGGTGGGGAGGAACTCGAACCGAGTGGGGAGTAAGTCTTCAACTTCCTCCCCTGTTGTGCGGGCGGAGCAGCCTTCGCTCGCACAGCCTTCGTGCTGGCCGAAGGTGGAGTTGATGTCACCTTCGGGCTTTTCGTTATAATCATAGGTGCTGGTTTCGGAACAGGAAACTCAGTTGCAGGTTTCACAGCTAGTACAAAAGATGAGGTAGCCGGGACCAAATTTGGTATTATGGCTCTATAATCAATCGTTGGAGAAGGCGAAGTCGTGGTATGGTACTTCTTGCGGGCCTCCTGGTAGGTGAGACCATCCAGGGTTTTGATCTCCTGGATTTTCTTCTCACTCAGGAAGACGGGGCAGTTCCTGTCCCGAGGAGAATGAAATCCAGGGCAATTAGTGCACTGATAAGGTGTTGTGCACTCTTCCGCTTCGTGTGGTTACTTACCGCATGTTCCGCAGATTTCGGGGCTCGAGCATCGGGATAGCATGTGCCTGAATTTCTGGCACTTATAACACATCATTGGTGGAGGGATATAAGGTCGTACGTCACAACGGTAACTTGTAACCTTGACTTTCTCCGGGAGCACCGAAAGCTCAACGGAAATAATGAAAGCACCAGTATCCCCGATTTGACCATTGACCTTGCGCGTAATGCGCCGGACATCAGTCACGTGACGGTGCTGCATATCCTCCTTGAGCTCCTTGTCAGTGTTCAGAATCAGGTCCCGGTGGAAAATGACTCATCGACCAGATTCAGGGACGTGTGCTTTTCCACTTTGACGGGAATTTCGCCAAAGTGGTCACATTGCAAAAGTTGTTCAAATTGCTCACCAGTCCTAGTCTTAAGCAACAAGCTACCGTTCCTCATCTTTTGTACTTTCTCAAGCTCACCATAGACACCTTCTATGTAGCGAGAAAACAAAATACTCTTTACCAGCTTGAAATCACCCCCATCTGTTCTGGTAGCTACCAGAAACTTGGGAGTGTTAGCACCCAGATTTTCACGCACAGATTGTTCCCAGGGGGTTGATCCCCGTAGGGAATCAAATGTTAAAGACTTGGGTGTAGGACCACCCTGTTTGAGGATTTTTCTTTTTGAACCCTTGGCCAGATCATCCTCCCCGAATGCCACCGACATCCGATCACGGGCCGTCACAGTAGGCGCTACCCAGCCAGGGCAAGGCCCGCCTATCTTGGAAGGCATTGCCCGGGGGTCCGATGTTTTACAATGCCGTATCGGCATGTACCCCTTGGCATATACTGGATTTTACAGCTCTGACATTCGGCTGTGCGGGGACCTGCGTAGTCAGGCGGATACTGCTGCACGGGTACATGGCATACCCACCTGTCGGCGCGGCCAAGACCGGAACAGGCTTTCGAGCGTAGTCGCAAGCGTAAGTGGCCCATCCCCTAACAGCACGCACATATAGAAATTTTGGTTGCCATACCCTGAAAGCCGTAACGGAAAGAAGTGCGATATAACCTAATGAGAGTTATACCGCACGGGTGGTATGCCTTTTAGAGCTGACTGTCAAACCCTCGAAAGGGGACCGTTCCGAGAAGCCATTTCAGTCGCCTTTTACGACTGGCAGGGATTACCGTGGATGTATTCGCTTCCTCCCACCCACTGGGGGTCCAATTCACAAAACAACGCGGAGTCCTTTAAGTATAGCCAAGGTCGCCCCTTTTAGTCGCCTCTTACGTCAGGCAGGGGATACCGTGGGTGTATTCGAAACCCCCCACCCACAGGGGGGCCTTTCAAATGGCCTTGGCAAGCATGCGCCGATCAAACAGTTCCACTTTGTTATCATAATACAGCTTCCCGAAGATTTAAATTCTACGACGTAACACAACCAGGCTCTTGACTTGTATGAAAAAGAGTGCACTAAATTATTTACAAAGACAAGGCTTTCCTCCAAGCTTGTTAAAAATGACACGAAGATTTATGACCAGAAGAGCATATGTTTAAGTAAGACCATCTAACCTAGACTGCACATGTGTCCAACCCTTACAGCAAAGTTACGAAAGCTTGTAGTTTCACATACATATTTCGGCAGGTGTAAACGTTCGAGCCTCCCGTGGGTCAATGTAGCGATCTATGGCTTTCATCCTAGCCATTTCCTTTAAGGGCTGCAGACATCTAAAACCCTCCACACTCCCAAGACTTAGTGGATTACTCCATATTAGCTGCTTGTGCGAATTGAATATATGGAACCTGGTGGGCTAGGCTTCGATTTACTGGAATCGACATCTTGTCGAAGCGACGTGTCACTGATTTTAGTAATTTTGACGAGTACAATTTTTACTGGTAAGTACTTGCTTTTTCACTGGTGCGGTTATGATAGCAAAAATGACGTTTCACACCGCCACAGGCTTTATAAATATCATTCAGTAATGGTCATAATTACTGAAGTTGGCGTACCACGTGATCTTTTGCTATCACGGTAACCGTTTCTTCTAATAAATTCAGATTTATACAGTTCAAGTCTTTCACTTTGAAAACAGTAATAATAATGAATATTTCGATGAAGATGTTTAATTCAATTCAACAATTTCGATGATATGCTTGCGGTCGCAGAACGTCATGAGTTCTATCGCCATGCGCGATAATATTAATATGGCAGATAATGCCTCACACTTCGTTTTAAAACTAAAAATAACGTGCTCCTGCAACACTACTGGAAGGGATGCACACTTTAAACAAGTTTAAGTTCAGATACTGTTCTGATCTTTCGTTGACCAAGTTTTCAGTTCACACAATAGATAACACGTCTCCACTCCACGAGACTTGACAAACAACGAGTGATGTCGGGGTAGATGGTGGAGGTGGAAACTCATGCTGTCACAACGAGTCAGGTGCACAATTAAAGATCAAATTCGCATATCTGCGATGTTATACCTTTGTCTATGAATGTTGAAAATCCTACAAATGCTTAGTAATGATTCCAAATAGTTCCAAATATTTTCATAAATATCAAAAATGGAAAATCCTTGAAAATAAATCACCAGTCAAACCAAATCAAATTCGAGTACACCAAAGAGATAATATCAAATTCAGACGAGCTCAGCGCAGTTCCGGCGCGGCTTACCATAAGTCGATCTCAATTAGCAATCGTTGTACAGATCGAAAATTCGCGATCGGGCGCAATATATCGATGTTTTTATACGGGAACTGAGCTAGCCTCTCATGGACTACTGCACGCATTCCCTTTACTGCCAAGTAGGCCTATTCATAACAAATTTTAAACTTAATTCCACGCAGGAACATTATCGAAAAAGAGCATACTATTGATGGAGCATAAAATATTAATGTACTTCCATAGTATTACCGGTACGTGAAAATAAGTAACCGTCTTGTACTCATCATATCCGAGATTGTAATATCCGCTGTGATAGCGTCTTGGCTTGAGAATCATGAGGTCTAGGGCAATTGTTTTTGCTACCAGGTTATCAATTTAAACGATATTTATCATATCATTGAGTCATTTTAACAGAGTCTACATGGAATTACGATTTACCTCATTTTTATTACAATATGTTGCAGCAAGCAGGATTTGAGAAATTTGATTGTATTGAATATCATATCTAGTAGTCTATAGATAGGCTAGAGACTATGGCTTCATCCCTCCTCTTAATTTACGGTATACAATAATATGTCATGTTTGTTGAAACATGTGTGACATAGCATATTGAGCCCGCCAGAGGAGCTGCCAGGATAGCCAACAACCGCAATGACTTCCCTAACATCTCATCCGTCGGACCTAACTGCCGGGAGGATCAGGTGAACTTCCAAATAGGCCAAAGCGGCACGAGAAACTGTAGTCCGCGGGGATCGTGGTACATGGTGACGAAGGTCATAGACTGCCTAAGGAAAGGTTCACCTTAAAAACTAGACTGAGAAAAGAAACATCCAGACTTATGTAAAACACCGTGAAAATTTATTGTAAACTTTAAAAACCCCTAGCCTAGTTCGGAGGGTTTCCATCGGCTAATCCGCAAGCTAATAAATAATCAAAAATAAAGAGCAGGTCCCTACCTGAGAAGTTACAGTAAACCCTCGCGAAAGATCTGTCTCACAATAATAAAGCAACAACAGCAACGCTAGGAAAATGGTACGACGCAAATCCCTAGGTCAAGTTACAAGATCAAGCTAATATCGGAATTCACATTTAACAGGGTAGCAAAACAAATCTAAGTTAGGATGATACCATCTCCACATTTACATTTAACGTTAATTCGTCTAGCTAAGTCCTATCAATCAATAACAAAATTTACGGCGGTGACGTCCGTAATATCAAACAGTTACATTCAAAGCTAAGTGATCAGCCATGAAAAAAACATCTAAGTCATTCTTAGGAACTAAGTGCTAATCAGCACACAAAAGGGTAACATAGATGATTCATACTCTTTTACATCATTAATGAATAAATAAGAGACCACAGTTTTATTCAAATGCCTGCCTACACCTTGGCTTACTGTTTGTAAGCCATAGTCATCTAATGTGTGTAATTACGGTGACGACTGCGTAGTGAAGACTACGTCTAACATCGTATGGCCTGCGCTCCACCAGCTACGAACTCAAGGTTCGAGCAAGCTTCAGTCGCAACAAAAGTGTCAGCTGTCCTCAAGTCATTTCCTCCAGGAAATACCTTCATTAGCACGGCTATGTCAGCAGGTTCCAAATGCAAATGAACAAGGTTAAGCAGAAAGAATTCGTTAGTTAGCTTTTGTTTACCAAAATTATGCGTTTTATTATTAAGTTGTCGGTTTAGGTTATCGTTGGTTTATGGCGAATAATACTGACCAGCCTGGACACGGAGTGTCTCCCTGAGATCATCTCTGCCAAAAATCCTCGACTCAAAAGTCTGAATACAATCAACGAGCAATAACAACTCGGACACACAATAACACAAGTTACCAGCGGCGCACAGCTCGCGTTCAATAACTCTGGGACGGGCCTGGACACAATCAGTTACCCACCCTAAATATCTGGTCAACGGGAACAGTCCCGGACATGGTACACACAATACCATCATACATGAATAACTTCCCTAGCGGGGCTAGCCTACAACGTACTATAGAAACCTGACATAACTGTACTCGTCAAAACAACGGTACACGCAACAGCGTTTAACTAACAAATGACAATCTACAGAACATATGATCAGATACAAGAATGGACACAGGGTTCCATAAGCTATAATTGCAATGAAAGGGAAAGTGAATGTTAAAAGCATTCTGTCCTATGTTAACATCAGTCTGTCTCACTTAGAAGCATGCGCTCTCACACGGGCGCTGAGTAGAATTCACAAAACCTGTTCGTGTCGCCGCAGGCTACAAGATTCCTGCGCTGATAGACACAACACACTAACTAGGCCGGCAATTTAAGCAAGATAATAACTGTACAACTGGCCTCATAATGATACCTTTTTCATAGGTTATAAACCTCGAAGAATATGTGCATAAAAAGCACGCTATAAATCTGAATACAATCATATAACTCTGTCTTTCACATCAAAGACGTTTATAAGGTAGCAATGTCACTCATTGCTGGAGCTCTCTGCTCTCAAAGATAAAATACTCTATTTCTGACTTGTATCAAACATCAAATAAACACGTGTCATCACACATGACACTAACAAAATAATAATTGTGGCGCAAATACCACTCTCTGCTGGATCTGCTTAATGATACGTTGGGAACTGGGTTCGATGCTAGACAACAACGAAGCCTCCCTATTACTTTAAAGTCCACACTTGACCTGGATGGCTTCTGAGCTCATCTCTAATGAAATATAATGCAGTTACAAAACTGGTAATTACAGTCGATTACCCAAATGATACGACTGCTCTAACGAAGTCAGGGGTGTACATAGACTGGCTGCAAAAATGCAGTTAAAGAAACATGACTATGGCATCAGATTGCCATAACTAAAGTCTGCAAAGACTTGAAAAATCACCCCAGATAGGGTAAAACAATGTAGGCTCAAAATGACTACAGTCACGTTTAGCAAAATAGGCAGAAATTGGCGTTCCACGACGTCCATCAAGCTGCACCAGGGTTGACCAAAATGTCAGACCCAAGGGTGACTCACAATCACTGCAAATAAATGACAGCTAATTAGACTAATTACATTCCCTACCTATGAAATGGCTGTCACTAAGTTCGGTTGGTTCACAAACTACACTAATCTATCTATACCACCAGAAACTAGAACAAGGAAGGGTGTACAAAACTCACGATATGAAGGAGCCCACACTTAGCTCTCTGTCTAACGACAAGGGTTGAACAAAAGCACCTCTGGCTTTCAGGATTGGCATCGTCCTCATCAGAACTTCCATCTTGGTTCTCCCAAAGACCAGGGTTCAGTCTGTCCCTGTAGTTGACCTCGTGAATGGACTGGACATGCCTAGGAAAGGCATCCTCGGTTCCTTCCTTCTCGTTCGATGTTCTAGAAGTTCCATAATCAAGCCGGTCCCATCCGAGACATCTCCCTCATACCATAATGGTATTAGCCCATGGTCTCGGTCTCGAACATGGTGTTGAAAAAGTTGACCACGTGGGCGGTAGAATAAGACTTGTAGTAGTTCATTATAATCACTTGAAAATTACAGTATTCGTCGTAAATATCACAGGCTTTAAATATAACTGGTAACACGGCCTCTACACTTTGCAGATGTAAATGATAAATGGCCATGCACTGTTCTGCGGTTCCACACGTGTACAGACGCTACTTTTTCTATCACATGGCATCCGTGAAATGGGCGTCGTTTTATTACGGATAAATTCACCGTAGCAATTTGCATATAATGTACTTTTATAATCACGCTTGTTTAAAGTAATAATCTCACATTTACCTGTAAATTTCGGCACCAGGCTCTCGGCCCTCCACAAACACGTGGGTGTAAAAAATGTGGTGCTACAGTAATGTCGTAAATTTCACAATACTTGCCAAATAATTCACTACACAATTCGTGTTGATCACTGCACATCAACAACAGTGATTCGTAGTATAATTGTGCTCGATGGCACTCGATAATGATTTCCACGCTGAAAAGCGGACTGTTTGCCACGTCTAATGCGACGGATATAATAACACGCCTACACAGGGCGGATTCTCCAGACGTAGTGCAAGGAACTGCGTTCCTCGTGGAAGCAAGTCATCAAACTAAGTCGTTGAGCGACTACTTACATTCCTATTTGCGTATCTGCAATGATATTACCTTACCTTAAAGTGAAAAAACATTCTCCAAAATGTTTCAATAATACTGAATGACGAAATGGAATATTCTGAGTCTCGTAGATAGATCAAATTGATTAATAAGACCTCAGATAAATAATTAGCAGACTTCACCTAAGTCAAAAGTGCGATTCTTCGCTACTTGAAGGAGAATTGTATAAGCTCTCAGCTTCTCGTAGCTTTCTGGGTGTGTTCAAAGTTAGTACATCCCATCATAAATGTGGTGTCATGAAAAATATCACATGAACCTTAGCTCAGCGGGTTCAATATCTCCAATTCAATCTATACATTCATTATTGTACCGGTAAGAAAACTGAGCGTAAATTCACGTTCGTCACAAATTTAAGAATGTCCAAGCTGTGTAGTATACGAGATCTTTATTTTTTAAAATTTTCTATTGACGTGTAATGTATACCAATACCTTTGTGCGTACCGAAGCTGATAATTCTAGCGCAGCCTTTCGATAAATGAAAACAAGCCATGAAATAAAGATTCATTCACTTAGAATACAAATCTGTGGTACAAATCATAAAGTGTTCAGTGATTGGTAGGAGAAAAACAACAAGCAACTACGGAGTGTCACTACTTCGAAGGTTTAATGCTTATCCAGCGCAAATTGCACCGAGTAAATATGACCAATTTGCTCACCACATTTATTCCCTTGGCAGCGCTGCCTAGTGATTGAAAAGCACAATGTGGCGTTTAATTCTGGGAGTACGCTACTCCGAACTTTGCTCATCGATTCAAAAACAGGCTCTAAGATGAGAAATGCTCAGATAAAAGCTGAATTCTAAGCTGATGAAAAGGGCCGAGACAAAGGCAGGCATTTGTTCATTGATAGCTAGTTAAAGTGAGCATTGGGAAAGACTTGGAGAAAAGTAATTAACCATACAGTTTGGCGCGTAAGTTGAAGTACAAAAGAGGGAAGACGTATTTGCACATTCCTTGTTAGCTACAGAATCAAGACAAGGTAGTCTTTTACAGGTTGCCTGAAAATTTTCTAAACACTGCTCACGGGAACTTTAACATTTTCCGTTATAAAGCGTATTGTGAATTCAATTGCCCGCGTAACACAGTTTCCATTTAATGAAGGGAATTTAACACCTTATTCACCCATACATTCACGGGACCATTTAATATTTCCGTTTAATAAAGAGTCCGTTGAAGTCAGGTTTAGTCAGGTTTTACTGGACTACAATCGCGAAATACCATGTCAGCGTAATCATAGCCGACATATTTGCTTTCTGGTATTTACCCGTAGGTAACCTGGACTGTGCAGTTTTCTTCTCTTTCTTTCTTTCTTTCTTTCTTTCTTTCTTTCTTTCTTTCTTTCTTTGTTCTCAAGCCCAGAGATAAAACTCGCAGGAATCAGTAGAGTAACTGGAGCAATCGGAAGAGAGTCCAATCGCAACCATAGGGATGATGAGGTGGAGTAAGGAAAAGGTTTGGGAGCGAAATCAAAAGCTCGGTTACAAGGGAAGAACCCAGGCGATAACAAATGCATTCTTACCAAGAGTAGAAAGTAACAATAGATAAGGAGAATACAAGCTGACTCAGTGCTGAAATCTAAAGGATTTTGAACTTCCCAAAGCAAAGTAGTGTGTGGGAAGGGGTGGTTCGTGGCTCATTTACAATAGTTGACGTTATTTATAAATATGATTAAGTTTAAAGGTTTTGGAAGAAAAATGATTTTTGTGCTTGAAAACAAAACGAAATCTCTCACAAGAAAAGTACTAATAATAGATTTAGCTAGGTTAGACACAGTCTTGACTACGAAAAAACAATAGTCAAGTTGCATAGACTGAAAACGACCCTAGGTATGAAGTTAGCTGAGCGAACTGTACCAGCGATAAACAATCTAAAGAGATCTGTGAAAAACCTGAAGTAATAGATCGAAAAGATTTTCATAAGAGCACAACAAATTGTTAAACAAGTACTCGAGGCGTGGTATATTGTGAAGATCAAGGGAAGAAGTAACAATATTGATTAGCTTCAGCAATAATTGGGTATATATTTTCAAACTTGAGTGATTACAAATGTTACAAGATTCAAACAGGGCGGCCATGGCTAAAAATTGAAAACCTGTGACCCTCATTTAAAAATAGGCAATTCAATCGCTGAGAGGTTAACTTACAAAGTGGAGAAGTTGCTGCTTATTGGTCTAGACTCTAGACCAAGTATAAACTTAAATATCTATGTATAAAAAATTTGTAATTTGTTGCAAAAGCATTTTAGGGTGCCTCAATAGACATGATTAAAAAGGATCAAGTTACAATGGAAAATGTAAGTTGATCCCAGCACCTTGGGTACAGCAGTAATTGCCGTCAAAATTTTAGCTACCATTAAAAAATGGAAAGCCCATAAAAATAGGTCATTAGGGTAAGAGAATAATAAAGAGCTTGCAAGCTTTAAAAACGTTACGGCAATTTTGAACCGCTTTAGCTTCTAGAAAGTTCCAACTTATGTCAGTTGGACAAAGAGAGGTTGTGGGCTATGGCACTGAATTTTTACAGAAATACGAAAGTTATACATTCAAATATTGTGGAGGACGTCCATGGTCAGAACCTCAGAATTTAAAAAAATAATAGACCAGTGGCGAAGCCTCCGTGGCTCAGGCGGCAGCACGCCGGCCTCTCACCGCTGGGTCCGTGGTTCAAATCCCGGTCACTCCATGTGAGATCTGTGCTGGACAAAACGGAGGCAGACAGGTTTTTCTCCGGGTACTCCGGTTTTCCCTGTCAAAATTTCATTCCAGCAACACTCTCCACTATCATTTCATTTCATCTGTCATTCATTTAATCATTGCCCCAGAGGAGTGCGTCAGGCCTCGGCAGCCGGCACAGTTCATATCCTCGCCGCTAGATGGGGGCTTCATTCATTCCATTCCTGACCCGGTCGGAGACTGGAAGCAGGCTGTGGATTTTCATTTCATTTTCAATAGACCAGTGATAGCTTAATTTACCTAGTTGATTGTTAGTGTCGTGAAATGGGGGAGGGAAGGAATAGGATCTCTTCATTGTCTGTCCATGCATGTAATAATATGTTCTCGCAACATGCTAACCGGTTTTTGCGAACCAAACTGTTTTTAGGCACGACACACTTTCAAGTTTATGTAAATAGTTTGTTTGATAAATGGCACTGATTAGTGGGATGATATATTTCCGAGTTGAAGATTTGCATAGTTTAAGAGTTGTTTCAAGTTTCAACATTGAAGAAATAGCTTGAGGTTGAAAATTTAGGGCATGAGCAGAATAGACCAATCAAACTGTTTGGAATAAAGCAGAGTGAATTTCACTGTATTTCAATTACAGACTTTAAGTTTGACGAATATACAAGAACTTTCTAGACGTAGCTTCCTGGATTTTATGGAGTTAGGTATTTGTCCCGCGGAGGCCCCATTTATTGGCATTTGACAAAATTTATGAACATTCCCACGATGTCCAATTTGAATTTGACAAGTGAAAATGAAAATTCCCAAGTTGCGCCCATACACAAGTTACAATTTCTCATTTAGAATGAACTCCCTCGGAAGAAATTTCTAATAATAAAATGATGCTTTGCTATTACTAAAATAGTATCTTGCCGGCATGTTAAAAGTTCAATGGTTGAATGCTAGCGAGCAGTAAAATAGCTTTAAGCTAGATTAAAATAGTATTTGTAAATTATCTTTCCATGTTGTGTTGACGGTGCGTAGGTGTGACATGGCGGTCGCAAAATGTGGCAGTTGTCTCCAGCAGGGAGACTGATCGAGTCTATGTTTGCAGTTCACAAGAAGAATGACAGCTAGCTAGCTGCTATGCGAGCCGAGCAGAGGAGTAGGGGTAGGGGAGGAAGATGACGTAGCGGGTACCATCATCAGAGATATAAATGCCCTTTAAATTCACAAATTTCTTTCTTTCTCTGGGGACTGAAGAATATGAAGCGTACGGGTTGCCACCGGTAGGAGGTGAGCTGAGCCATTGAGCATTTAACGGTAGTTGGTAACAGCGAGTTCTTGCGCTGGCCGCCAAGTACCAGTGAGCTAAGCAATTTGCCGTATGATCGCACAGTAGGGCGAAGCTTGACGCTTCGGCTAACAGGGAGAGAAGGCATCTCGTTTCCTGCAACATACTGAGGAAAAACATAAGCAAATGCACCACAGGAGAGCAAAATTGCAAAGAAATCTCTGTTGGTGGTATTCACGTTATAAAAAATAAGAAATACGGAAAAAATTAAAAAAACCAATATGGATGCGAATTTACAATTAACGTATATTTACAGAATATACCAGTAACCACGTAATATATCCTTATAAAATAACCCTTGACGTCGCTGTAAAGATTCTCGTGTAAACCCACTATTGGGTGTTACCAGGATAAGACATATCTGTTTCATTACTTTCTTGTTTTCATGCACTGTTGCCATCGTTCGTATTCTGGCTCTCATCCAAATGGCCCAGGTCCGTGTTCTAGCTCTATCGTGTAAACCAGGTGGCCCTTGACCAATTTCTATGTGGCCCATAGTTATATTTGTAAATATGTACTGTGTATTTCTTTAGAAGAAGTCTGCGTAATTCCGTTAAGAATACGATATCCATGAAAATGGAAACTGCAGTACCATGAAGGATTCAGTCATTTGTGTTGATTTTAGAGATATGGAACGATGCCATGTAGGTATGTAAACGATAAAATGTTCAGACCCATTGAATTGGTTATACTGGTCGTGGAGGAACCACCTCCAGTATGCGGACCATAGTGTAGGTAGTTGACTTGCAGTCTATGTAATGAACTGTTAACCCTCAAACGTGCCTCGGCGACAGAGAACAACACACTTATCATCAATTGTTGCAATTTGAGAGAGCTGGATGATTGGTCTGTATGAGAGTGGGTTATCTCTTTGGACTGGAGCTGCACTGTTTACTGACAGGTTTCTAAGATACAACGCATATGCCAGTGGTGGTCAAATGAAGGTACGCACATTGACCCGGCACAGGCCCGACTTGACGGACAACTTTGAGAGATGATCACCGCATCATTCGGATGGCCCCGGATGAACCCTCACGCAACAGCTGGCCAAAGTCGAGGAACATTGGCACCCCACGTTATACAACAAGCAGTTGGTAACCGTCTGCATACAAGTGGTTGCAAGCTGATGCTCCTGGCAAAGTGTTCCATTGACGCCTCAACATCGATGCGGAAGGTTGGGCTGGTTTCGAGAAAGATCGACGTGGGTCGACAAATGGCATAGTGTCGTCTTGAGTGATGAATCGCGCTTCCCGCAGTGATCGCCTTAATCGTGTGCGACGACTGACGTACCGGGGAGAGGAGCCATCCAACCTCATTATCGAAAGGCACACAGGGCCAACACCGGGCATTGTGGTCTGAGGAGCCATTGGCTTTAATTTGAAGTCGCAATTGGTACTTAAGTAGGGCAATATGATTGCTCACCGGAATGTTGACAAGAGTATCCAATCCAGTGGTTGCGTCTATGATAGCGAACATTGCAAATGGGATGTTTCTGCAGGACAGTGCCCTCGTTTACACTGCATGCAATTCCAGGAAAGCTCTTCACGACATAAAAACCCTACAGTGACCGTTATATTGCTCAGCCCTATTGAGCATGTGTGGGACAGGATGGATCGTCAACTGACCCGTGCAGTGCAGCAAGCATGGACCACAATTTTTCGGGATGTGATCAAGGGCCTTTTTGACTCAATGTCTCGAATTCAGCACTGTATTGCAGATCGTGGTGGACATACTGTATTTGAAGACATAGGGGCCAGACGTGTTATCTATGTATCACTGCCAAACACTCATCCTGCATGGTTCTACAATTTCCATCTACAAGAGCAAGATTCCCCCCCCCAAATAACCTCTAACAAATTGTTTCCAAAACAAGTTTACGAACTGTTAGTATACTTGGGCGTGGATGTTATTCATAGATGTACCCAATAACCGTGCGTAGTTTTCAAGTCTCCGTACATTGTTGAATGCGCGATGATACGTCGTAGCCCGTCTTTGAAAGTAGTATGTGCCAGATGTTTTAAGATATCTAAGTTGGTGGAAATTGAAACATGTGAAAAGCGCAAGGACAGCATGAATCTGGCAAGTTTGCGTCGAGCTGCTATTAGCCTTTCAAGATACGACTGCTACTGAACTTGGCTGCATCAGCGTTGGAGCCTTGCGCGACAAGCAGGGCAACACAGTGATGACCGAGTGCAATCTCCACAGGTGTCCAGTATTGTTCCGCACGCTACTTGTGTTAGACTGAAGTTATATTGTGAATTGAGAACGGAATAATAATGGGCGAATTAAGAATGGTGCGTTTCAACAGCACAGCTAAGCTTAATAGGAGCGCATGTTTTGACGAAGAGTAAAACGATGAAAGGCCACTGGACGTGAGTTATATCATACCCGCGCGACTGTACTTGTCAACTAAGCAGGCTGACAGCATGACACAAGTAAACAAAGAATAGTTCCCACATTGGCCACCGGCAATCGTATCTTAAAAGGCTAACACTACATCAATCAAACCATATTGTGTGACTTGTTCGTGAGAAACAGTGAAAAGTCTGGTATTGACAGATAAATATTTAACCATTTCAATGAAAGTAATTTCATAGTTATATTAATAGTTACTACTCAATTTAGATATGTTATGCTGCTCAATTTATTTTAGACATACGTTAATATTAGAGATTATCATAATATGCTATTCAAATATTTTAAATGAAACAATGGGGTTGTGAGGGTGCTAGTTATTTCCAGTTTTAAAAACAAAGCTGCCACCGTTGCCCAAGTTACCTCCATTCCACACAATTCCAGCACTGGAGGATTATATGTACGCATCTGTAATTTAAGAAAATAAAAAGTAAGCTAGAGATGTTTGTGCCAGATGATCATTATTCTATTATAGAAGTAATCACACAAATTGTTTCCAGCAATCGGTTCATTAACACGAGAAATATCACGCCATATACGAGTACAGTATTATTCCCGAATTTAAAAAAAGTAACAGCATATTTCGTCTATCGTACTAGTTAGTTTTATTATCTCTATCTACAGTAAGTTCAAATCTCCCAACGCATCCAAAAAGCAAACGGCGCCTTTGTGAAGCTCTATCCGGTGTGGAAGAACAGCAAAATATCCATGAAGACCAAACTTCGCATCTTCCGGAGTAATGTCAGGTCCGTTCTGTTATATGGGTCTGAGACTTGGAAGGTAACTAAAGAAATCACCTCCAGGCTGCAGACCTTTGTCAACCGCTGCTTAAGAAAGATCTTAAACATCTACTGGCCGGAAGTAATCTCCAACCAAGAACTTGGGAGAAGGACGGGTGAAACCGAGATGGCCATACAAATTAAGCGACGGAAATGGAAATGGATCGGACATACCCTGAGGAAAGGAAATGAAGCCATTGAGAGATAGGCACTGGATTGGAACCCACAGGGTACGAGGAGGAGAGGGAGACCCAAGCAAACGTGGCGCAGATCTATCCACTTGGAGGCTATAGGGGAGGGAAAGACCTGGTGTGAGGTGAAGAGGTTGTCAGCAAACAGGACCAGATGGAGATGGAGGGACAATAGGAACTAAGTCAAGTAAGTCAAGTCAGTAAATTCAATACACACTGAGTAACACCTGAGTGTGGTTTATCACCGGGTTTTTCCTCAATTTCCACACTCCCACCAGGCAAATGCTGGGTTAGTACCTTACTTTAAGTCCCACGGTGCCTACCCCAGCCTTGTCGCTAATACAATTACACAGACTACTACAGTCATCACAGAAATACAAGTTATCAGAAAAGTTCAACACACTCAACTATACGGGCCTGATGACTAAGATTTTCCACGCCCCTTAAAGGAATTATCTTTTGTTAGCTGCGTGAATTACTTGTATCAACCAAGGCTCAAGCTTAACTGAATTTCTGAAGTGTCCTTTCGTACTTCGTTCCAGGACGATTATATCGGCCCTGTAGGCTATCTCTCATGTGTTCGTTGGCACTGGGGATTTAGAGCAACAATCAAGTTATGGGTTTTACCTCCCTTTTTAACTATTGTGGTTTTTGAGACGCCGTGTGTCAGTTTTGTCTTGAAGGGGATATTTTACGTGCCAATAAATCCGCTGACGCGGATCTCTCGCATTTAAGTACCCTCAAATGCCAATTGTAAGCGCCGGGATTCGATCCTGCAACCTTGGCACAGCACTACGCAGCCAGCCATGGGGAATTTATGAGGCCATCTCTCTTTCAAGTTGCTAAGCATCCTGATATAGATTTGTGTTCTGGAACATGCCTTAAATGATCCATTGACAAGCAAATCTGTTAAGCGTGGTGCAGAGCACTAGTTTGTCCGACAGATATATCGGTCTACACTTAATCGAGCTCGAAATTCTATACTGCAACCATGGCCATGATCACCTCTTACCCACTCATAGTTCTGATTACACGCACTAGTACAGATATCTCAATAATGCAGACATTCAGATTTGACACTCATCCTAAATGGAAATACACCAAAGTACCGTTGATCGAAGGGTTCTGTAAAATTTTATTCTTGTATCTGTGCGAGATAAGTCATTTGTTGTTAACATGTAGTCAGTCGACCAATACACCCTTTGGCACAGATAATATAGGTTGTCAGGTTTCAAATAACCTACACACTGAGCGGCAAAATGATTGGATCACTTGACGAAAATGACATTTAAATGCCACATATTTGAAATTGTTTCCAAATTCAACTTTTAGAGAAATATTTAGTTTATTTACGGTACTTTAAAGTGTTTGTTAAAGACAAACAACAGAATCATTGATTTCACGTTTTAATGTTAAAAAGAAGGCAATTTCAGAGTTTTACTAATGCCACGAGAAATTTTAAGCTTTTTTAATGCACTGCTTTACATTTATTGATGTGTATGTTGCACAACATCTTCACACACACTGAGAAAACCACTACTAGCGGATGCTTCCTCCTGTAGCTACAGTAACAGCTTGAAGACGTCGAGGCAAACTGAGCAGAAGTTCCCTGATCGATTCTTGGAGAATGGCGTCCCATTCTTCGCACAGAGCATATCTAGGATATTTCAACGTTTAACAATCACGGCGTCGAACATTTCGTGCTGGCATATCGCACACGTTTGATGGTATTCAAGTCGGGGCTGCGTGTTGGCCAGTCCAGGGTTCGAATTCCAACTTCCCTAAGAAACAGATCTATCCACACAATTTGCAACATGCGAGCGGGTATTATAATGCATAAGCTCAAATGTTCTCCCACAAACGGTGCATATGGCACTACATGGTGTACCAAAATCTCCTCGATGCACCGGTATTCATTGAGTCCCCTGCCACGGTCAATGGGGATATTGATAAGCCTAGTGCTTCCCTGAAGACTAATGCCTTCCCAAACCACAACTGAACCTCCTTCATAAGGCGTCCTGGTAGACACTGTAGCTGGTGAAGGTCGCTCCCCTAGTCTCCTCCTAACCCTTTTACGCCCACCTGGAGACCTCAGTCAGAAACGGCTCTCATCTGTAAAGAGTATAGATCAACAGTCTAGAGTTGATGCTGCCTTGAAAACTGGAGTCGCGCTACTTTGAGGTGTCACTCAATCTGTGACTCTGCTGCAGGTCTTCTTGAAAACAGATTGGCTTTATCCAACCTTCGTCTGACTGTCCTTTCACTGACATTCGCATTTCTCACGGTTTGAAGTCGATCCGTGGCTGGAATTGCGGTTGAATGGTGGTCACGCAACACTGGAAGGGTGATAAATCGGTCATCTCGAGCCGATGTTGACCTCCTACGCCTACGGCCTGATCCAGGTCTTCTTTTGTAGATAGCACCCCCGCAATAGCATCGTGTAGCAAGTTGGACACTTAAATATGAAGCTTTAATAGTACTAACCACATAACAAAGACTTCACCCATCCCTACCAGTGCAATGGCTCTTGCCATTTCCCGGCATAAAGGCATCGTTCACTTAACAGAATCTATTCACAAAGTGCGTAACATTGGTCACTAACCTCAAGCGATGATGTGGCAGTGATCCCTTATCAATATCCAGTCATAAAACTTAGATAGCTTACATTGAGGCAAAAGGCATAACACCAGGCCGGAAATCCATTGAACCTGGCTGGAGACTACAAACTAGTTATGATAGTTTATGGCCCTCGTTTCATTATTGTGTGAAGTGTCAAAAAGAACAACATCGCTTTAAAAATGTCTTATATACAGAATAAAGTAGTACACCAGAGACGAATTAGACACACAAATGTTAATTTTGTCAAGTGATAAACTTTTTTGCCGGTCGGTATACGTGCACATGCAGAGGTACATGAGGGTGATGACCAAGACGTCCCCTGCACTATGATTGAGGCTATGAGCGCAATAGTGGCCTAAATTCTCTATTTCCTTGAACATAACTTTCTTTTCTAGAAAAACATGGTAAACTAGCCCTTAGCTAATTTGTGAATAGGCCCACTCATAGCCTCAATTAACTTGGTTCATCAAAGAATAACATGTCGAAGTGAAGAACTTTTAGAGACTCAAAATTGTCCGGCTTAGTGCCATAGCTGCTCTACTACTCGTCTACTGCGCCCAGGGGCTCGTATTTGTAGCTGATACACTGATTTTTATAATTTTTAGAAAGTGGTTTTATTTACAACAATTACAATTTTTTAAATGGAACAATACTCATTGACATTAAAAAAAATAAAAGTAGAACACATTAGAATTCCAATGGTGTCTTTTGCACGATTCTAGTGCAAGTAGTTTACGAGATATTGTTATTTGTACACAATGGGACAATGCCTAGGACAAACTAAAGAAAAACAAATGTGAATGAAGTAATTCTGTGGTTTCTGACACGTACAGTGTACCCTCAAAGCTTGTGTTCAAAATGACGACCACCAGCCTCAATACAAGCTTCCAGTCTGCTATGTAAAGATTGCTGCACACGTTCTAGCATTTCAGAGGAAATTTTAGCGCAGGCAGCAGTAATACGCCGTTTCATATCATCTGGTGTAGTTGGTATGTCCTTGTAGACAGTGTCTTTTAGCTTCCCCCACAGAAAAAAGTCTAAAGGGGTCAAATCTGGTGAACGGGCCGGCCAAAGTACAGGTCTCCTTCGTCCGATCCAACGATTTGGAAACAATCCATGAAGATAATCTGTAGCAATTCGTGCACTATGGGCCGGACAGCCATCATGTTGATACCACAGGTTCCTCCTAGTCTGAAGCGGAACGTCTTCTAACATCTGTGGAAGATGGTCTGTTAGGAGGTTGAGGTACTTGCACGAATTCAGTGTTCCTTCTACGAAAAAGGGACCTATGATGTGATGGTTCACTATTCCACACCAGACGTTTACACTCCATGGACGCTGTCGTTCTACTTGACGCAGCCAACGGGGATTTTCAACAGACCAATAGTGCATGTTTCTAAGATTGACTTGGCCATGATTAGAAAATGTTGCTTCATCAGTAAACAAGATACATGACGAATCTGGAGTATCACGTCTTAATGCCCATGTACAAAAGTTAACACGATTCTCAAAATCATTACCATGCAGCACTTGATGGAGAGAGATGTGATACGGATGGAACTTATGACGATGGAGAATGCGTAGTACACTTGCCTGACTCATGCCGCTTCCATGTGCAATTGCACGGGAACTAATTTGTGGATCTACTGCAACAGCAGCCAGAACCTTAATTTCTCCCTCTTCTCCAGTCACTTGTTTGTCTCTGTTACGTTTTCTAGGCGTTATACTACCACTTTCACGTAATTGATTGAAAAGGTTCACAAATAATTGCCGAGATGGTTGACGTCTAATGGGATATGTTTCCGCGTACACGGTACAAGAACGAACGGCATTCTTCCTACATTCGCCATAAACCATGAGCATGTCGGCTTTTTCTGCAATGGTAAATCTCATCCTGCAAGCACGTCCTACTACTTGAAGTATCACGCAATAACTGACTGGAAAGTCGCAGTGCACTCAGTGTACACAAACCACAACCTCAACAAACATAACAACATCGTAACCTCGCCACTAAGCACTTGGTTGTTAGTGCGTACAATTTTCGAATAACAATCAATATCTCGTAAACTACTTGCACTAGAATCGTGCACAAAACACCATTGGTATTCTAATTTGTTCTACTTTTTTTTTTAATGTCAATGGGTATTGTTCCATTTAAAAAATTGTAATTGTTGTAAATAAAACCACTTTCTAATAATTATAAATATCAGTGTATCAGCTACAAATACGAGCCCTTGGTTACAATTTCATAAGGTTAAAACCGCATATCAATATCACCTTCCATTTCAGAAATATTTACAGTGCAAGTTTTAGGTGAATCACCCTGTATAACTAAAATAAACAAGCGATAGAAATGTAGGTTAATATAATGAGCCACGATTTTAATAATCGTCTGTTGGCATATAATTCTATAGCATACATACTCGTATATAAAAGAGTCCAACAAGGCGTCCATACGATACATTTCACCGGTTCTCAATATCTCCGAAACTATTTAAGCAGCCAATCTGAAATTTTGTATAGTGTTAAGGGGACTGTTAAGTAAGGACAAATGTGTGACTTTCCAAATCCTGAGAAACACACAATCATAATGGCGACCAAGTGATTTTCATACCGTATAATATTTAAAATACATTTTCTGGCGATCTCACCACCCGAGAGCAACGATGCTAAGAACAACGAATATTTATTCAGAGCTTAGTATAGCCACATCTCATGTTCAATTCTCTTCAAACAATTCAAGATATCAGTTCGATTTTTTTATTTAGTCGATTTACCCTCTAGGTTGGTGTTTCCCACGGACTCAGCGAGGGAACTCATCACTACCGCCGCTACGGACAGTGTCCTGGAGCTTGGAACATCTGGTCTGGGTAGATACAACTGGGGAGGTGTGATCAGCACTTCGCCCAGGCGGCCTCACCTGCAAAGCGAACAGGGGACTCATGAGGGATGGGATTGGAAGGTTAGAATGGATAGGCAAGGAAGAGGGGAATGAGGCGGCCGTGGCCTTACAGTAGGTACTGCCCCCGTAAATTGAATTATTCAGGGACAAAATGAGAGTATTTTCCGTCCACATGATAAAATTTAACTAGCAAATATAATTTCTGGAAGTGTGACACAAGAGGGTCGTGTTACAAGCTCGAGACAGTGGGAGAGCCCGATCACGTGATAGATTGCACAATGGACGCTTCTAGAAGGCTATTTTTAGCTTAGCAACAGCGAGTTTGGAAATTAATATTATAAATATTGTTATAAATTATGCTATTGGATCCCAGTCCACAGCCAATGAGGAGAGGTCTTATTGAAGACGGGATCAACTTTAATTACACAACATGAGGAAATTATGCATTTAGGCCCTTAGAAGAAAATTTTCTTATTTGGTAATGAAGAGAATATTAAGAGAAATTATGTCTGATACTTTAAAAACCACACAGATCGGTTAATCTACGCAGTAATAAGCATTAGTAATCTACGCGCTAAAATTATGGTGGGAGATTGATATGGCCGCCAAAAATACGACTTGGAGAGGGAGATCCAAGGATCGAGGTTCTTATTCCAGCAGACTTTGAAGAGTGAGGAAGTGATTTTACTGGGTTAACGGAGATCCCAAAGCTTAGTCCGAGTGCGACGACTGTCGACTTGTGGAGACGCGAGTATAGCTAGGTGGAGCGTTAGAGATCACCGCACTTCCATTCTGTGTGAAGTTGCGAGGAACATAGTATTGATTATATTTCATACAATATTGAGATTTGAAGTTAAATAAGTGAACAATTATCAAAAACAGGTCGCCTATTATATATTGTGGAAAGTCGAGCGCTTAAATATTCTCCGTTTCGACAATATCAGCCTGTCAAGTTAGATTTCCAAATGTGTTGAAAACAGAGCTGAAGATCATTATAAATTGCAACGTGAAGTTGACGAACGCAGTTCAAGTGAACAGTGGCGGAGGACTTTTAGTATTGGCGCAACACATAACCATGACGAATAGAAGGACCTAGTGTGAGGACTCCGCCATTATAGCACGGTAGTTTGTGGTCCCGCCGCTACAAGTACTGCAAGCGATAATGTCCCAACAACGTGTACCAGGGTTGTAGGCACTAAAAGCACGCCATCAAAAAACAGCAGTTGAAAAACAAGCAACAGCGACAACTCCATAAACCCATCCCCTCACTCCTCTTTCTCTCACCCACACTTCCCCCAAGCAATCATAGCACTCTACATCAAATCCTACAGCTTTTAATCACGCCAGCAGCACAATAAACTTAATAAATCCAGACTACAGAACAGACCAAAAAACGTCACTTCAAGTTAAACCAAATTCACTTCTCAACTCGACATAAGCCATAATACAAGTTAAAACCTATACAAAACATACTCTCCCTACTGTTTTACAACTATTAAACGAACTATTCGCACTCACAATCTAAAAACCCTGAAACGTCTCCGGCAGTGCTACCGCATATGCATTCATAACTTCACAATAACTTCAAATTTCGGCTAAGTGACCTATCTGCCTGAGTAGTTACAGGTGTTACCGGCTTGCCTGGGACGATGGGTCACCAAACCGGTATTTAAACTCAATTATTAAGCTTTAATTAACCAAATTCAGAGGAGACAGATCAGACCAAAAAACTACACTTTAAGCTATACCAAATTCACTTCTCAGCTCGACATAAACTTTAATTCAACTTAAAACCTACACAATACATACTCTCCTTAATGTTTTATAACTATTAAACGAACTATTCGCACTGAAAACTGAAAAAACCCGGAAATGGAAACCTGGGGCGTATATAGAGTTTTATTTTGGGGGACCAGGGGTTAGGGGACATGGTATAGGCCCAAATAATAGGGGGTCCGGCAAACTTTTGTATAATTTGTTGCAAAATTATGAGTTTTAAAGCTATGGATTCAGTTTTTCAACCAATGTATTGTGATGTTTTATGTACGGTATGGTTAATGTCAAGCGCAACTAAGTTAATACCATTTTATCCATAATGTAGAATTTTGGGCTTATACCGTGTTTTATTTACTCAAACTCGACGCGTTTCGAAAGAAACCATGTCTTTCTTCATCAGGAATAAACGGAAATACGACTAAATTGTGCTAAGAGAAAGCAACAAAGAGACTAAAAAAAGGTGCCCTAAGATGAACAATGAAGTGTATCTAGCACGTCCTTCGAGAAGTGTATGTGGCATTCTTTTCCAGGCCGAGAAAGTAATTACCGGAAAATTAAACTCAAAATCCATGTGGAGCGAAATATTTATGATTGTGTCGATTCCAAAGAAACAATTTCTGTTGATCCTTCAAGAGCTGGCTGCTGTCTTCAGCGTGTCATGGATAATATCCCCAGACTTGTTTATTTTGGGTGCCGATTCTTCTTCAGAACGAAAGAAATCCGTCGAGATTTGCAATCGCGAACATCCGCCGTGTGTTCACGCAGGCTTTCGAAAGTCCAGTACCGTAGCCGACAAAATGAATTGGTAAGTGGAATGTTACTTTAAATAGTTTATATGTGCTTGTTTTAATATGCTGGGGATTAGCCTATGATTTTTTATCTGTGTCTGTATACTCCAGGAATCTGTGCGTTCCGTAACATGTAATGAAGACCGTAATTCTTATTTCCATGAATTATATTTTCCATTGTGCCCTGCCATGTTATTTTAATTGTAACCGCTAATTACTTTTTAAAAGAGTATTAGTTACAAAGTAATTCGTTTCCCTTAGCACCATTCCTAAGACCAGCTGACGCCGGCAGTGTGGAACTTACCCACTCTAGCGCTGCCTGGCGGGGCGCACTTGAACTTCAGGAGTCTTCTCACTTTCTCCTTCTATTCGTCATGACATAACCATTAATAGAATGACTATAATTATTCTTCAAACATTATCATTCAACTTAATTTATATTGTTGATATGATGAACTAAACAGTCATGTGCCAGAGACATATTCGATAACAGGAGTTAAGATACAACAATGGAGCTTCGTTAGACAACGTATTCTTGAATACAGACTTAGTGTACGGTCCATCTTGTGCATTTTCGTCAGTCTACGAACACTAATATAACATCAATTAGCAATGGAAACATTTCATTCACCATTTATATGAATATTTCCATAATTGTATTCCAATGATGAAGCCGATACATACTGTATTTACGACGGAGAATGGAGACTTTACTGAAGAGATTCGTCAAGATGCTAGGGAAGGTAACCCAGCAACCCAGAAGAATTTGCCAGAAGGATGTCGTTCAAGCCCAGGCGAATGTTGGTGAATTCCAGAGAGAGACGTTTCTTATCTCTGAGGTCGCAGATCCGAGGTTCGAATGCAGATCCATCTCAGTGTCTTGTACTGAGGAAACATCTAAAGTATTGTGGCAATACTTACATTGATCTTCAAGTTTTCGTCTAAATAAGGTATTAGTGTATCTCAATTGTTATATAGAGCTTGATTAGTGACATTCTGAGCCAGCGATCTTATTCCATATTTTCGGCGATCTTATTCCATATTTCTATATTTGCACATTTCATGTATTTCAGTGCTTTTATGTAGTTTACACTTCAGATGTGTGTTGAGATTTTTATGCTGCAAGATTATTTAGAAGAGGATTGCATTTCATCTATTTTTCAATTTTATTCTACGGATCAGCTGTGGAACTGACATTAAAATTTTGTTTCAGGAATCATATTGCCTCATAGGAGACTAGTCATTTCGACTCTCAATTTTAATAATTTCATTTAAACCAAGTATTCTGACATTGTGTCATAGCTTCAAATTAAATTCTTATTAAATTTAATTTGAGCACTTTAATGTAACAACATATAACTTCAAGAAAAGAAGAAACATCGAATGATATTGTTATATCGTTATTGTACATAAACTATCGACGATCTAAGAAATACTAGTCGTTTGATAAGACCGAAGTCTTAATTCCTATGAACATTCTTTGTGTAGAGTGGAAAAACATTACGATATTGACAAACCTTTCTTATTATTGGTAAAGCTAAGAGCTTTGTTCATTTAATATGTTAGAGGAAATACCTTTTGATAGAAAATTATTCAAATCTTTGGCTAGGAATTCAAAGCTGGTTTATCCCGGTCAGGATTGAATTCTATCTGACACTAAAAATAACATGTGTGTTATTTTATCCTATTTGTGTAACGCCAAGTCATTTTGTGGACATGATATTACAACGATAAACAATTTATAGCTTGACAAATGAGATGAAACAGGAGTATTATTTTTATTACATGTATTTGCGACAGACGAGTTAACAGTTAATTATCTTATTGTGGAGTAAACTTTAGGAGGTTAATCACGACTGTCTAATATCGTTCATTACAATTGGAAGTTTCGTTTGAAGAACTTACGTATGTATAATTGTAGTCCAGTAGTCATTTGCAATGATACTGAGGGTCATGCCAGTATTTGAGAGAAGTTCCTACATAAGATATGTTAATAACAATTAATCCCTTTTGGTTATTGTTTAACATAGTAGATGATAATTGTTTATGCCATATATACTGTTATATGAGGTTTTGTAGAGCTATGGAGTGCTCAGGCGAGGGAATTCCGCATTTTAAGGAAGTCAAAGTATTGTTGTTCTTTGATAAAGGCGTGTATTATGATCAGAGCCGTTGTATACAAGTAGTCCAGTTCTTGTGAATTAACGATTTAGCTGTGTCAACAGGAGGGTTTCAGCGGAAATACAACTTGAGAAAGATGGTCTACTCTCGTCTATAATACTATTATTAAATTTTATTAAACCCGAATTTATGTAATTAAGTACAGTTCACCTTAATCAGTCGACTGTATTATACCGATAATGTAATGAAACCTATATAAGACGATGTGTATGCAGTATATTAAAACTACAGAACGTTATAGAAGGATGGTTATGTGAAACACCAGTGTATATATTTAGTTAAGCTTTTTATTGTAACCGAGGAGTTAGAATCTCGAAAGTGTCACGTTAGCAACTCTAGATAATGGATATTATTATAAACATATTACATGTAAATATTTTTGTGGAAATGATTTAATTAGTTAAATAATTTAGTAGGATTTATTTATCAATTGTTTTGGAACAGTGTGTGTTTATGAGCGGATGTTTTGGTGTGAATGATTATTCATTGTTAAGAGCAAGTGTGGAACCGTATTGGTCTAGAACAATAACGGAGTGCGAATGAAAGTGTGTATAAAATTTTTAGTATGATTGTTTAAGAAACAAAGTAGTTATGTCAACTTTTGTGAGATATGAATGTTAATTTTTACGTGTTTTATAAATGCACACAAGCAGCCTATGTGGGCTAGCAAGCATGAGTCACCGTTAGCATTGGAGAGCGATGACATAATATTAAGCAGGTGTAGACTCACAGCCGTCTATTTATTGTATAAACCAGTTTTGAGTTCGGCGTGATGCCAGTTGATGAAACAAAGCCATGGCACGTGCGTTCTACAACGCAGGTTTGAGAATGAAATCAGGTGTCTGGAATGCCATTACGAGACTTCATTAAACGTTTTTATTTTTACGCTGTGTAAACCTAAAACAAGCCAAGTTTTATACTCATAATTTTAATACAGCATTGTAGTAAGATGTAGAATTGAAAGGAGGTGTGAATGTTTGCGTGTTTTTTAATTTTAATGTTTATTGTTAAATGCATTTGTTGTTATTTTGTTTATAGTAGATTAGTTTACCTTTTTGTTAATAAATTTGTTCAGATTGTTTTCCATTGTTGTTGGAGTGTGATTCATTTTAAATATTAGGAGCAGAGTATTGTGGATGTAGTGTAGGCGAAGCTGAAGTCCCAGTCCCCGAGGTAAGTAAAGGTGAGTGCCCCGTGTAGTTGGTTGTTGATCCACAATATTCTTGTAACTGCTGTCTGTAAATCCCTAAAGACCATGTTGGAAGCCATTTCTAATGTTGTATTTGCCGGAGCAATTAGAAATAGGCAATCCAGCGGGGGCAATGGATATTCCAACGGGATCCTTTCCGGATTATCGGGTACAGTACCATCCCGGCATTTGCCCGAAGACGAAGTGGGAAACCACGGAAAACCACGTCGAGGATGGCTGAGGTGGGAATCGAACCCCCTCTACTCATTTGGACCACCCGAGGCTGAGTAGACCCAGTTCCAGTCCTCATACCACTTTTCAAATTTCGTGGCAGAGATGGGAATCGAACCCAGGACCACCGGGGCGGCAGCTAACCACGCTGACTGCTACGCTACGGAGGCGACCCTCGAAATTTTAAAACCCATTTTTTAAATTCTTTCTCGTATCTTATTCGGGTGATTGAAAAAATATTCGTATGATGGGCTATAAAAACAACTATTATATACTGGCATTAAATTCGGTAGATTACTTTTCGTAAATCACAGGAGCCGTGCATTTGACTTTCCTAAAAAATAATTCCCGTGGTTCGTTACAGGAAGATGCCAACTCGCGGTAGGAATCTTAATCACCGAAATTGAAAGCTATATAGTCTAGCACATATCTTCTCATTGTAATGGTGTTGGTGAAGACATAGGTCGTGAACCAAAAGCTATTTAGTATATCACATGGAAAATCATTTTAATAGACCAGAGTTTTAATGAAAATGAGCTATTTAGTTCTTCACGGAACTACTTGTTCAGTGTTGCCTAGTTCTATTATTGAAAGCTTCTCAGTCGGCCAACACACAATGTAGCCGAAGTATTAGAATTGAAATTCATTAACTAGTACAACCCTTAAATAATAGCCTAATGTAAGATTTGTCTCCATAAATTTGATTTTAGTCACTGATAATTGTCTAAAAGTTTGAGATATTTAATATTTTATGTACAGATAGACAATCATAAATTGTCGCATGTAAAATATCAAAGTCCTGTTCGGGTATCATCGTGCTTGGACGTGGTTGTACAGTTGCAACATTTTGACAAAGTGCAACTATCAGTACACAGTGCCACTATGCAGATATCAGAATAACAGAGAAGAATGATATGCAATAATGAGAAACCGCCCAAATGCGTAAATAAATGCGTGAAGTGAGGGACACGTCCCAAGAGACGATGGATGAGAAGCGCCTAACAGAGTAGCTGTGTTAGCGTAGAGGAAAGGTGTGAAGTTGGTAACCCGGACCACCATGGTTGAAATATTGGTCCCGGCAATTATTTTTGTTTTGATGGCCTCTGTTATACCATTGTGGAACCACACGATACTGGACGCCTTTTCAGTTTTACAACGAAATATTGCAATAAACCGTTAGTTAATTACCACTGGGTCTATGATAGCTGTTATAGACGTGCATGAGATGTTGGAAATATCATTACAATATTATGAGCGCTTTGCAGACGGCCAGTTAGCTCAGGGGAAGAGGCGTTGCGTGAAACAACAAAGAACCGGGGTTCGAATCGTACTCGCAGTGTTTATTTTTTAAACATGTCAAATGTTTCATGAACGAAATACGTGTGTGTTTCCATACAAAGGGAAATCTGGCTTAATGCATTTTGCTTATTGTTCGTACAGAAAAGGACTGTTGTAGGCACTTCTTCAATATCTCGTCCAGTATCCATCGGCTTCGACAACTTGCTGTAGCTGACGTGGCATTGACTGAACTAGATTTCTGAAGTACTATTCATCAAGGGCTGGCGGACCACCCGGTATATCTTAACATATAGTGCGTGTTCCAAGATCCATCAAACAAAACAGGCTAATAAATTCCTTCTTGTAATACATAATAATAATAATAATAATAATAATAATAATTTTAAAGACGCTGGGGTGTTGAGAGGGAATCCTTTTCTTGACAGTTATCTAATGACACGGATTATCTGGAATTTTACCAAGAGGCAACCGTCGGTGCCAGGATTCCTTCCCTCACACATGGGGACAAAGTGCGAGAGACTTACCAACTGCACAGTAGTAGTAAATTTAAATACATTGAAAACTTAATACTCAGTAATTTACTTTAAACCTTTCTTAAAATGTTATTCTGCAGTGTCCTTCCCTATCTTAAGACTTCGTTGCTCCAGACTCCATATCATCTGTATACTAATTTAATTAGGATAACTGACAAATTAATAACGGTTATATTTCCTTGCAAAACAATGATGTTTGTTGAATAGATAGTATGTTCCCCCGGACTCTGGACTTCACGTTATCGGAGATCCCTCGCCACTGTTCATAGTGCTGATATACTTGATAACTCATTCAGGCTCAGTGTGCCTTTGGCAAAGAACCGAGTGAGGATGTTCGTGAATTGTTGGTGCTTCGTTTTAATTTCTGTGGTGCCTAAGTGATGCATTGTTGTGCTTGAAGGGAAGAGAATATAAAGGAAGTCTTACTTAAGGGAATTTCTCGTGGTATTTTGCCGTGTAAGCGCATCATGTATTTAAGGCATTCTACGCTCTACTCTCACACTGTATAAACGCCATCTTAGTTGTGAATGTTGGGTGCTATTCTTTTTCTTACATTCAAATTCTGTGTAATGCATTGTAGATCAGGAAATACCTTCACTACGAAGTGCCTGTATAGAATATTTTTTCTACAACTAAATTCTGTTTCTCCTGTACTATGGCGGTCATATTAGCATCCATGTAGTCTTGGTATTCTTGAACGGTGAAAGTAAGCTGTAGAAATCTTACACGATGCTCCAGTAGTAAAACATGTAGTCATTTTTGGCTTCGTCTCCTTCCTGATCAACAAGTCAAGTTGGACACGATAACTTGAGAAAATTAGTTATTTGCTGCTACTTTCGTCAGTTGCTCTGGTAAAACATGACATGAGATTGGCGTTATCACTCCTTATCAAATTCAGTCAGTGCGTTATGCATGTCACCCGACACTATCAATTTTTAAAGTAATAAACTTCGCTCTATCCGTTTATTCAACTGATATATTGTTTATTGATGCACCGTAAATATAACTAATTTTCACTCGTTCCCTTAGGCAAAACTTTCATGCTAGAAATCGAATCCCGAAGGAATATCACGAGGTGAAAAAGTGCCTTTTTGCTGATCTTGGTATCAGCCATCTGCGCGAGGACATCGCTATGTGCCGAGTGCGAGAACAGCAGTGGTAAGTCTCCTTATTTGGAAATATTATGCAATAGACCATAAATCCCTACCTGTACTTCCGATGTACGGTGATGCACTCTCAGTAGAAACAGGACTATTGTGAATTACTCGTTATTCTGTATGATAGAAAATGCGCTTCTCTGTTACGCTGTCGTGTTATTTATAACTCGCTTGTGTGAATAACCCTCGCAATTAATCAAGTAAATTGGCCCCTCGGCGCCTCGTGACCTTGTGCAGCTGCATCCCGTTGGTGCACGCGGAATCTTCGCTGTGAAGTACGAGTATAGGTCGGGCAGGTTTGCTCCTGGACCAGAGATTTCCCCTGCCAATTATTATTATTATTATTATTATTATTATTATTATTATTATTATTATACATGCATACATACATTTTCATTTGAGACTGTTGTGCCTTTCAGCGTCCAGTCTAGTCAGCAAGTCTCTGTTTGAGAACAAGTCGCCTCCATGATCCCCTATTAGCAGTTAGCACTGCGGCCCGCTGCTTCCACACTTCTCACATTGAAATCATTCAACACTGAATCTAACCATCGCCCCCCCCCCCCCTTAGGTCTACCTCTACTTCTCTTACCCTCTACAGCCGAACTCAGTAACCTCTTAGGTAATCTCTCCTCCCCCGTTCTCTTAACATGTCCCCACCATCTGAGCCGACTCGTACGGACAGCTTCATCTAGCGGGTTCATTTCTAACTTAGCCTTTATCTCATCATTACGAGTACATTCCTGCCATTGCGCCCTACAGCAAGGTTGGCCTAAACACTGAGCGATGTAGGGAGAGGTTCGTCGCTCCACTAACTTATTTCCTGCAGAATACTGTAGATCGCAACTGAGAACTCACTGTATTGGCTTTTCTACATCTCAACTCTTATTTCCTTCCCCATACTACATCGTGAGAGAATACAGAGCTTAAGCATTTAAAATGTTCCACCTGCTCCAATTTAGTAGGGGGCTGCGTGGTGCAGTCGGTAGAGGCGCTGAGCTTCTTACTGAAAGGGAGTGGGTTCGATCCCCACCCACTTTCGGAAACTCAAATAGCCCTGGGGTTCACTCAGCCTACACTAGAAATGAGTACCAGGGTAATTCCTGGGAGCAAAGACGTCCGATCATGGAGTTGACAACTCTATCCCTTCTAGTGCCAATGTTACAAAAAGTGGAAGCCTCTACCTTCCACTACTCCCAGGGCCTCCATGGCCTGTACGGAGTAGATTTTGCTTTGCTTTTTGCTCCAATTTAGTTCCTACTTGGCATTCTAGTTTCTTGCATTTCTTCCCTACCGACATAAACCTCCGTTTGTGAAATGCTGATTTTCATACGATATTCCCTAAATTTTTGTTCAGGGACATGGTGGCACAGCGGTCAAGCTGTTGACCTCTCAACAAGGTGGACCGGGTTCGATTCCCGGTCAATGCATGTGCGATTTTAGAAGTGAAATGCCTTGCCTGTGGTTCGGATTCCACGAAAAAAGGAGGTCCCGTGGCTCATGATCGCATGATTAACGGTCACGTAAAACTAAAAGCTTAATTTCCTAAATTCTTGCTCAAGTTCTAACATGCTGGACGGAGTCTGTTATTACAACCAACTCAACAGCAGAGGCCAGATTGCTTACCTGGTTTCCACCTAATTGAATTCCGACAGCGGTGGCTACGCTTGCTAAAGCGCAGCGTTAGGTCATGAGACAAAGCTCTCTGCTGACTCAGTAGACGCGTGTGTTCGAGCTCCACCGTCGGCCGTCGATGAAATGGTTTTCCTTGGTTTCCCCCATTTTCAACACCAAGCAAATGCTGGGACGGTACCTTCTGACAGGCCGCGGTCGCTTCATTCCACATCCTTGTCCACTTTCATCCATTCACCTCATCTCTCAGTCCGACGTGCAGGTCGCCCACGGGCGTCGACTAGAAAGACCTGCACTCAGCCTCTCAGGAGGCCACACGAAAAAAAGAAACCTAATTGAATCCCACCCAGCCAGTTTATGCTCTTCAGCAAATGGTCCATATATTAAAGGAAACAGTAGTGGTGGGAGGTTACAGCCTGGCCTCACTCCTGTAACAACCTTGAACTAAGAACTCATCCTACCATCAACACTCACTGCAGTGTGATTATCAACAAATATTTTTGATTGCCTGTAGCAGCCTTCTCTGGATACCATAATCCCTCAGGGTGATCAGCATCTTTTCCCAGGTACTCTATCGTATGCCTACTCTAGATCTACAAAACACAAACACAACTGTCGATTCCTCTCGTAGCATTTCTCAATAACTTGGCGCATAGTAAAATTTTTATCAACATCGAGGTCTTGACATCCTCGTTTTGGTCTAAAGCCTCACTGGTTTTCATCCATCTTACTCTCGGCCAATGATTCGATTTCTCCTTTCTACAATCCCTGCGTACACTTCGCCCGGGACTCTTATCAAAGAAATACCTCTATGCAATATTTTCTGTTACTGTTCTTGTAAATTGGGGAGATTACTGCTTTTGTCCAGTCATAGGGCACATTTTTTTCTAAATCCCATGCCAATTCGATTATCATTTAGAACCATGTAATCGCTACTTTCTTCTTATAATAATAATAATAATAATAATAATAATAATAATAATAATAATACGACCACATTGACGAACTAGACTGCTTTCAGCATTGAATCGATTATAAGATAGAAAGTTCGATTCCTGGTCAGTCCAATGGAATTTAAGTTTAAGTTGTAAACTCCCCATGCTCATACATTCAATAATGGCACCTTAACGGCGCTAGGTGTAAGCAGCCGGCGTGGCGTAGTTCCATCCCTCTGAACTAGATACGAAATTACTCCTCTATTTACCTAGGAATGGGACCCGGCTGCATATTTAAAAAGTTTCACTAATTTCGACCCTGCGTTACAAAGAGCCCATCCGGTTTCATAAATTATATCAACATTGTGATTTTATTTATTTATTTATTTATTTATTTATTTAAACCAAGTCTACTTGTTAATTGTCACTTTAACTCAGAGAGTCATATCGTGACATACAGACAATAAACACATAGATAACATAAATGTACAGTGTGGCGTTAGATAATTAAACCAAATGTCCATTCGGCATTTCATAGCTTCCTTGTTATTTCAAAACTTAATAATGTTTTGCAATAGTTATCTTCATTCACAATATCACTGGGCAACTTTTCTGATGGAAACTGCACAAAGATCTTTCTTAATCATAAATGTGGACACAGTGTTCTTCATTTTTTGACAGTTCTCCATGGGAGACACCTCACAGAAAGAATTACTTTTATTTCCCCATCGAGCCCTTACTGACTGTAAGAGTCTGATAAGTTTTGTGGTAAGGAAAAAAAAACCATCAAACTCACAGGAAAAATCTACAGACAGCAATATGTGGCTGTACGGTAGTATCGTATAGGCTACCTAGTTAATACAGATAGGCTCTCCTAGGCTTTAACAAGATTTATAGCTTAGGAAGCCATCTCCTGTACTTGAATGCTTAATTTACATGCATCTTTGTTCTGAATCTCATCCGACGCTTTCTTATTCCACATTGCCCTGATGGTATTAAAATATTTTGCTAATTGACCTGCTTTCCCCCATTCCCTTTTTAGTAATTTAATTAAAGTGTGATACTCATTTTCATTTTCTATTCTGTTTAGATCTGCTTTGTCTACAAACTTTGCTCTTATCATTTTAATTTCCTTGCATTCCCTGATCAGGTGCGCTGCACCCATAACCTTCCCACAAAACAGGCAAATGTCCTCTTTTCCTACTTCTCTCAACGCTTTGTTCTTATACACCCCCATTAACCACCAAATTATCCCTCTCATTTCTCTTTTCATTAGGCATTGAGGCTTTATGCTCATAAAGTTCCTTATTTCGCAGAACTCCGTTAAGGTTCTCCTACTGGTGCACTCTTCCCTTAGCACCTGCAACTCTACGTCATTAACCCTTCTGCACACTTTTTTACACACCCTACCTTCCTCTCTTTGTAAGTCCCTATCCCATAGATAACCCATTCCTAATCTTTCCAGTACACTTCTTACCCCGTCCACCCAGTAGCCCTCTTGCTGATGCTTCATTTGGTGCAGGTAGGCTACCTTAAGCATTTCCCCCCCTCCACCTGCTTTTAAACGAATCCAAGACTTTATGACCCTTTTTATGATATGTTGTCTAATGCTTACATCCTCACACAACATTCTCGCTCCACAATTCGCCGTGCAACTAGGTAGCCCCAAAATTATCTTGGCGAACTTACTTACAATACTGTCCAGGGTTTTCGTTCCTTCCTCTAAACCCCATACTTCCACTCCATAGAGTGCTCTTGAAACGATGAGTGCGTTGAACACATTCTTATACACTTTGTAGTCAAGATTCGGTAACCTACGCTCTAACACTTTAACATTCGCCAATGCCGCTAGCCCTTTCGATTTTGCCCTTTTAATTTGTTCGGTCCATTTACCATTACTCGCCATTATCGTCCCTAGATACTCAAGTTTTTTCACCGTCTCTAACTGAGACCCATACATGACCCACTTTTCATTCTTAGCCAGTTTAACTCCCTTTTTGCAGACCATAACTTTGGTCTTACTCGGGTTAATTTTTAAGTTCCAGTCCTCACAGTATCTCACAATCTCGTCAATACTATATTGCATATTATAGGGTGTTAGAGCAAGCAGAAGGATGTCATCAGCAAAAGCTAGGCCCGGGATATCATAATTGTCCAGGCAAGGGTTGGACCGTTGCTCAAAGCCCTTTGAATCAAAAATATCGTTGATAAATAGCAAAAAAAAGCACCGGGGATAATTTGCATCCCTGTTTTAATCCTATATTAGACGTTATCTCTCCTACAATTACATCATCTTTAGTTTTAATTGCACATTTCACTTCGGAATACACATTCTCAATTGCTCGTATCATTTTATGTGACACCCCGATTTTTCCCAGCTTAGCCATGACAGCTCCCCTGCTCACTGAATCAAACGCCTTCTCCAAATCAATAGCTGTGATATACAGCTTGCCTCTTTTCCTTCTTATGTACTTGTCCATCACCGTTTTAACCACCATTATATTGTCACTGGTTCTCATCCCTTTTCTGAACCCTGTCTGGAGTCTCGAGAACACCGAACAGCCCTCTGCCCATGCTATTAAACGCTTGGATAAGACCCCGGTGTACATTTTGCTCAAATTATCAAGCAAAGTTATGCCTCTATAGTTGCCTGGGTCTAGTTTGTCCCCACGCTTCTTATATATTGGACAAATTATCCCTTCCTGCCACGCCCTCGGAAATCTACCTCCTTCAAAGATTTTATTAAAGATTTTTACCAAGCTGTCCATCATGAACCTATTATTACTCAACTCTTGCCAAAATTCATTTGTTATCCCCGAAATAGCACCTGACTTCCCTCCTTTACTCTTTACTATTACTCCCTTAATTTCCTCTATCGATATGACTTGGTCCAGCATAGGCAGAACGACCTCCATCCCCCTCGGGACGCCAAACTCATCCCTCTTCCTCCAATTATCTTCAGCATTTAACAGATTCTCATAATATGCAATCCATACTTCATCACTAATTGGTCATTTTGTGACACTTCCTTTACAATTTCCCTTATTTTTTCCATTTCTTGCCATCCCAGCTGACCAGGCCCTGGGTTTGACTCCACTCCTCCAATTAATAGTAGCGTCGCCACAACCAGCGCTACCATCCCCATCGCCAAAACCCCCATCTGTTCAGTGACGTTGCCCGCTATCACCTTCCCGACACCGAAATCGCACTTCACTCTAGCCTGCCAACGGCCGATGACCGCCCGGTACTGCTGAATAGCGATTCCCATTCTTCCTTACACTTCACTGCACGTCTATTCACCTTGCTTGCTTGGTTGAAACTGTGAACATTGTGATTTGAACCACTGCGTAAGATCTTCTGTTGTCCTACTGTCAGCACCCCGCTAAAGCGTCCACTAAGTGTGGACCAGTCAGAGTAGTTGGTCTGAAGAGAAAAGTGAGGATGTGGGCGGGTTCAAATCGGGGAGGATTTTCTAAATACGCTACCCGGCTACTCCAGGTATTTGGCTGGAAGACATCAATAAAAGTTTCTATGTAAATGTTCTCTTCAGAAGGAGCATTTTTACATAGAATTTACGAAGGCTACACTGAATAAATGACTTCAATGTTTGTACCAGTAAAAGTAGCAACTTTAGAGACAGACATGTTGGGTTATGGTAGGTCTTAATTTGGTCAGTTGAGCTTTCCCTCGTAATAAAGGGCTACCACGGCGTTGTAGAGATGATTTGTAAGGCCCCTAATGTATTGAACCCTTTATCCACAGGCTGTATAAAGGATTCTAATAATTATTCATCATCTTTTGATACATTTCTACAGACAGCAGATATAAGAGCCAGACGGTGTTGGGAAATATTGAGAAATCAGTGGCCGAGAGGACACAGTGGTTTAAGCTCCTGTGGTATTTTAGGAAGAAGCATAAATATTCTTGAGACATAGGACAGGTGCAACTTTTAGCGCGGAGATGGCTTGGGCACGCACATTATGGCCTGTTGCTATGAGGTTGGCGCCAAGAAGAAAATCGAATGCTACGAGGCAATTGGTCAATCATCATGTTAACCACTCCCTACTGCAGAATTACATGTAAAAGCGCGCAAAGACATACAAGAGTCTGGGCCAATAATATCAAGACGCCTTGTTTTAGCGGCAACTCGGCTTGATAACGCATCCTGATAAATTAACGCGGGAGTTATCTACAGATTAATTCCACGATCGATTCGAGCCGGCTACAGGAAAATCGTAACCTCCACACTGCTACGAACTCAATGATACCGATCGCATGCTAGTCTGATATTTATTATGGAATATTTTCTCATAAATCCCCTTCCACACCTACCCTAGTCAGTTTCATTTATAAGGATCCAGGATGCTTCGAGAGAACACTTATTTTTGTGCGTCTGAGGACGTAACGTAGACTCGTTAATTTGTGCGTCTGAGGACGTGACGTTGATTTTTATTTGAACATGGAACAGTTTCGTCAAGTTATAAGTGTAACTTCAGTGATTTATTTGTAGTCCCAGCACTATCAGTAGGACCAGTTCATCGAAATAATTCACCAAATAGACTGTCAAGGAATTTAGTACTTGATAGGTGAATGTAGTAGGAATTATATCGTGTGTGTATCTGACAAAACTTTATTTAATTCAGCACGAGATGGCGTCTAGGAACGAGATCGGATCTTGGAACCAGCAGGACATTTGTCAGAAGATGTCGATGACGAGATAAATATATTAAAGGAGATGGCTGCAGACGTTTCCTTGACGCTGTTTTAAAAGGATTGAGTACAAATGAATTTATTTATTTATTTATTAAATCAGCTATGGTATTCTGGGACATATTTTGTAGATATTTGTTTGCCTGTTTGGTAATGTAGATTATTAGTTCTTGTTGTACTGACACATTAAATATGGGACAAGCCGAGCCTTGTGTAATTTGTAAATATTGTGATTGTGTTTTGTTCAACTTTACGGGGCAACGCGCAGCTCGTGCTCGCCTTCGCTCGCGTAAATCGCGGTCAAGCATTATTATTCGGAGGTATGCCTTATAACAGAAATGGAACTGAATTAATTTTGAGATTAAAAATAGAATTTGGAGGGTAACAATTATTTGTGAGTAGAATTTTATGACGGATCAGGATTATTTTGATAATTGCTTTTTCAGCAGAGCTGAACGGGATGGCACTTTGCACCCGAGTTTTTGTTGTGTATTTTTTTTAATGTGTCAATGGACGCAATAGTGTTGATCTGTTTTGAGCCGACCCGGTGGTATGTGTATGAGAGTCAGTCCAAGCTGTTGGTGCGTTGTGTGATTTTTATGATGTGCTGGCGAGAATATATCATGGTGATTATTCTGACTTGCTCCACATTAGCCCAGTTCATGACCTCGCGAGGCTGGACTTGTGGTATATATTTGTGTTTTCTTGCCATCCAAGGGGATGAGTGAGATAGTTGGCGTTTCCAGCTGGGAACGTGCACCTGGCTTGAGCGACTGAGAGAGATAATTGAAGCAGCGTGACTCATACAAGAGGGGCGTGCTCAAATCAGATAACGTGACTTGTCATTAGTAACAGGCTTGGTTCCTGTACTTCAATTTAAGACGTTGTTTAAATTCACAAAACCTGATCGGTTATAATGAGTATTGATTGATTAAATGGGTGCTGTCCATAGTTGTAAGGTAGCTTCCGAGACTCCTGTTTGTCTGGCGTTTTATAAAAATGTAAACATAGTTTTTCAGCCGTTAGGCTTGTATTTTGTTGTTGTTGGTTCAATTTTTGTGTGTTTATTTTACGCGTTCAATGACCCGTGTCAACCTAGGGTGCGCGAGGCTATGTTTCCAAGTTATGATGAGAGCGTTTTGGCCTATTTATGGCATGCTCTTGTTGTTCATTTATGTGCTCTGGCACCAGCTAGAATCTCGGGGAGATTCTTAATATTTTTGTATTATTAGATCTTGCATGTGTCAGTAGTAATTATAGTGTATTAATTAAGGGTGGGTCCCATAGCCATAGTGTGATTTAAAAGATGCAACTCCGTGAGTAACATGACTGTTTCAGTTGTAAACGGACTCGCATCAGTACTCAGTTTCTTATTAACGAGCAGTACACCACACATTATATAACTTCTTGACCAGGAAAAAAGGACTTGTATCCATATTGTTGACGAGCGAGTTCTTACAGCTCAAAGTTTATGTTATGATTAATTATTTTGTGTGAAACTGCATTCACATTGTTTTGTTGTGACGAGCGAGTTCCTACCGCTCAGTGTTATATTTATTTATTAAGGGGTGAAAGTCAGGGAGGATTTCTTTTATTTATTATTATTATTATTATTATGCACATAATTTTCAGTCATTAAATTTCATTTATTCTACTTGTTATTCATTTTATTTCTAGTATAGCCTCTGTCATGAACCATTCTATTCATTAGAGCATGTTGTTTTAAGCGAACTTTGCTGTGTAACGCAGTCTGGACTGAACACGACCCCGTAGATGAATCTTGAGAAAAACCATGTTTTATTGAAGGGTGCAGTATGTATGTATGTATGTATGTATGTATGTATGTATGTATGTATTTATTGCCTTTGTTGCCAGGTCCCTGACTTCGATGGATTTTCTTCTTGTCTGTGGTGTGGATTACTGTAAATACATTAGTAAGTTAGTGGTCCTGTCATTCGGGATTCCAGCTCAACTGCTCGCCGCCTGGCTGGCTAGCTCCGGGCGCGAGATTGCAATTTCTAGTTGACTTTTAGCATTGAAGAAATATACCGCTTCCTGATTGGCTGTTCTGACGAAAGACAACTGCAGCAAGGGTTGTGATTAGCCAGCTTAGTTACAGGATGGAACCTATCAGCAATGTCGTTGTTTGATACCTAGGCCATATATGTTACCGTATCTTCTTAAGTAAATAATCATTACCGGAATGTTTTCATTAATTAATGCCTCCTTGCACCACTTATCTCTATACAGTATAAAACAAAGTCCCCGATTCTTGGATGTTCCGGGTAATCTCGAAAACCACGATGCTGTTTGCTCCATTCTGTAAATGATTTCTCGAGGAAAGTTTCTGTGGAAAAAAAAATAATGACGAAATGAAGCTGAGCAGAAACGATTTCAGTCAAAGAGTCGAAGAAAACCGACCGTCCGTGTGCCTTTTATGCTCACGCTGCAGCGCGCTGGGTAAACCGTTAAACATACCTATATACTATGAGTGTAAGAATTGTTTAGCATGAAAAGTTCTACAAAAAAGATCTTGACAGCATATCTCCATCTTCAACACATCGCCCACTGTAAGTGTATTGCGTTTTCATTCTTCCAACAAGCTCCGTTCATTTACTAGCTTCCGCGACAGTTTATAAGCTAGTTAGCGAGTGCTAGGTACATTAAAATTTATACAACTTAAGAAAATACTAAGTTAAAAAAAGAAGCGAAAATTCTACACATTTAGGCCTATTTAAACATAGAACGACATTGCTGATAGGTTCAACTCTGTAACTAAGCTGGCTAATCACAGCCCTTACTGCTTTTGTGTTACGTCGGAACAACCAATGAGAAGGCGGTATCTTTCTCCAATGCTAAAAGTCAACTAGAAATTGCAATCTCGCGCTCCGGGCAGCTAACGTGCAAGTGAGCCGACCTCGTGCGAATGAACGTTGCTGCGCTCTGGCGGCAAGCCGTTCAAATATTCTGCTGGACTTGTGTGTGAGTGGAGCAACGTGATTCCACATGGTTCGGGCTCAAGATGGTATAAGTTCTACAGAGAGTAGACAAATCGTTCTGTGGTTGAATGTAACTACACGTACCGGTACAGAAATATCCACCTGTAACGTAATTCTTCGTATTCAGAAACAAGAAACAGGACATTCGTAGAATGAACGCCCCCTTATTTGCGGTATTACTTTGTAGTCGGCATTTTTATAAATGGAACACCGACAATAGGTCCTGATAGACCCAGATATTATCTTATATGAAGACAAACTAATCAGATCAGCGTGAACGAGGGGAGGGTAGCAGATTAACTGCGAGAAGAGAGGTCGAAGTGAAAGATGACAGAAAGTAGCCCAATACAAGTGGGAGTAATGCCATGCTCAGCTGGAGGCCCGTGGTCACCAACCCACGTCCTACTATTTGTGAGCCGCTGGGGGAAGATATACTTTTTCATGAAATCGAGGGATGTGAAGGAAGTGTGTCTAAATATGGATTATTATGTAACGCGAATATACCGACATATATCATAACTAGAGACGAGAATTATAGGCACTAAAAACAGTTAAAATAGGCAGGCATATAGGCTCATAAAATAGCCAAAATAGGCATGTAAATAGGCACTAACGTGTAAAATAGGCAACAAAATAGGCATGAAAAAATGTCTTGTAATTTAATAACATAATTGTCTTATACTGTATATAAAAATGAAAGTCTGTCTGTATGTATGTATGTATGTATGTATGTATGTGGGTGGGTGGATTTGTTCCGTATACAAATCCACACCGTTCCACCAATCTCAACCAAATTTTGCATACACATAGTTTAAGACCCAGAAGGAACGGCTGGCTACATGAATTTTCGATAGTCTTTCTCATTCTTCTGATTTCGGCCTATTTGCACTCAAGCAAAGGCTAATAAAAGCAGAAAATAAACTGATGAAGTAATAGCAAGGCCGGCCATCTCCATAGCAACAGTAGCTTGAGACGGGACCACCGAGTTTCCATCTATCTTGATAAGAGGCCATGCTACACCCACTGCCAGCTAGATCGCATCCCTCCAAGCTGCTTTAAACTGACTGACCATTCAACATAAGATAGGTTACAGCACCAACGCACTGATCGCCGCTGCATTTTCACTCCCAGCTGGATCGCATCCCTCCAGCTGGTTTAAACTGCCTGTCCATTCAACACAAGATAGGTTACAGCACCAACGCACTGTGATCGCCGCGGCATTTTCACTGCCAGCTGGATCGCATCCCTCCTGGCTGCAAGGCAACAGTAGCTCAAGACGGGACCACCAAGTTACCATCTATCTCGGTAAGAGGCCATGCTACACCCACTCCCAGCTGGATCGCATCCCTCCTGGCTGCTTTAAACTGCCTGTCCATTCAACACAAGATAGGTTACAACAGCAGCGCACTGATCGCCGCTGCAGTTTCACTCCCAGCTTGATCGCATCCCTCCTGGCTGCTTTAAACTGCCTGTCCATTCAACACAAGATAGGTTACAGCACCAACCCACTGTGATCGCCACGGCATTTTAATTGCCAGCTGGATCGCATCCCTCCTGGTTGCTTTAAACTGCTTGCCCATTAAACACTCAGACGCGTACAGGATATACTGTATACTAATTCACCGTTAGGTTGCAGCTTTTGAAGGGGACAATACCTGAAACGAAGGGTTTTTAACTTTGGAGGCTTAATATCAAGATTGAAAAAAATGAGAAAACATGGCACTAAGTTAGTTCTTTTGTTATTCATATAAAGTTTATGATATTAATTCACACACACATACTAACGGGTTAGTTTTAGATATAAAGAAAAGTGAAATACAAATCGAAGGGTTGTTAAGTTTGGAGGCTTAATATCGAGATCCCAGGCGCTATTTCTGGTGATTTCCGAGAATTCACATTCTTGTTCGAGGGGCAAACACATATTGAGAAATGAGAATATAATTCTGTCGAGCACACCAGCTGCAATATAATGCACTTCAAAATACAGTCAAAAGGCATCAAATAGGCAATTATACTCCAAATAGGCACAAACCCTTGAAATAGGCATTTATAGGCACAATGAAACCAACGAAATCTAGCCTAAAAGAACCTAATACGGATTTATATCTCAAAAGCCTACGATTCTAAACACAGGAATAAAATAGGCAAATAGGCAAATTCCCGTCTCTAATCATAACCATAAATAGTGATAAGACTGAGGTGAGCTTGATGTCAGAACCACAGTTTACATTGCATGTGCTGTCATCAATCACAACATGAATTAATGGCAACCAATCTCCATAAGTAGAATGAGACAGTCCTGACCTAGCAATATTAAGGTTGTTCTTTTAGAAATCCAGCTCTCCTACGCAGTATTCGTGCAATAAACAACTCCTGCAGCCCTGCTCATTATCTGTGCTCATGTACTTGTGTGTGTGCAGAAATTGTTTAATAGCCCATATTACTATGAATCATCCCGGCATTTTCCTGGGGTAGAAGTGGGGAACCAAGAAAAACAACTTGGCCTATAGGATACCTGAGGTGGGAATTGAACCATCCTCCTCGCAGCTTTTTATTTTATTTTATTTTTCTTTATTGCAGTCAAACGGCCATACATGTAGCCTCACAAGTCTGAGTGTACACTGTTCTAACCCTCAGACCCTCTCGTTTATAATATTCCGCGGCAACGTTCGTAGGTTTTTCCCATTGTTGCAGGAAGGGAGACTTTGAATAATCTCTCTCGTAATGTGTTTACAACATTTTGAAACCTACAAAGGATTACATTTTGAAAGACGTGGTTTACATCTACGCTCAGGGGATTGAGATTTCTTATTGCAATATATTGATCTGTTAAATAAATATTTTAAAAAATGTTTAATAGTCTGCAATGGGTACGAGAAAAGTAAAGTTGTATGTTGATAATACTATTCTAAATTTATATACGGTATATATATATATATATATATAAGTTGCGTTGAAAAAGTAACGAGCCGGAGGCATAATTACAGAAACCAGTACCTGTAGGTTAGATGTATTGGCCCTGGCTGTTGAGGCACTTGTCCCACTGTGACACGAGGCGGTGAATGGCTGTCTCATAAAATTCCCTGGGCTGCGATGTGAACCAGTTCCGCACGTACAGCTGGACGTCGGCGTCCGAGGTGAATCGTTGGTCCCGCAGAGCCCTTTTCAGGGGACCAAACATGGCGTAATCACAGGGAGAGAGGTTTGGACTATATGGCGGGTGGCCGAGAACCTCCCATTTGAATTTCTGCAGGAGTGCTGCGACTGTGTTGGCCGTATGAGGTCGTACATTGTCGTGGAGCGACCACGGCGGCTATGGCGTTCACCGTCACTCGGCGGTCCTGGGTAATGAGTGCATCAACCAGCTGGACGTTGTCATTGGTAATGCAGGGGGGTGCCCCAGATCGGGCATCATCGGCTAATGACACCCGTCCTTCCCTAAAGCGCTTGTGCCACGCCTTGACCCTTGCACGGGACATGCAGTGTCCGCCGTACACTTGTGACATTCGGCGATGAATGTCCGTTCCCCCTACTCCTTCCGCTGTCAGAAACCGAACAACACCTCTTTGCTCTTTGGTTGACTCCTCCATGTCACAGTTTGTAATGCGACTGGCAGCGTTGGACGATTGATGCATGCTGCTGCTCGCTTTGTATCGCCACGTGACTTGCACGCGTGCCCTTTAGCGTCGGGCTGTTACCTTCCACGCTCTGGTCGGAAGAACACCTCGTTACACACGCCACGATTAGCCGATGTAGTCACCGGTTTGCGCATTCCAGCCTCCAGCTCGTTACTTTTGGAACGCACCTTATACATGATTTACACGGCAAAAACTAAGATACTGCAACTGAAATTTAACAGCATGAGGTGGTTGATTAACGCTAGTTTCTCTCAAACACTAATTGTTTAATTTTGCCTTCTCCCAACTTTTATTTCACGGATCTTTCCGCCTTTCATAAGCTCAGAGGCTGTGTAATACGACGTATCCCTCCGAATATTCCTTAAACCCACACACATTTCTATGGATGACAATATTTCACCTTAAAGAACTACCTTTACTGTCCTACTCGGTTCTCCACCACGACCTATCACACACACTACTCCTACGGACTCAGTGAGCGAGATGCCGCTAGGGGCGCCAGCAGCTAAAATATTGCCATTCGCACGAGGTCTGAGCTAGATTAGTGGTGGTCATTTCTGCTGTTTTAGGAAAACGCCAACGAACTGTTTGTTTGTTAAAAACAACTGTATTTCCAAACCGTTTGAAAACAGCAGGTTATAAAATTCGTTCACAAATCAGTACAGCAGAAGCGGATTTACCAACGAAGTAAATGTTTTCGTAATCAGTTTGAAGAGAGCAGGCCATTCGTTCACACTTCATAACGGGACTCGGTGATAGACGAATGAGTCACACGCACAAGGGAGCTGTGAGATAGGAAAGATATTTCTCCACCTTTCACTGTACAGTAATTTGATTCGTTGCGTGATATCTATAGTGCGTCTCTACCGTAAAATACAGTACGCATTAAATGGGGCGCGCTGATGCCAGATCTACTGCATATACAAAGTTCTGCAAGGGCGGGCACATGATGTAATATAACTCGTATACAGGCGTGCTTTTACGCAAAACCCGGGAAATTTCCAAAATATTTGTTTGTTGTATATAACTGTAGCTCATACCTTGCAGCGAACAACGCTACAATATTTAGATATGATACGCCGAACCTCAGAGCGCGAGTTTAATGCACACATTATAATAATTTATATATTCAATTATTCATGAATATGATAATATTATAATATGTTATTCCCGGGATGAACAAAGGCAAACCACGGAAACCACTTAGAGGATGGCTGAGGTAGGAATCGAACCCGCCTCTTCTCAGTTTTGTCTCATGAAGTTGAGTACACCCCGTTCCAGCCCTCAGACCAGAATTAAATTTCTTGGCGGAGCCGGGATTCAAACTTGGGCCTCCACGGTGACAGCCAGGAATGCTAGCCACTACGGTACGCAACGAGGCAGACAATTTATAAAGAACACAAGGACCACTTATTTCACAGTTTAACTTCACACTATCACACCATCAGTCGGGGAGATACTGGCGCCTGAGTAAACAAACTTACGCAGCGTCAGCGCTGAGCAGGAGGAATAAGTGCGATAACTTACGAATGCTATCTGGTATCGAACTCTGGTTTGTTTTAAAAACTTTTTCACATATTAATGAACATTTCTTCTCGCTTAGTCACCATCGTAAAGTCAATAGCAAAAAAATCTGTCGCTACGTAACTTTCCTGTGATACCATCTCAGATTTTTCAAAAAACATTTAAGAAAAATAAATCATAACTTTCTTACTATGAAAATAATTACTGCCCTGAGAAATAGAGTATCTTCTACCAACATCAGGCAATCTAAAAATAAATTCTTGATCTGATGCGATCATTAGTTCATTATCTATGGCGTGATAAGTTTTATATCTGCAAAAATATAGATTCGCGCTAAAATATCGTAATTGTGAAAATTGGGCCATGTGTTAATTATTTATGGCTTTTATTTTTACATCATCATAAAGAGCGGAAAATTCTCTATAAGACCACGCAAACATTTTCTTAGATTTGTCACTTTCAATTATTGGGAAATGGCAACATTGCCAGGGTGGAAGAGGACGAAGCTAATTGCAGGACATAGGAGTGCGAGTGAGAGGCAACTACTACATTTAATTCCATACTGTCTTTTAAGGTTGAGACGCTCTATAGGCAGTAGACACTGAGGCTGGCTGCGTGGCTCAGCGGTAACGTTCTCGCTTGCTACGTCCAAGGTTGCAGGATCGAATCCTGGCGCAGCCAGTTGGCGCTTGAGGGTGCACAAATGCGAGGGAGCCTTGTCAGTAGATTTACTGGCACGTTAAAGATCCCCTTTGGGGCAAAATTCCGGCACCCCGGCGTCCCTAAAATCCAGAGTAGTTAAAAGGGACGTAAAAATAACACTGACAGGCAACACAAGCTGAAGGCTACACGGGTAGAACTCTTAGGCAAAGTCAATGCAATCAAATTGTTGTTTTAAGGGCCGGAACTACGAGATCATCTGCCTCTCTCAACACAGATTACAGTATACAAATTTGGAATGTAATTTAAAATTTAGAGGTGGTCATCTAAATTTGAAAAGACTGAAAATTAATTTTTAAGAAATTAAATAAAACTAATTATAAAAATAAACAAAAATTACGGAAAAACAAAAAAATGCAGAATTAAAAAAGAACAAGTCTTTGAGTCAATGTATACTGGAAAAATTTAGATTGAAATCTAATTAACATGCAGTATGAACAAGAAACCAGTCAGCTGGAACACTGATATAATTTTCTTCTTCTTCTTCTTCTCCTTCAACTTCCTATGCTTTCCGTGAAGTAAGAGTGAGTCTTGGCTCAAGACTAGTGGTTTCATGGAGAATCAAAACAAAGTATATGTATCTTCCATGCGTAATTGGATGACCTTCAGGTAGCACGGTGGCAGCGCATTTGCTTCTGGAGGGGGACGAGTGGAGTCAAATCTGAACTAATTGCGTTTAAAATTTCGTCTTTGTTGTTATCTATCTCTTTTTATTTTCCCTTTTTCCAGGGGGGGGGGTCATATTTTTCATTTAATTACCTAGCTGTCACTAGTGTAATGGTTTCCTTGCTCCACGTTGAGCGTACAAGTTGTAATCTTTCAATTCTTGCCACAAGATGGCTTCACCCAGAGAAGCCATTTGTAACTTTGAAGATACAAAAATTAAATAAAAATGAATATTCTGCCTCATAAATGGCCTTTCTTTAAAATTTAAGCAAATGACATAATTAGTACTGTAATTGAACAAATCCACCTTTTTAAAACTGTTATCTCCGGGCGTGTGCGGATATTCTGAAAGGACTGGCTCGTACATAGGCCTTACCAAAACCTCCTATAAATTAATAAAGACGAAGGATGGTTTACATGCATCTAACTAAAAAGAAACTATCCAATTTAAATTTACTATATATTCTGAAGCTGCATGCAAGAAATGGATAAATATAATAAAAAAGAGTGACACACAAGAAATGCAATTAAAAATATATAATATAATAATAATAATAATAATAATTAGGCCTGTAAAGATTTCTTATTTGTTTTTCACATTACCGGTAATGCCGTCGTCTGCCCAATATGTCCATTTCACCTCTACACCACTTTGAAGCAGGTCAGCCATGACTTCACGTTTGACGGTTCTCTTCAACGTTGCACAATCAGCCCTACTGTGATTGTGGCATAACAGCCAGAACCCAATCACCTTCCGTCGAAACACGAAGCACTCAGCTCCACACTATCACAACCAGTCATCTCAAAGTCCAGAGAGACAATCACCCCAGCAGTGCTCTCAGTCTCAATGCCACAGCCCGTCCGTCAAGCCACACCTCATCCCAAGGAGTCCCTTCTCAGAATCATTATTGTCATCCGCCTGTTGGTCCAGGCCTCTTATAGCACACCCCTTGCTCGGCAGTTTCCTCATGACCAGCAGCAGGCTCACATTTCACCAACAAGTGACAGGCAATTACGTCCCCCACCATTCTCCGTACTCAAATATACCAAAACTGTACAAATGAAATATACTGTATTCTTTACAACATAGAATCAAAGCAAGCTCCAGAATCTCGTCAGAAGTGACCTAAAATACATTGAATAATTAATAATAAAAAGTATACGTATATGATAATAGTAATAATATTAATAATAATGACATTGCATCTACTGCAGACGTGTCCAATGCAATTGAACACGTTGCCAACACGATAACATGATATAAAGAAATAACAAACCTACGAGCCTACATTAAAACTGTCATGGGGGACTCATAAAATATAGGTTACAAAGTGTAACGGTTTCTTTAGCCGTCACTTTTGCGTGACAAATGTAATGCTTCTACTGGCCCTGCCTTGCACTTTGAAATATTTACTCTGTCTAAGATATGGTGTTTTAATGGGCGCCAAGACCTCAACGCTATGTTGAAATCTAAATTTATATTTAACAACACCTAGCTCTGGCAGAACACCTTCAAGAATCTTTTCACTCAGATCGTGGTATGATTTGATCATTAACCCAACAAACAATTGTATCAGGAGAAGGAATTGGTCTATATCTAATGCTACCTACTGAAAGCAAAGATTGCATGGTTAAAAGAAATGAATTTATTATATAAAACAAGTATGGCAAAATGAATAGTAATAATAATACATTCTGAATTTAAATTGGAGCGTTGCGATTTGAATATTACCGCTAGAAAATTACGTGAAAACGGAGTCGGATAAATTACTGATTTTACTCTTATTCTCAAGCTATGAAGTTACTGAAATACTGAAAATGAAAAAAAAAAGACGAGAGATTACGTAGTTCTGAGTCATTCGCGCTTACCACTGGAAATTGCCGAAGCATTTCCCTCGTACTGGATGTTGAAGAGAGCTTCCCACAGCCTCCTGGACGTCGTTATCTTCTTCGTTAGTTGATGAGATACTTGTAGATATGATAACTTTATGGTCCGAACATCGGAGCCAATCACACGTACAACCACACTGGTTAAGTTTTACAAAGATAGTCGCCTAGCCTCCACGGCGCGCAAACCATATATGCACTAGTCGCCTCCCCTCTCTTGACCCGGCTTCTTCTCGCCCGCTCTCCTCTGATTGGCTGAGCCACCACGCGCTACCCCCCTCCTCAGGGTCATTACACTCGGCGCGAGGATGAAGTCGATTACCGTTCCAGATTATTTCGCCTTTTCTTGAAGCAGCAACCCAGGCTTGCGTCATGCTTCTTGACAAGAATAAGCCTGTAGCCGAATTCCCCGTGACTCACCTCTCTCATAATACTCTAACTGACAAAACTCCGTAAAATTCCGTAATCATATAATTTTCTATGATAATGTTGTTCGTAATAATTTGCTTGATAGTGTTTTCTATGACATAGAAAACCTATCTGTATGCTTATAATTTTATAAAAATGCTCCAAAAAATACCTGAATAATAATAATAATAAGTTAATAATAATAATAATAAATTAACATGAAAACTTCTCTTGGCTGAACAATTTGCCGCGTAAATAAATATAGAATGGTTTCCTGCTGACTTATGTCAGTGGCATAAAATCCCTTTGAAAAAACACGTTACACTAGGTGATAATGGGACATATTGCCCCCCGCAATTTTCGTTTCATTTCTTAATTGCTTCGTGATATTCGTTATTTGGCTGCTCTGAACCCGTTGGGTACATTATCTTTATGGCATGAATGGGAGGAATAGTTGTTTTCTTTTAGTTCATAGTTTTTGTCCATAGAAGTTTGCTTTTCTTTGTGAATCATCGTCATAATGTTCATTTCTTTAGTGGTATCACCATGTATCGACAAAAATAAAATTCAAGCAGTTCATTAAAATAGTAATGTTAAATGTTAATCCAGTTCGCCGATTTTCTAAACAACCGGAGGTATTTTCAAATAATTCTAAATTACTCTAAGTTAAATAAAATTGTGGAATTATCAGTTAAGATCAGTTAACTATCAGTAACTTCAATTTATGTAATAGGGGCCTGGTGGCGCAGCGGTCAGGCTATTGGCCTCTCACCAAGATGGACAGGGTTCGGTTCTCAGTCAATGCATGTGAGATTTTCGAAGTGAAATGCCATGTCCTGTGGTTCGGATTCCACGTAAAACGGAGGTCCCGTGGCTCATAATCACAAGATTCACGGTCACGTTAAACTACATTCTTCCTTCCTTCAATTTATGTAATAAACTGGTGTGAAAATGAAGAATCTAAATATTCTCGGGAATCCTGGGGGCACACCTTGCCCCCACCCCCTACCACTCCCCAACTCCCGAACCCCTGTGGGCGGGCGCCCATGCTGCTATGCGAGAGCTTTGGGGAGATTTAAGAACACCGATGAATCATCCGCCAACAGCTCGCAAACAGCAATAAGCAAAAATGTTGAAGAAGAACTGTTTGGCTAAGAGCTGCTTTTCCCAACAGCTGTTGTATCCTGGCGGGCTAATACGGGACAAACAGTTGATTTGATAGAGAGGGGATGGGAGTGGTATACTTGGAGTATTCTTTGGAATACACTGTAAGATAGAGTAAGCTTTTGCTTCTCTCGGCTATAGTTCATTCCTTCATTTTTCTCAAACACCAACAGTGATCTTCTGATTTCTCCTTGCTGTTTATGTCTCTCATGTTACCTGTGAGTCTGTTATAGAGATATATCTTCCATGACCCACCTAGCGTCATCTAGCAGCGAATCTCTGAAGTTCCTCAATTCTTCCCTGTACAAGAGGACTTCTTTATCAATCTGGCCACCAGACCTCGTCGCCATCGCCAGCTATCATCTCCGTGATCAAGAGAACTTCGTCTACTTTTTCACCCTCCAGGCTGCACTAGTGTTGCCTGCTATCAACTCTTTGAAGATCATTTCATCAAGAGGAAATTTATTTCTGTTATGTTGGTTATTCTTATATGTATTCCTTTTGTCTCCTACCCCCACTTTTTTCCCTTCCCTGGTTCCTCCGTGCTTCGCTGAGCGTGTCTCACTTGTAAGTCGGCAGTCGACTCAGTCAGTTAGAGCTTAACTAGAGCTCACCTCCTCAACTCGAGAGGCAACCTCTTAAATTCTACGCCATGTTAGAATTTTAGCATCAACCGTCAAGGGGATCATCGCCTTCGCCATGAAGCAAAGCTAAGTACTACTTCTACGTTCTTCAACTTATTTTAATGGATTTTAAATAGCTACATGCTTTTTAATGATCATTTTATAGGCAGTGTGAGATTACTATATTTGGGGCAATAATCATCCTTCGCGGGATTTTCTATGTTGGGCTTTTGTCTATCTAAGCCAATCTTAACAGGAAGCAGCATTTCTTATGCTTATTAAATGAGAGATTCTCACAACGTGGGATACCATTAAATTACCCACTGTCTATAAAATACTTAGCTCGTTCCACCGCTGGACTAACTTTTGTCCTATTCTTCAGTCATGATTGCTCTGGAACCTTCCAGAATCTGCAGTCTATCTACCAGTTGTACTGTCATGTATTTTCCACTCACATTTGGGAATACTTTTTCAAACTAAGGAATCTTCATTATGAACTACTAATCAATAGCTAATTTTTCTTCCTCCGTTGGGATTTTCTCTGGCGCATTCAACTATAATCTACAACTTTCTCAAGCAATAGACTCTCGCATATCTAGTGTAACTAGTTATTTTCCATCATTGCAATAACTTTCCTTGCCATAAACTTTTTGTCCTACTACAGTGAACTTTTCATCTATGTAACTGACTATAGTGAAAACAGTGTTTGTTCAACATTTCATCCGCGTCGCGTTCGTCCGAATACTATAAATACGGCCATGAACACTTTTCCGCCATCCTATTTGATCCTTCCCAAACCCCTTACTAACAAACCAAAATAATAAAATTGTTACTTTAGGTCTTTTTTCAATTAGGTGTCACTCTCAATTAGTGCTCTCCCTTTTTTTGCTCTATGTACCACGAATTAATGTCTGTAAAACTTCGTGTCAAGTACACGCCTTAAATTATATTGTTTCTCCCTTCTAATTTGGGAATAAAATTCTTTCAACTCATAAGTGAGTTATCTTTAGGTTTCACGAAAGGGAAACTTGCCCCATTTGTCTCGTGATCCCTACTTAAACATAGGAGTTCTAGAAACTTCCTTTCGATTGTTCTCTTCAGGTTTCACAATAAGTGACCTGCCCTATTTGTATAATAATTAAAAGTAATTAAGCATTAATACAAGAAGTTATAGAAACTTCTATTTTATTCTTCCTGCTTTTTGTTGTTGTTGTTGTTACTTTCGAACTTGTTATTCTTTCTAAGATACTTATCTAAAAATTCTTAAAGTACACACCTTGTACTTGATTTATTGTCTAACTTTAATCACTTCAATTGTCTTTAAATTTTTCATTTTATCTTCGCCATTTCAAAATCTTACGAAGATTTTAAAGCATATAAAAGGTTTGAAACCAAAAGAATTGTGAATTGCCTGGCGCAAGCTTTAGATGTTTTTGGAGGTCTGCGACCCCAATTGTTAACAAAATTAAAATTATATATTTGTTAAATTCATTACACTCTTTTCCATTGTTAAATAAATTCAAGATTTCCTTTTTGCTTTATCATTTCTCTAACATAACGGTTAGGCAAAATCCTGTCTTCCTTGACTCTTCCCACTTAATGCAAATAAATCTATTGATAGGGCTTTCACCACTTGTTGCATTTGAGCAAAAACTCTTAGGTGGTAACTTAGTAAAGTCTCTCTTGGCTTTAGTAGCTAATTCTAACTGGCCAGTAAGGCAAGCATAGCTCGCTACGCCAGCTTCCTGCTTGTAGAGATTCTCTCCAACACTTATGGTTGGTTTTTCAAAATATAAGTGTTTCTCATTGTCTAAACTTTTAGTCGGCGCCTTGCTGGGTAAAAGCTTAGCCATTTCTAAATGCAACTATTGGTTTACTTACCAAAATTATTCCCAAAGGTATAGTTGCTTTATCCCTATCCTTCTTGGAAGCATTCGGTCGCTCTTTAGAAATTCTACAATTTCAAAAACTAAAAATCTCGAAGCTGATTCAAATTATTGGCATTCTTCAAATTACTTGTTTAAAAACAAACTCCTTTGAACAGATACACAATAAATCTGTTACTCTTTGTCTTGCCAGACCATCACCCTTCCCCATAGTAGGCATATGTATGCTTGAGAGGGAATACACTAAAGCAGCGTTCTCGAGAACAGCCCAAGTTCCAGCTGCGTTTCCCGTTAGCTTTGCCCAGGTCCCTACCCACTTAAGGTATCGGAGAGCGGATTTGCAGTGGCAGCCGCTTTTAATTACATTTAAAGTTAAAATTATAACTTCTTTTGGACTCTCGTCCTATTTCTCCATCCTTTTTCTCCAGTCCGAAACCCACTTCCTTTTCTTTATCATCTTCCCTTGGGGGTTAAGTTATTCCCAAGCTAATAATCTACCCAATACTGTCGAACGATGACGACCTCAGCCGAATAGCTGCGGCGGACCAGAAAGCAGAGTTACTCTAGGTTGCAGCAGTCCCAGTGAGTCACTACGTCATTAGCAAACAGTTTTAAGACAAACAGTGGATTCGTTCCAACCAATCGTAATAGACTGGAGTTAAACTGTTTGCTGTAACTTTAAAAAACAGTTCGTTCGTTTTTCATCGGACAACTGTTTTCTCCTAACAGTAGGGCGTTTTTCTGTCCATCACTAAGCGAGACAGATAAGACGAACTAGCTGAGCAAGTCAGGACTTGTTTGTACACCAAAGAGCATCGAGCTAGGTACAGAGTCTGATGAATTGGACAGTAATTCAATAGAACAGTTAAATTGTGTTTCGATGTTAAAATAGGGGGCCGCCTTAAAGTTGCGGAGAAAGAAAGAGAGAAAGACGGAAAACAGCATACGTATTTATGTTCTAATGCTGTTGAGAGTACGGTATTCCATCGGAAGCATCTATAAAAGTTTCCACTGTAAAAATTATCATGCTAGACATAGACTACACTTAAAGAAGAGTAATTAATATTTTAGAATTGTAAACGATTTTATTCTCCCCCAAACATAATTCAATCTTTCCGAATTCATCAAACTTTAAACGACGAAAATTATTATTTTATAAGTACAGTAGTTCCACCGCGAAGAACTAGCTTACTTTCATGTACATCTTAATGACCTTCTCCATTTTAAAATTCTCCCGCCAATTAAATAGCTTTCCCTGAATAGCTTCTGGTGCATTTGTCCAGTCATCTTATCAATCAACCTAAAAATAATATCTTAACGCCTGATTCCTCCCTTAGTAAGGACTAGCGAAAAATTAGGTCCCCCAAATTCCATAAATGTTAATATTTAAATGCAGTTTAGTTAACTGCTGAGTATGACTTAAAAATGTGACCGTAGTCGGGTTTCGAAGCCGAATCTTCTGGTTAGTTCCTTACTCTACTGCGGCTTCGTCACGCCAGTTCCAAGTCTTAGATAAAGAGAGCTCTACATTTTAAAACACTAGAACGTTTGATTAAACTGAAAGCGTACTTTCGCCGGCTAAATGTGCTTGATTCGCATATGGTCGTAGGGGACAATATCGGCTCATCCTGAATAGCGCGCTTCACAGATCTATGCTTCTCTTCGGTATAAACAGTTTTGAAATAGCAAATAATGGCAACCGCTACTGCAACACAAAATGGACAACACCTGGAACTACTGTATAGGCTATTAACATTCAACAATAAATTATAGTTTATCTTTATTTTCTGATAAATTTAGTGGTGGTCAAATATTTTGGTCTTTCGCAAAATTGGCACGGTTGCCTGTATACAACAAAAAGAATATATATAGGTATACCTCCATAGTCATGCTTATCATGCTTCCATGACAGGAATCTCAGAATTAAGATGGATGGTTCAGTGTCATTTCATTCCTGTTTTTCTTACACGTTCAGTCCAAAAAAAGTTGAGGTGTTACCTTAATTTCAGTCACAGGACACATTCCACAACTCTAGTACCAACAATTATACCGATGTTTTATGAAGCACGTATTCAGACAGGAGTCGCCCACAAACTTGAGTACCTAGGGCTGTTGACCGTAGTCTATTAAATTATGTCACGCCCTGTGGTTCGGAATCCACTTAAAGAAAAGGAGGTCCCGTGTCTCACGATCGCGGGATTAATGGTCACGTAAATCTAGAAGCTTCCTTCCGTATTAAATGAACCAGCAATGAATTTATTCCTATTCTTATTCTTCTTATTATTATACAGTACCTGGGGAGCGTTATGGAGCTGTGGCTTAGCTGCTCGTCTTTCGCCCTGACCCCCTCAGGGGCTCACATCTAGTGGGACGTGGGTTGGCGACCACGGGACCCCAGCTTCCACTTACTTGTGCCGGGCACCTCTGCGTCTTCTTTCCTGTCGACCTCCCTTGGTCAACTCTTGTTCTCTTCCGACCCCGACGGTATTAGGTTATCCGAGGCCTAGGGAGTCTTTCACTTTCCCGCCTTAATTGGCCCTTGTCTCATCTTTCCTGATACCCTCCTTCTGTGAGGGGTCAGCCTTCTTTTTCTTTTCCTTTTACCTTCTGCCTTGTGCTCAAGGCCCTTAAGGAGGCAGGGTGTATGTAGCCCCACCACTTCTGGTGCACCCTAGATAATGCTACACCCTCAGGGGCTCACGGCTGGTGAGTTCGGGAGTTGGTGACCCCGAGGGATTCCTGAGCTGGGTCAGTTTTCCACTTTTGTCCCTTACCTTTGGGGCGGACCCTCTCCTCTCTCCCCTCTCCTCTCTCCCCTCTCCTTTCCTCTCCTCTCCTCTCCTCTTTTCCTTGTACAGGGCTATTACAAATGATTGAAGCGATTTCATAAATTCACTGTAGCTCCATTCATTGACATATGGTCACGACTCACTACAGATACGTAGAAAAACTCATAAAGTTTTGTTTGGCTGAATCCGCACTTCAGGTTTCTGCCGCCAGAGCGCTCGAGAGCGCAGTGAGACAAAATGGCGACAGGAGCCGAGAAAGCGTTTTTCGTGCTTGAAATGCACTCACATCAGTCAGTCATAACAGTGCAACGACACTTCAGGACGAAGTTCAACAAAGATCCACCAACTGCTAACTCCATTCGGCGATGGTATGCGCAGTTTAAAGCTTCTGGATGCCTCTGTAAGGGGAAATCAAGGGGTCGGCCTGCAGTGAGCGAAGAAACGGTTGACCGCGTGCGGGTAAGTTTCACGCGTAGCCTGCGGAAGTCGACGAATAAAGCAAGCAGGGAGCTAAACGTACCACAGCCGACGGTTTGGAAAATCTTACGGAAAAGGCTAAAGCAGAAGCCTTACCGTTTACAATTGCTACAAGCCCTGACACCCGATGACAAAGTCAAACGCTTTGAATTTTCGGCGCGGTTGCAACAGCTCATGGAAGAGGATGCGTTCTGTGCGAAACTTGTTTTCAGTGATGAAGCAACAATTTTCTTAATGGTGAAGTGAACAGACACAATGTGCGAATCTGGGCGGTAGAGAATCCTCACGCATTCGTGCAGCACATTCGCAATTCACCAAAAGTTAACGTGTTTTGTGCAATCTCACGGTTTAAAGTTTACGGCCCCTTTTTCTTCTGCGAAAAAAACGTTACAGGACACGTGTATCTGGACATGCTGGAAAATTGGCTCATGCCACAACTGGAGACCGACAGCGCCGACTTCATCTTTCAACAGGATGGTGCTCCACCGCACTTCCATCTTGATGTTCGGCATTTTTTAAACAGGAGATTGGAAAACCGATGGATCGGTCGTGGTGGAGATCATGATCAGTAATTCATGTCATGGCCTCCACACTCTCCCGACTTAACCCCATGCGATTTCTTTCTGTGGGGTTATGTGAAAGATTCAGTGTTTAAACCTCCTCTACCAAGAAACGTGCCAGAACTGCGAGCTCGCATCAACGATGCTTTCGAACTCATTGATGGGTGTGTGCAAAGCATTGTTAAAATATCTCAAATAATAAAGTTATTGTAGAGCTGTGAAATCGCTTCAATCATTTGTAATAACCTTGTATTTCCTTTTCTCTTTAAGATTCCCGCACTGTTTTTGTTACTTGGTTCACCGTGTATCTAAATTCCCTTTTAGCGATTTTTACGGCAATTTTGATCTACGTTGCATTTTGTAAGTTTTTTCGATCTAAATTACATCTCGCGATTGTTTTCAACCTCAATTGCATTTTGTAAAGATTGACAATCTAAATTGCTTTTTAGTAAGTCTTTCAATGCAGGTAGACGGGCCTTTTAGTGAGTATTTTGAATTTCAATTGCATTTTGTAAGTATTTTCAACCAAAACCGCATTTCGCACGAATTTTGAATCTCAATTGCATTTTGTTTGGTGGGCATTTTGCACATATTTTGATTCTCAATTGCATTTTGTGGGTATTTTGAATCTAAATTACATTTTGTCAAGTATTTTCAATCTAAATTGCATTTTGTAAGTATTGTCAATCCACGAGTCGTTTGAATCTACCGTACATTTTGTAAGCATTTTCAATTTCACTTGCATTTTGTAAGTATTTTGAATTTCAATTGCACTTTGTGAGTATTTTTGAATCTGAACCGGCCTTTTTCAATCTAAATTGCATTGTGTATTTTCAATTTCAATTGCATTTTGTAAGTATTTTGAACCTCAATTGCATTTTGTACGTATTTTCGATCTCATTTGCATTTTGTAAGTATTTTGAATTTCAGTTGCATTTTGTAAGTATTTCGACGCTACATTGCATTTTGTACGTATTTGGAATCTAGCCTACGTTTTGTGAGTCTTTTTCGATCTATTCTTTTTGTGAATCTTTTCGTTCTAAATTCCCTTTTGTAAGACCATATTGTGAGTTATTTCCATCTGAGTTTCTCTTTGTACGTATTTTCCGTCTCGCATAATTTTCGTTCTGGTCTCCATTTCATTCTCATTTTCGCTATCACCCAGATCATTAGGGGCCGATAACCTCGATGTTAGGCCCTTTAAAACAACAATTATCATCATCATCATCATCATTTCGCCCTGACGCCCGGGGTTCGAATCCCGGTGACGGGGTGGAATTTTCACCTGAAAAATCACGTGGCGTCAGGAAGGGTATCCGGCCTCAAATCTCCGACCAAAACCAAAATGAGCCTGGCTGGCTTCGGCGACCCCACTTGATTGGGAAAAGCCGAAGAATGTTTTTATAAAGTACCTGTATGATTCTCATCTTACAGCATTTTTTCTCAATTCACAATTTCACATGTCCAGAGTTATTGTATCTACGTCTGGCAATGGAAACATCCTATCCTTTCTCGAGATATTTAGCCGGCAGCAATAGTTTTTCACACAGTGCGATTGCGATTTACTATGTGCATGGCATGCAATGTATACGCTTAGGTAATCGATACACACGTTATATTCACTTATCAACATCCAAACATTGAGGTGGTTGACCAAGCACACCAGAGAAACCTAGGACCTTGTTGCCTTGGTGATCTTGAAGTGAAGGGATGAGAAAGTTATTTCGATGGTTTGGTGCATAAATCGCACAGCACCCGAATACACTAAATTTAGGATAATGGAATGTATTCTTCTCGAAGTAAATGCTGGAAACAATACGAACGCAGTTCCGATCGCCTTCGATTAGACAGCTCTTCCGACAAGTGCTTTGTAAAAAAGTATTTTACGCTCGACAGAATGTTTTCAGTCCTTATCATGTTTTGCAGATACCGTAGTTAGTTGCATTCATCAAATAATTGCCAAAATCAAATTCATCTTACATACAGGCAATTATAAATCGCTACCTCATCGTGACCCCTAGGAAGCCAGGCTCCGGGGCGTATGATGGGACCGTATGCATCAGCACCAGTGGCCGAGTAGATTGCGCATAGACTTCCCGTGCACGTTCCCACTTCAATTTAAAGTCAATTTAGCTTCACCAAATCGCCGCCTCTCAGGCAAGATACTCTTATAAGATGTACGAGACAAAGTCATATCACATCTCCACTGTCTTTTGGGACCGCCCGTGAGCGAGTGTTCTTCAGAAGTGTAACAAGACTTTGAATTCTGGAACTCTGTTAGGAATGTGTGGTAATTGCGATTGCATTTTTTTTCCAGTGCTACATACCACATGACTTGAATTTAGATTCAAAATACCCACAAAATGCAATTGAGAATCAAAATATGTGCAAAATGCCCACCAAACAAAATGCAATTGAGATTCAAAATTCGTGCGAAATGCGGTTTTGGTTGAAAATACTTACAAAATGCAATTGAAATTCAAAATACTCACTAAAAGGCCCGTCTACCTGCATTGAAAGACTTACTAAAAAGCAATTTAGATTGTCAATCTTTACAAAATGCAATTGAGGTTGAAAACAATCGCGAGATGTAATTTAGATCGAAAAAACTTACAAAATGCAACGTAGATCAAAATTGCCGTAAAAATCGCTAAAAGGGAATTTAGATACACGGTGAACCAAGTAACAAAAACAGTGCGGGAATCTTAAAGAGAAAAGGAAATACAAGGTTATTACAAATGATTGAAGCGATTTCACAGCTCTACAATAACTTTATTATTTGAGATATTTTAACAATGCTTTGCACACACCCATCAATGAGTTCGAAAGCATCGTTGATGCGAGCTCGCAGTTCTGGCACGTTTCTTGGTAGAGGAGGTTTAAACACTGAATCTTTCACATTAGACCTGAAGTGCAGAAGAAGTCTATCTGCATACTGATTTGGGTTGAAAGACAAATGGATTAAGCAGACACTCAATCAGTTACAAAAGTCTACATACACCACATGAAATGAAAATCCACAGCCTGCTTCCAGTCTCTGACCGGGTCAGGAATGGAATGTATGAAGCCCCCATCTAGCGGCGAGGATATGAACTGTGCCGGCTGCCGAGGCCTGACGCACTCCTCTGGGGCAATGATTAAATGAATGACAAATGAATTGATAGTGGAGAGTGTTGCTGGAATGAAATTTTGACAGGGAAAACCGGAGTACCCGGAGAAAACCCAGTCTACCTCCGTTTTGTCCAGCACAGATCTCACATGGAGTGACCGGGGTTTGAACCACGGACCCAGCGGTGAGAGGCTGGCGTGCTGCCGCCTAAGCCACGGAGGCTCCTCTACATACACCACATACAATTTGAAAATATAGGATATTGAAAGGATATTTGCCTTTTTAACCCTCGTAAACTAATTCTTCAGAATTTAATAGTCTATTCTTGGCTTGGACGACAATGGATCTTCCAACAGGATAACAATCCAAAACACACTGCTTGCACCGTCGGAGAATGGATCATGTATAACGTTCCTAAACAATTGAACTCGCTACCCCAGTCAACTGATTTAAACCCAATCGAGCATATCTGGACTTCGCAAATATCGAATCACAAACAAAGATACTTTAAAGAATGCACTGGAGGACATAGTCCGAAATAACTCCATAGATGACAGAACATCTTGTGTTATCTATGCCTAGCAGGCTGTTATAGACGCCGATTGAGGTCCTACGAAGTATTGAGAGTGAACACTGGTGTTGTATGTAGACTTTTGTGAGGTGCTATCTTTAGTTCCTTTTCCATTTTTGTCATAAAATAAGTACCTGAATGTTTATTAGCCTACTTTCGATGTTTGCAAAAAATGAAAGTAGACTTATGAGATTAACACAGGGCCAAAAAGTGTGTGTCTGTCTGGGAGTGTGTACTGTGCATGTCTGCCCCCCCTCCCCATCAATTCAAACTCGGTGAAACCGAATTGAACGAAATTTGGTACAGAGGTAGCACTAGCAAAGGGCACCTCAGTGGCATGTTTTATATCGCCGCCATCATGACGGAAACATAATGGTGGCCACCCAAATAACTAACCCCGTGGCACTACAGCCCTTGAAGGGCCTAGGCCTACCAAGCGACCGCTGCCCAGCCAATTGGCCTGCAGATTTTGGGGTGACGCGTGGTCAGCGCGTCGGGTCCTCTCGGCCGTTAATCTTGGTTTTCGTGACCGGGGGCCACCCAAATATTCAACGCTTAAATCAAATTACGACTAAGCTAATCATCCGATCTCTACCAAATTTTGCGACAATATACCTTAATGTGGGAAGCGTTTTTTACCCAAACTACAAGTTCATCTGCCAAATAGTTTCAAGATGGTGGGTGTATGAATCATGCAAATATTATAGACTAACCGTAGCTTAGGATTCAACAAGGCCTGCCGTCAACAATTCAGCTTATTGTACATGGGGAGGTTTAATCTGTCCTCAAAGAGATGACCGGTAGGATATTAGCATATTATAATAGAATATGTAACCTTAGAAGTGACTAACAGGTCAGCCTTACCGTGCCATATCGTTGTGGGACCGTGCCGTCCCGTTTTCAAAATGGCCGCTAGTTTTGCTCGTAAATACATATATTTCCGTAACTTCCTAAGTTTATATCCTTTTAGGAATGAACTGAACAAAATAATACATATTTAGTATCAAATGGTTTATAAATAGGCCAGAAAACGCTAATTAAATCGTTGATTTCAACACTAAATATGATACAATTATACTAAACCAGTTGTTTATCAATCAAGTATTACCGTAGCGCATCCGTGGCGTAATGGTAGCGACTTGGGCTCATAGTCTGGGGGTTCGTGGATGAAATCCCTGCCGGTTTAAATTTTTTACTTCTTTTTTTTTTGTATTTATTGATGTATAACTACTCACACGTTATAATGTATTATATTGTGTGTATTTGCAATCGAAAATATTATATACAGAGTGTACCTTAATTAAACCGACAAAAAAATCAGGGACGCTTTGCGTGTTATGTAAAAGACGATGCCGCAGTTGGATTGGCGGAGAAAATTTTTCCCTTCGAGAAAATGAGGTTACTTTGTTACTTCTGGGCGCGTGATTCAAATTGACGAACTCCCCGTATTTGCTGAGCCAGAGCGCAAGCCGCTGGCCACTGCTGTACTTCAGGCAAGGACAGGGAGTGTGATAGGAGACAGAGATATGCTGGCGGGAATGCGCAAGATTCCTCGTTTGCCTCACGCAGAATTGTCCTTGTCCCTTTCAGACAGTGTCCAAATTTGTTTACTAAGCAGCCGTAATCGCACATACAGTACAAGGACACAAGGTAATAAAGACGCACTTGTCACATGAAGTGAGTCATGGAATGAACCCGATAATTTCTCTTCTCGTCTGTTCGTCTCAATAACTTTCTTTATTATTTGACTTACACAAAGATGCCGTTGTACGATCGTGCATTCATTTACTCACAACATTATAAACGGAATGAAATACTCAACGAAGGAAACAATACACCGAATGGTTTGATTACAGTAAATGTTCAAAATGCCCCCCTCCAACTTCGATGCACAGTTCACAGCTGTGTATTAGTGACATTTGGAATCTCTTCAGGATGTGTGGTGTGTTGCGAATGACCTGGAAAGCTACTTGGATTCTTCTTATAAGTTCATCTCGTCTTTCTACGGGGTTCGCATACACTAAAGTCTTCACGTAACTCCACAAGAAAACGTCCATGAGATTTACATCGGCCGAGCGCGGAGGCCATTTAACTGGCCCACCACGGCCTATCCATCTTTCTGGATAATGAGCATTTAAGTGTCGTGTGACACGGCGAGCAAAATGCGGTGGAGCACCATCATGACACCCATATTCGCTGCCGAATACCCAGGGGAACATGTTCCAATAAATCAGGCAGTGATTCTGCCAAGATACAGTAGTATCCCTCACCATTCAGACGAGGAGGAAGGGCATACGGGCCAATTAAATAGTCACCACCAATGCCGGCCCAAATATTAACACTAAACCTATACTGGAATGAGCAAACCACTGTCCCATGAGGGTTTTCATCCGCCCAAAAAAGCCGATTTCTGGAATTTGCCACGCCTTCTCTCGTAAATGTAGCTTCATCCGTGAAAAGGAGCGATGGCAAGAAGTGTGGATGGAATATTTCCATAGCTGTTTAAGACCCACCTTGCAAATGTTAGGCGTTGTGGATAATCTAGAGGTGTTATTTATTGCACCGATTGGTTGCGACAAGGGTAATTGCTGTTTCTCCCGAACCCTCCACACCGTCATATGAGAAGCGCCAACATTCCACGGAACAGACCTTGTACTGGTTGAAGGATTATCATGTATTTCTTCTAATGCAGCCTCTTCAAACTCTAGGGTCCGTGCCGACGACGTCCTGCCAGCGTCGTGCATCTGAGGCACGAAGCTCCCTCCTTCACGCAGTCACCTGTCTATTGACACGACGGTTGAATGATGAGGTTGGCGGCGATTAGGGTGCCGGGCGCTATAGATCCGTGCGATGGTCGACGAATTGACAGACAAGCAGGCAGCTTGCGCGACTGGCGTGGCACGCGAGAGGTGAAGGAGAGGGGTGGGGGAAGTAGGGGAAAACACAATACGAAACATGAGTCCGCCGGACCTTGCTTCCAACTTGACGTTTTGGCGCCGTCAAGTGGCGAGGAGAAGAATTACTTGAAACCAGCCAATCCTACGCAGCAGCTTACATCGATAAGGTGATCTGGCGAGGCGTTGTTGCCGCCAGTCTTTGTTTATATTTCCAACCTGGTAAAACTAACCCGCTCAGCGTGCAGTGTTCGGTTCTGTTGTCCTCTTTTGTCAGTCGTTTGCTTCGTTCTTTCGAATATCTCGTTAGTTGCATACTTCCTCTTTTGTAATATAGTGTATTATAGAGTTAGTTAGTTAGTTAATTATTATTGTTTTAAGGGGTGGAACTACGAGGTCATCTGCCCCTAAGTGTAGTATAGAAGACCATTGCCGGTACGTGAAATAATATAATATGCTCAATAGTTTAGTGTAGTCGTAGGTTAATTTTAAATCCGTGCGAATATTCGTGAACTTACTGCGTGTGTATCTTTGAGTGAATTTCATAATGTTAGAGGGCAGTTCTCCCCCACGGCAGGCAAATGCCAAGGAAAAGAAAGGGATTAAACAATGCACTCTACCCAGGAGTCAGGCTCGTGAAACGTTGTGTAACGTGCACGAGTATTTGGAACGAGAGAAAGACAAGGGTAGCACGTTATCACCTATGGCGCAAGCAGTGCAGAGAACGGCCGATGCTACAAAAAAGTCTTTCCTCAGTTATTGCAATCGGGAAGTAGTACCGCGCCGAGGAGCAAGGAGCTAGGAAGATTGCAACACAGGGTAGGAACAAGGAAGGAAGGAAGGAAGGAAGCTTGTAGTTCAACGTGACCGTTAATCTGTAGATCATGAGCCACGGGACCTCCTTTTTACGTGGAATCCGAACCACAGGACATGGCATTTCACTTCGAAAAGGGTAGGAACAGGAATCTATCCAAACGAGTTACAAATATAGACAGTTTTCAGCAAGATGCTATACGTTGGCATATCTATGCATATTTTCGCAGAAAGAAAAATCAGACTTCTTGCGAAGCTGCTCGTTTCTTTGCCTAAGTGTGATCTTTTCTATGGTAGCAAGTCTTTGGTAACCGTAGTTGTGAAAGATCTGGGGGTTAGGTACAAGAAATTGAACGGCGTTTGAATTAGCTAACCAGCTGATCAGATCCACCAGCGCGCTGGCAACACTGCCCAGCTGATCGGAGAACTGTGAAGTTGGAAGGTACAGGGTGCCAGGAAATGTTCTCCACAGTGCCTACATGCGTCTGCGAGAGCTATCATCAGTAGTTACGTTGGCATCACGACTGTCGCTTGTATTAAAACAGTAAACTTCGTACTCACCACAGTCATCCATAACGGATGCTGGAAGTGCTGGTAACACACATGCTCGCTTATTGCAATACACACTGACGATTTCGACAACCTGCAGCAAACACCTGTGGGATTCACCCTGTCAAGGGCACCGTTCTGCCAACTAAACTGCTGATGCTAGTTCTGGCAGAAGCCGGCAGTCACTGCGGAGAACATTTCCTGGCGCCCTGTATAACCGGCAGAGTATAGTACACGAAATTTCTTCTTTCTTCAATTGGTTATTTAGCAAGGGAAGATGTAGTGCTGTGGTGCGCCATCTATTGGAGACTGTTGAAACTTGCTGAAGTTGAGTACAAGATGAGAGAAATCTCTTCAATAATAGGCAAATTGAATAACAATAACTAGAACAGAGTAAAATGGCAGTTAAAGAATGCAAAATATATGGAGTAATAAATAAAAAAAGGTATCTCTGTTGATGGTTTAAAATTAATTGAAGAAAGGGACAAAAAGCAAGGAAAATTCTCGTTTGGGAAAGAAATAGTTTATCCGGTACATTCTTTAATGTACCAACCACGATGACCATGCCCCTTACATGAAGCAACGGCAACTAAATATCTCAGTCGGGCTTTCCCAGGAATTAGATCAATAATCATGAGCACAAGTATTATACCGGTACTACACACAATAGTTTTCTAATAAAAGGCAAATTGAAATTGATACGACTGGCTGCGTGACGCAGCGGTAACGTCATCGCCTGCTCTGCCAAAGGTTTCAGGATCGAATCCTGACGCAGTCATTTGGCATTTGAGGGTACGCAAATGCGAGGGAGACGTGTCTGTAGATTTACTGGCACGTTCAAGACTCCTTCGGAGCAATTTCCTGCACCCCGGCGTCTCTAAAAGCCTCAGTAGTTAAACGGGTCGTAAAACCAATAACCTTATTATTGTTAGTATCATTTTTACATGAAATTGATACAATGAGTATTACAGAAATTAAATGGCCTTCAAATTAATACATGCAAATATACTGATTTAGCTCCAAAGGTATGATGGTTTAATTCTTTAATATTTACAGTATATGGCCGTTTTGTGCTATCAGTTAATTGATACCTTAAAAGCTCTCGCTAATGGCTTTGGGACGCATCTTTTTTGAACAGAACATTCCGGGCATTCAAGCCATTCAAAGAAAAGGGCGTAACAGAGTGCAGGTGCTATTTGACACACGCCTGCATGCCAACTCCTTTTTACGACACCCCATTCTCCAGGCAAAGCAGTTAGATGCATTTATTCCGTCTGCTAACATACAGCGTGTGGGGCTTATACGGGGTTGGATACCGCCCTTACGGAATCTGAAATTTTACAATATTTACAATCCACCGTCCCGATCGTTCGTATTCAACGTTTTTTCCGCAAAAAGGGTAATAATGGCGTCATGGACCGTATCCCCACTGGAAGAGTTAAAATCCACTTTGAAGCCCAACGTTTACCCGAGTTTGTCTCCATTTTCAATGTCTTGCTTGAAGTGCAATTATTTATCTTCTCTCCAACTCAATGTGTGAAGTGCCTTCGCTTTGGCCACATCCAGCAACATTGTCGTGCGTGGACCCCTAGATGTGGTCGCTGCGCAGGTCCTCATGTCACGACTGGCTGTCAGTCTGTCGAATTAAAATGTGTCAATTGTGAAAATAATCATCTTGCTACATCATTGACTTGTCCGGAACGTCTCAAACAGGAAGCAATCAAGAAACAAATGTGTATGAAGAATAAATCCTATCACGAAGTGCTTAACAGTATGAGACCCCCCCCCCCCCTTTTCCAGCCTCAAAATTTGCCACAACAGTTCCCCCCACTTACTCCATTCCCGCCGTCATCTCCCCTACAACCCCCACGTAAACGTAAATTCACGGAGGTGATCGTTCGTTCGCCCAAAACATCATAACCATTGGGATACGATAGGCAGGCGTATAATGCCCTGATTTCGCCTCCCTCGGCCAGCCGGATAACGCCCAGTGCGAATTCGCCCGGCCCTGTTGTACCGCCAACTTCTTTCCCTTGAGGCAATAGAACAATGTCTGCTAATGATGAGTATACCAAAATCGGTGAAGATTTCCCTGCCCTCATACAGCTATTGGGTCACAATGCCCAGTGGAGTTCCAAGTTACAGGCCTTACGTGCCAAGGTATTACCGTTATTTCCTCCTCCAGTGACTCCCATCACTATGGGGTCAATATTGGCTCGTCCCGCGCCGGATGAACTGAGCTGAACTGAGCTTCTATCTGAAAAAATTATTGGATCAGATTGTACCATTACTTGCCACTCCTCCTTCATCAAAATGTAACACCCCGGTTCGTAGTAGTCCTCAGTTAGATTAATTCCCTTTGTCATCTTGTATGCTACTACTCCAGTGGAATTGTAGAAGTATTTTAAATAAAAAGCATAAATTACTGCATTTAATTCATGAGTATGATCCGGACATCATATTCCTACAAGAAACATGGATCCGTTCCTCGTATAACTTTGATTGCCAATTATAAGGTTGAATGTCAGGATGGACCAGGATATCGAGGTATCATGACGTTATTCAAAAATAATTTACGGTACACCCCCCTTTCTAATAATTCTTACATGCCTCACACTCATCATCAAACGTTTCTTGTGCAAGATCTCCATATGTCATATTTACTGTCCTCCTGGTAGACAAGGTTCACGTCGACAATGGTATTTATATTTTCAGTTTATACAGCAATCTTCTAAACATCTTACATTGGGGGATTTTAATGCACATCATTCCTTGTGGGGCAGTGGTAGGATTAATCCGAAAGGACGTCACATTGTTGCGGCTATACAGGAATTACTCCTACATTTATTAAATGATGGGTCACCCACGCGCATTACCCCCACCGAATAGTCCACAAAGTGCGGTGGATTTAAGTATCACTACTGTAGATATATCTCATAAGTTGTCTTGGTAGACTGTGAAGGACACTTATCAAAGTGATCATTAGCCTATTATAATAGAATACTGTGACTCGAGTACCCGACATATCTCGCAGAACGTATTTCAGGTTAAGAGAAATTTTCGGCGTTTTGATTATAATTTGTTTTCTCGCTTTTTAGAGGATAGGTTTTCTCGGCAATTACAGATGTCTGGTAACAGTCATACTTTTTTATTAGATACTATCCGTGATTATTTTAATATATATCACCCTTATATTACAAAAACATGTCCTCCGGCTAATCGTTTTGCCTTACCCTCATGGTGGGATCAAGAATGTAGACACTTGGTACGACGTCGCAAGGCGAGTTTAAAAGCTTTTCGGCACTATGGTACTTCTGCCTCCTATTTGAGATACAAGAGTCACACCGCTCAAATACAACGTGTATTTAATCATAAACGACGCGAAAAGTGGAAATTATACATTACCCAATTAAGTAGTACTATTTCTCGAAATAGTATTTGGTCAGCGATTAAACATTTCTCTAATACTCCTCCTATTCACTCTCCCTCTCAACTTTCGGCGCAAGGATACCAATACTTGTATCATAATTGGACACCGGACATTGTTATTCGTCTGCCTACATCCTGTGCCTCTGGTTCGCTGGACCGTTTTTCCAGTTTAATGCAGCCTATTCCACGTAGCGAATTTCTCCAATCATTCAGACACAAAAAATCAACAAACCCAGGGATTGATGATGTGACTTATACCATGATCGCTCGATTTCCCGCAAACGCTCAGGATATCATCCTTCAACTATATAATTCAATCTTATGCACCGGGACCTTTCCGGAATATTGGAATGTTTTTCAAACTGTCCCTATTTTGAAACCCACGAAAGATGCACGATTAGCGAGTAGTTTTCGAGGTATCCAACTTGGATCCTGCTTCCGCAAAATTTTTCAAAATGTTCTTCTCCGACGGCTTCAATGGTGCCTAGAATATTATACTCTGTTTCCTAAAACGCAATTTGAATTTAGAAAAAATCTCGGTACATCTGACCCATTAAATATCTTTTTTACTGATTTACTCCTCGCAAAAGGAAAGAAAATGCATACCATAGTGGTGCCAAACTGAAGGCCATGGTCGCCTCCATCCCATTCCTCGTCCCCAACCACAAAACACACACTAATACAGATACTACAATAACACAGGTTATCAGACACACACATCCAAGTACACTGGGCTAAAATGGCCATAATGTCCATGCCCCTAAATGAAACTACAGTACTTAATCTCTCTCTCTTTCGCACCGGGCAGACACTCTGCTCACACTCATTTTTGCCTGGCAATTCTTAAAGGGTCAGATGCAGTTCAGCTGGGGAGATGCCTTGACTATAAAAAAAAAAAACAGACCCAAAACAACTGTGAACATGAGGGAGGAGCCAGATTCAGTCACTCACGCCAGCCAATAGCATAGCGCGGCGTTGCCTAGTTAACTCAACTTGCTGGGCTCGCTGCGCCGTATGAAATCGTTATTTCTCTCCGCGCACGAAAATAATTAATTATTCAATTATTTTGATGGCCTTATGTAACAGAGCTAAAAATTTTGAAACTGACTGGCCAAACCCCGTGACGATACGACCAGCCATTCGGGAGATAACATCTGCCCTTGAACTGAAGGCATAATTAGAGAAGGAATGATTTAGTTGTTGAAATATTTAGGCTCACTAGGGTAGATAACGAAGAGTGACGGTATTGCTGTATCAATTCAGTAGTGGAGCTTTAACAAGTGCTGTGAGCTGAAGTTTTAAACTCATAACTATGTCCATTAGCAAGCCCAGTGGCAGCCGAACAGTTTTACACAGCCAGGCAAGAAATATAATTTTCAGGGTATATGGCCTTTAAAAGAAGCTTTCGAATACAGAAGTACGTGAAAACACAAAATATGGTAACCTGTGTTATTGTGGTGTCAGCAGTGATGTTTTTATTTGTAATTGAGTCGAATAAAACTCACCTCTTCACAGTTTTACCTCACGAGGCATAGTGTAGCCAGTTCAAACCCTGAGACCAGAACTAAATGTCATGATTGAGCCGTGAATCGAATCCGGACCTCACGGGTTGTTGTTGATGATTGTTTTAGGGGCTTTGCGACATCGTGGTCATGTAGCCCCGTGTATTTGGGTGTGTGTGGAATTTGTCTGATCGTGTCACTGTGATGTCTGTACTAGTGTGTGTATTTGTAAGTCAGGTAGGATTTGGGTAGGAAGCGTCCGTGGCACGTTAGGTACCATCCCGGCATTTGCCTGGATTAGAAGTGCGAATCCACAGAAAAACCACTTCCAGGATGGTTTAGGTAGGAATCCAACTCACATCTTCCCAGTTTTGCTTCACGAGACTGAGTGTACCCCGTTCCAGCCCTCAGACTAGAATTTAATTGCTTTGCAGAGCTGGGAATCGAACCTGGACCTCCTGGGCCACAGCCAAGAATGCTGGTTGCTACACCAGGAGGTGGACACGTGCACAAATAACGTTTGTGTGATATCTTATATCTGCCTCATCACAATGTGCGCACTCCGTTGTGAGCATAGATATTCGAAGGGTTAGGCCCCCCAGCTGGTACCTGCTCTTACATTCGGAGTGTCTTGTGTTCATGGAACAGGTCGTGCGTATACTGCGAGCGTAGAGCTGTGTCATCTCCGCTGTGGCAACAGTGCTCAGCTGGACGCACGTTACTGGGCTAGCCCATGTTTACAGTTGTTTTGGGTCTGGTATAGCACTCCCGTCAGTCAAGAGGAAAGGAAGACAGCATGAGTAGTGTTTCCCAGTGTGTTCGGATGTAGAAATGCTTTAAGTGATTTTCATTATTTTTAGATTCCTCAATTTATGTATAAATATTGCGCGATCTAACAGAAGTGGCATGGGAGCTACCATAGCTACCTACAAGCCCATAGCAGAGCGGCAACGCCGAACTCGAGTGATGAACGGTGCTGAGCGTGCGACTCCGTACAAAATTGCATATATTCATTCGACATTCGCATGTTATACAATAGTGTTTAAAGTAGACGCAAGAGGGAAGGCTAATCATCTGGTAAACGTAAGTACAGCTCCTAACTCAACGTCGTTATTCTATAATATTAAATAGTAGTCAGCTCTCGAATCCTACCGCACTCGGTTGCTTCTCTGTATTGTTCCGAAGCTTCTTGCATTATCATTTGTAAACTTCCGACACTTGCTAAAATTTAAATGTGTTATTTATTGTATTAACCCTTTAACAGCAATCGAACGTTGATACTAGTGGGGTCTGACAATCAGTGGCGTAAATACGGGGGGGGGGGGGGTCGGTCAGGAGGTTTAATCCCTCCTCCAGAGTCAAATAATAAAAAATATTACATTTGTTGAAGTTTTTAATTTTTAATAAAACCAATCTTCGGATTGATGACTAATGATTGAAGATGTACTGCTCGGGTCCAAGCTCTGTGAACTTGCGAGGTGAGGGCAAAGAGCAGGGAAGGGTCAGGCGAGAAGGGAAGGGTCTGTCTGTCAACAGCCCGCCGTAATATCTGGTATTCCTTTCTATTCCAATACTGCTAACATAGGGCCGTTGCTCAAACCACTGTGGTGTTACGAATGAGTTAGTCACCGACCAATGTATTTGGTTCTGTACTATGCACGGACCGAGAAACCTCAGCACTCGTCAACACCACTTCTCATAGGCTGCGATTCACATTCCTCTCCGGTTCACGCTGCTTAGACCCGAGCAGTAAGTAATTGCTTATTAATTTGAAAGCATTTCTTTTCACTCGTTTGAAATATTTAGCGCCACCCTAACTTAACACTTGAGCAAAATAGTCAGCTGTTCAGTTAGCCAGAGAGAAAGCAGTGAGATGGGTGAGCCGTGTTTTTCCTCATCCCTTGCCAAAAATACATCACTTGTCAGTTGCTTTCCTGTTAGTATCCGAGTGAGAGTGTCATTTTGGAAAGTGAGTACCGGTAGTATTGTGTTAAACTTTAGTTGGAAACATTAGTTTACCAATATTTATAAGAGTAGAAAGGGCCAGATGATTTCGCGAAGAAAACTGGACATAATAGCCTACAGTAATTTAATACCAACAAAACTGTTAATTTTCGATCATTTGTACATTGATCAGAGCAAATACAACGTATCAAATGCTGATAAATAAAACATTAAAAAGAATGTAGGTAGGAGGTTTTGAAACTTCAGGATTATATACTTGCTTTCATTATGTCCCGAGTCCTCACCCCTCAATGTAATTTTGACTCAGCTCATCCTCCTGCATAAGTAAACACTAATTACGCCACTGCTGACAATCCTCGTCAATCTATCTTCTATCTACGGTGTATATATAAAGCACAAAGTTTGTCTGTCTGTTATGTATACAAATCCACACCGTTTCACCGATCTGAACCAAAATTTGTATACTTACCATTTGGAACACTGCGAGTAACACTGTCCACTAAATATTTCGGACAGACCACCCCATTCCCTGCATTTAGGCCCTTTGGCACAAATCTACACCGTTTCAACGATCTGAACCAATATTTGTATACCTACCCTTTGGAACCCTGCGAGAAACACTGACTGCATGAAATTGCGGACAGACCACTCAGTTCCATGCATTTAGGCCCTTTGGCCCAAATTTACACTGTTTCACCGATCTCATCCAAAATTTGTATATTTACCCTTTGGAACCCTGCGAGTAACACTATCCACTGAAAATTTCGGACAGACCACCCCATTCCCTGCATTTAGGCCCTTTGGCACAAATCTACACCGTTTCACCGATCAGAACCAAAATTCGGATACTTACCCTTTGGTACCCTGCGAGTAACACTGTCTGCTTGAAATTGCAGACAGACCACTCCACTCCCTGCATTTAGACCCTTTGGCCAAAATCCACACCGTTTCACCGATCTCAACCAAAATGTGTATATTTACCCTTTGGAACACTGCGACTAACACTGTCTGCTTGAAATTGCGGAGAGGCAACTCCATCCCCTGCATTTAGGCCGTTTGGCACAAATCTACACCGTTCCACCGATCTGACCCAAATTTTACATACTTACCCTTTGGAACCCGACAAGTAACACTGTACACTTTAAATTTCGGACAGACCACTCCATTCCCTGCATTTAGGCCCTTTGGCAAACATCTACTCTGTTTCACCGATCTGAACCAAATTTTACATACTTACCCTTTGGAACCCGACGTGTAACACTGTCTAAATGAAATTTCAGATAGACCATTCCATTTACTGCATTTAGGCTCTTTGGGAAAAATCTGCATCGTTTCACCCATTCCAACCAATCGTTATGTAGGTTACTTACCCCTTGGAACCCGACGTGTAACACTGTCTAAATGAAATTTCAGATAGACCATTCCATTTACTGCATTTAGGCTCTTTGGGAAAAATCTGCATCGTTTCACCCATTCCAACCAATCGTTATGTAGGTTACTTACCCCTTGGAACCCGACGAGTAGCACTGTCCACTTGAAATTTCGGACATACCACTCCATTCCCTGTATTTAGGCCCTTTGGCAAACATCTACACCGTTTCACCCATCTCAAACAAATTTTATATACCTACCCTTTGGAACCTGACGAGTAACACTGTCTACTTGAAACTTCGGACTGACCACTACATTCCCTGCATTTAGGCCCTTTGGCAAAAATCTACTTACCCTTTGGAACCCCCACCTCAATGCCCGAAAGCCACGTTTAATGTGGTTCAATTCGGTGGACCAATCGTGTCGGAAGTTAAGCAACACCACAGTCTTCTCAGCCTGTCATTTTTAAAATATGTTTTTCTATTGGTTTGTAAGTTTGATGTAACAGTTCAGTAGTAGTAGTAGTCGTCTTAATTATCATCTTTCCAAAAGGGCAAATGACCTAGATTTTACGTCCTTGAACCAATCGTGTCACACCACATAGTCTTCCTCGCCTGTGATTTTTAAAATATGTATTTCTATTAGTTTCTAAGTTTAATGTACCAGTTCAGTAGTTGTCGTCTTATCATCCTTAATACCACTAATCACCACCACATAAAGTCTTGCTCGACTGTGATTCATAAAATGTTTCTTTCTATTACGTTAGTTTGTAAGTTTGATGTGTCAATTCAATAATGGTAGTGTATGTATGGCCCCCTATGCGTTTATGTACCATTCATCCGATTGCGATGAAACTTGGGTGAGTTGTGTGGATTTGAGGGAAGGTTTCTAGCTACAAATTATTTATGTAACACAAAAAGGTGAGGGACTTAACAGGAAGTTTTAAATACCACAGTAGCCCAATTGCACAAAGCCAGTTGTGATGATGATGATGATGATGATGATGATGATGATGATGATTATATTTGTTGTTTTAAGGCGCCTAGCATCGTGGTTATCGGCCCCTAATGGTTTGGGGGATCGTGAAAATGAAACTACAACTAAAACTAACTACAAAACTTACGGGCTAGAAGAAGATAAGGACGAAAGGCAGCAATAAGGGAAATAAAAGCACGAGGAAGGGAAATGCCCTCAACCCTGGATAAATGAGAATTGGGGGACTTCCAAGGAAGGAGAGCCACGAAAGGCAGATAGGAAGGGGAAAGAGGAGAGGGGTCCGTCCCAAAGGCAATGGATAAAAGGGGTAAAACCGGACCCAGCTCAGGAATCCCTCGGAGTGCCAGCTTCCTAACTCGCCAGCCATGAGCCCTTGAGGGTGTACCAGAAGTGGTGGGGCTACACACACCCTGCCTCCTTGTGGGCCTTGAGCAGAAGACAGAAGATATAATGAAAATGAAAAGAAGGCAGACCCTTCGAATGGGGGTATACAGTCGGGGTCGGAAGAGAACAAGAGTTGACCGAGGGAGGCCGACAGGAAAGAGAACTGAAAGGAGCCCGGCACCAGGAAGTAGAAGCGATCCCAGACTCAGCTGGGGGTCCCGTGGTCGCCAACCCACGTCCCACAAGTTGTGAGACCCGGGGGGGGGGCAGTTGTGAGAATAGCTTGCTGATTCATCGCGAGGTGACATGAGAGGACTTTCCAGAGCCCGCCGTGTTATCTGCTGTCTATGCTGATGCCAGCACAGGGCCGTTGTTCAAGCCACTGTGGTGTTGCGAAAGAGTGAGTGATTCCCCGGCCAATCTAAGTAGGACGGGGAACCCCGAACGTGTGTCATATTTCGTCATCATCTGCGATCATCTCAGGTTCGTGCAGCTCGGACCCATATTCTTTGCCAAGCAGTACGCCATAAGCTCTTTCACTAGATGCATCGAGTACAGGCCTTAGCCAGAAAATAAGGTTGAGACTTAGGGAGACATCAAAGCTAGACATCTGAATTGCCTATATCAGTTTTAAAATTACACCATGTTCGTTTAGTAGTCATTTTTTCATTACCTTATTATTATCATCGTAAGTGCGAATAACCTAGATGTTACGCGTATCATACCACTAATCACCGCCGCATAAAGTCTTTCTCGACTGTGTTTTTTAAAATATTTATTTTTATTACAGTACATTGAGTACATTATAAGTTGCAGTGTCAATTCAATACCGGTAGTAGTTTCCCTTATCATCCTCATCATAAGGGCAAATTACCTAGATGTTAAGCCCATTACACCATTAAACACCACACACAATAAGTCTTCCTCGCCTGTGAATTTTGAAATACGTATTTCTATTACGGTAGTTAGTAAGTTTGACGTGTCAATTCAACAGTAGTTTTCATTATCATCCTTATCAAAAGGGCAAATGACCTAGATATTACGCCCTCATTGTCTTTGGGGGCAAATGACCTAGATTTTAAGTCCATTATATTTCTAAGGAGACTTTGAGACATTATCATCATTCCACCGGGCGAAGCCGGGTACTACTGCTAGTATTTCGATCGACCATGACCTAAGATAGCTACTTTTCTCATGTCTACGTTGGCATCTAAGCAGTGTAAGTAAAACAGATACACAAATATCTATACTAATATAGTAAAGCTGAAGAGTTTGTCTGTGTGTTTGTGTCTTTAAACGTGCTAATCTCTGGAACTACCAGTCCGATTCGAAAAATTCTTTTTTTATATGATAGCCTAAACTATTCCTCTTCAATCTGGCTATGTTCAATTTCGGACAGACCACTCCATTCCATGCTTTTAGGCCCTTTGGCACAAATCTACACCGTTTCACCGATCTGAACCAACATTTGTATACTTTACTTTTGGAACCCTGCGAGTAACACTGTCTGCATGAAATTTATGACAGACCAGTCCATTCCCTGCATTTAGGCCCTTTGGCACAAATCTACACCTTTTCACCGATCTGAACCAAAATTTGCATACTTACCCTTTGGAACCCTACGAGTAACACAGTCTGCATGGAATTTCGGACAGGCCACTCTATTCCCTGCATTTAGGCCCTTTGGCACAAATCTACACAGTTTCACCGATCTGAACCAAGATTTGTCTACATACCCTTTGGAAAACTGCGGGTAACACTGTCCACTTTAAATTTCGGACCAACCACTCCAATCCCTGCATTTAGGCCCTTTGACACAAATCTACACCGTTTCACCGATCTGAACCAAAATGTGTATACTTACCCTTTGGAACCCTGCGAGGACCATTGTCTGCATGAAATTTCGGACAGACCACTCCATTCCCTGCATTTAGGCCCTTTGGCACAAATCTACACAGTTTCACCGATCTGAACCAAATTTCACATACTTACCCTTTGGAACCCGACGAGTAACACTGTCTGCTTGAAATTTCGGACAGACCACTCCACTCCTTGCATTTAGGTCCATTGGCACAAATCTACACCGTTTCACCGATCTGAACTACATTTTGTACACTTACCCTTTGGAACCCTGCAGGTGACACTGTCCACTTTAAATTTCGGACAGACCACTCCATTTCCTGCATTTAGGCCCTTTATCACAAATCTACACCGTTCCTCCTATTTGCATCAAATATACATAGGCCTAACACTTCGAAACCTTGCTGGTAACACTGCCCACTTGATATTTTAGACAACGCTCTCCATTCCCTACATTTAGAATAGCAAACTAACTGAACTTGAAAACCATGTATTAAGGCCCTAGAACCATTCATGTCCGTAGTAGTGTAACTGTAAGAGTATTTTAATAAGTCTATTGTTGAGTGGCAATTCGGGCTGCATCACGTCGCCCCTACCAGTATTCTGGTGCAGAATTGCGAAGATAGTTAAATCCTGCGCTGCTTATAAATTGCAGTTACGGGGAGTAATTAGTGCACAAAGATTTCTTAGGCCCCTTAAAAACAGTTATCATCATGAACATATTATGCATTTGTATAAGTGCAATGGTGTTGGTGCAATACATTGAGGTTATCAGCTGCAATAAGCGTTGGTGCTTTCAAATTTACCTTAATTTATTCCGAATCTTATCGTTGAGCGCTATGAGGCGATAAATGATACTATTGCTACCTCAGGAGCTCGGGACAGCCGAAGTTTTCCAAAGTATTCTGATTATTTTCCTACGGCACTATGCGACAAAAGACGACACTATTGGTCTCTACATTTCTAACAGACAATGAGATATAGGCCCTAGGCAGTGTCTTTTATTTCACTTACTCCTCTTTCTAATCATTTTTAGAAATTTGATTGTAAATTACATGTGTCAGTGATCTAGTTAGTAAATAGCAGTTTCCCTCTTCATTATTATCATTATTATCATTAGGGGAAAATGACCTAAAAGTTACGTCCATTATACTGTACTGCTTATCACCCTCACCACCACCACCACCACCACAAAAAGTTTTATTTAAAAAATATTTCTTTTCTGGTAGTTTAAGTATCATGTGCCAGTTCTGTAGTAGTATTCATTATCCATAAAACAAATAAATCCACCGGGCGAAGCCGGGCACTACTGCTAGTTATTGATATGGGCGTACTAATTAGTCAGTAAAAATAGATAGCGATTTATTGCATGAGGAAGTTACAAGCGCAACTGGAAAGAACAACCATATTTAATGTCACACTGGTGACAAGCAGAAGGATGTTTTTTGCTTACTTAGTGAGAAGGTAGTGAGGGTGTTCTGACTGTTATGTGTCGAGTTGTTGAAGAAACGTGCATCTGTGGCAATATTGCAATTGCATCAAACGTTCTTCTCAGCATTACTCTAAAATGATGACAGGCCCATTGAATTCTTCAAATGAAGAAAACGTAAATTGTTAACACGTGTACGAGGTATTTATTTGTTTCTTGCCATGTTCTTGTATTTTATTAATAGTTAATTTTATGTGAGATAATTTTATCAGTTTTATCGTTTTATTTGATTAATTGTTAAATAATTTACATCACAATCTCATTTTGTCACCTATGCGCACCTACCCCCGTCCATACATATTAGTGAACTTTTTTCCAATAATCCGATATCAAATTAGAATATTAAGAGACAGGGGGCGCAATCCGATTGCACCAGTTAATTACACTGATAAAATCGGACAGACTTTTGACGCCACCATGATCTGCCCCTTCGATAATTCAAAGTCCGATTGCGCCTGTGATAGCTCATTAGCAACTTTCCCTCTCTTCTCCCACTCTGCAGCCGTCACATACCATCCAGTTCACATGTTCCAAACTTTCGTCATAGATTGTTCAAGGAGAAGTGGCTCTCAGGTTGACCGTCCCAGGGATGTCAATTACTACAAAATCACATAATTATATGACCTAGCGTTCGGGATATGGTAACAACTACAGTATGTTGGAGGGCTTTATTCAAAGAATACGATATGTCTTCAATAGTTTACAAATATGGACATCCATGAGATTGTGTTCGATGAATTGACAGCGTTAATATAACCAAAGTTTAAAATCTAACATTTTACCCAATTTTCATTGCATAAACATTGTTTATTTCAGTGTTTTATGCTAGATCCCAGTGCATTTTGTACAGCCCTGCATGGCCGAGTGTTTACAGGAAATTCAAGAACCAGTCGATACAAATGAGAAGCATTTGGGTTTCCACAATGCTAGTGGTGGGGAACGGAGGGTAGAAATATTTCCTCAGAAGAACTAGAACTTGGCCTGGGGCAAGTGGCGTTAAAGGACTGTGCGATGGAATGATAAGATAAGAAACATCAACTCGGAAGATAGCTGGCGGCGCAATTGGCCTACACCGAGGCTAAGTGCTCGGTCGGACGTATATAGCTGGCGAGACGGTGTTGCAATTCGGTCTACTCGTTTGTCTACACCAGCCATGTGTATTTGTGCGTAATCTGTGTTATACAAAGTGTATGGCTTTAATTATTCTGGTGTAGTATTAAAACAGATGTTCAGGAGACCCCAGATTTTTTTTTTGAATAGGCATAAGTGCGGAGATACCCTCTAGCAGGGGCGGTGCGTCGTTATGGGCCAAAAGGGCCGTGCCCACCCAGGACCGTTATGCGTAGTCTATTGCTCAAAATGTCTGTAATGAAGTCTTTAAAAATTACTTTAAATTTCAGACATTGTACTTAAAATAAGTGGTTTTCCCATCTAGAATCTCTAAAGAGAATTCAATATACATAACTCATCCCTAGATGAAGATTCTCTGTCTCGTACGGTGTATTGTCATAGCGAGGGCCACTCTCCAGAAAGGCCCATGTAAAGTATATGGCTTGATGGGCCGAGTAAGCAAACAGTGGATATAGCACTGTCTTGCACGGGAATTCCTCTGTGCTATGAAGGAATTTTTCTCTCTCTTCAAGGGCCAGCAGAATGGGCCTATAGCATTGCTTTGAAGCGAAATAGAAGATGTCTCCGTTTTACTTCCTGCTTCTATCTCTGTCAAACCGCATTACGGCAGAAGGCTCCACCCCACCCCACACCCTTAAACAGGTATTCAGCCATTGTTCGAAGCTTGCTGACATTAGACAAAAATATATGTACACATTTCCAGCTGTCTAGTGCTCCAAGTACAGTACAAGTGTCTTTGTGAGTCTGTGAATGAAGTTAATTTTTATAAATTAATGTGTGTAACATTTGTGAAAGTACGTAGTTATTTAATATGCTGATTGTGTGCGACATAGGAATATGAAAGTGGAATTTGTATTATTAACAAACAATCTATTTTCTTGTTCTGAACACAAAGTTAGAAATTAAAAATATGGACCTCATCGACCAAGCTGATTGATAAATTAACTTCATCCAAGCACAGGAGATTAGAATATATTTACAGATAATGAGCCATGTAACTACAGTTTTTAATACCTGAACTTTTTGATATGTAACATCTTTCCGCTCGGTTGCTGGATAGTTTTGTGGGAGTGATTTTGAAAATTGGGGACGGAAGTGGAAGTATGCACTGCCGGCTCGATCAATCAAACGGAAGTATACTAGCTGGCAGTGGTGGTCAACGGAAGTATGCACTGCCCGCTCGATCAATCGGACGGAAGTGTACTAGCTGGCAGTGGTGGAAAACGGAAGTATGCACTGCCCGCTCGATCGATCGATCCAGCTACCAGATTATCATTTTAAACGATATTTATCATATCAATGTGACTCATTTTAACAGAATCCATATGAAATTACGTGTTGGTCTGTGAATGAAGAGGACCTGTTTATAAGGAATTGAAGGTTATGAGCGGTGTCGCGTCTTATTACCGGTAATCTAGTTGATCCATATCGTATTCTTTATTTAGGCTAGTGCTGGTGGAAGCTACAAATCCTCTAATAAAATGAGTTCCGTATTATAAACTACAATATCTGTAAAACACTCCCTTTTACAATAACAATTGAAAATGTGTGTATTGGAAACAAGGCAGTGTGTGCTCTGTAGCGCGAGAATATTATGGTAATACAGGAGGCAGTGCATTTAGCAGGCACTGGTTTGACGAGCACAGTGGCAAATGTTTCACCGACTTTCATTTGTCATTGAGCAGTTTATGAAGTTTCACGTTCAAGGTTGAACATCACATGGGGAAGGACAAAGACGACAAATGGCATTTAAGTAAGCGGCATTATTGTCAAGCTGTGGTTGAGTAGGCTAGTCAAATATTAAATGCATAACAGAATGTTGTTATATGAGTGGAATAAAAGCTGAGACTATGTCAATTCATGATTGTAGGAAGGCATGTTTTGATTGTTTACGAAGAATTGTATGAGAGTCTTGAGAATAATGAATGATATAGTTACTGAGGAGTGTGCTCACAGTATTTGAGAGTACAGTCAACGTTGTGTGTCACTTTGTTATTATGAATTATTAAGGAAGGAAGCTTGCAGTTTTGCGTGACCGTTAATCTCACAATCATGATCCACGGTAGCTCCCTTTTACGTGGAATGCGAACCACAGGACATGACATTTCAATTCGAAAATCTCACATGTATTGACCGGGAATCAGACCCGGTCTACCTTGGTGAGAGACTAACAGCTTGACCGCTGCGCCACAAGTGACAGTAGCATATCTCCAATTCAATCTATACATTCATCATAGTACCAGTCTGAAAATGGAGCGTAAATTAACATTTTAAGAATGTCCAAGCTGTGTAGTATACCAGTAGGATAACATGTCAGATGCTACACATCATATGAGACTACTGTAAGGCTCGTATCTTTTTTTTTATTAAACTTGTTTCAAATGTTGATTTGTGTGGAATGATGATAATGGGAATATTGGCAACAACGAATGTCAAATATAAAACAATAGCCTATTTAATATTAAACAACAATAGCCTAATATCATCTGGCCCACGCTAAAATTAAAGTCAGGAGCCGCCCCTGCCCTCTAGTCTAGGGGATGGTCGCTGTTAGAGACGGGAATCCAACCTCCATCACCAAATGGTGCAGCCTTGCGTGTGGGTAGTGAGTCCATGTTTTGTAACTTTTCAAGCAATTCACACTCGGATATGAGCATCTTTATTGTGGTAATATTCCGGCTGTTATGATCCGCAATTTTGGTTTGAATCTTTTGTAAGATATAACCTGACATTCATACCTTTTATAAAACAAATTTCTATATGCCTCTCACCAAGGCGAACAGGGTTCGATTCCCGGTCAAAGCCTGTGAGATTTTCGAAGTGAAATGCCACGGCCTGTGGTTCGGATTCCACGTAAAAAGGAGGTCCCGTGGCTTATGATGGCGAGATTAGCAGTCACGCTAAACTACAAACTTCCTTTTAAAACAAATTTTATAAAATCATCCTTTTTAAGATTTAACTACCGGTATTACACTGTCATAAATTTTATAAAGTATATTTTATCAAAGATCTTGACAAAATCCTTTGATAGTGTAATATCAGCCATAGAGCCGACATGCACGCACCTCATTAAGGATACAAAATTGCGGTCTCGTTTTGTTTGTCGGTCTGAGCAGGTGGAACGTGGAAGATTGTTTGCAGGAGGAGGGACATGGTTGCGAAGTGGTCAAGCTGTTTGCCTCTCACCGAGGCGGATCTGGTTCTTCTCCCGGCTAATGCATGAGAGATTTTCGAAGGTGAAATGTCGCGTCCTGTGGTTCGGAATCCATGTAAAAAAGAGGTTTTGTGGCTCATGATCGCGAGATTTTACGGTCACGTAACACTACAAGCTTCCTTGTTTGCAGGAAGTATTTTGATAACCTTAGAGCTCCATTAAAAGTGACAGACTTAATACGCAAGTAGCGTCTTTTGGGCATCATGCGTATGGGCGTTTGTATTCCACTTCCTGACGGCAGAGAATCCATGGACACTTCGAGGCCACGTTGTAATAGCCAATATTGCAGTCACCTAGGCCTCGGCACTTCACAGCGATGTGGTACTCGAGCTGTCTCACGAATCTACAACGACAAGGTGCCCTGTTATTTCTCTTTTGCTGCGGCATTCGACTTCAGTAGATTTGTATCGATACCGTGTTTGCTGCAGTAGATTTGTATCGATACCGTGTTTGCTGCAACAATCGACTATAGTCGACTTGGCGCTTTCCCGCCATTTCTCGTACCATCATTGGTAACAAAGTGGCCGTTAATAATGCGTGCATGTGTATGCATATCTTGTGACATGTTCTGGAAATTGTTGGACCGCGAGTATTGCGTCTGTATTAGCCTTCTTTCGAGTTATGAAAAAAATAATGAAAGTAGACTTATGAGATCTACACCGGCTAAATGTCAGTTTGTCTGTCTGTATGTGTGTGTGTGTGTGTGTGTGTCCCCCCTCTCAATTTAAACACGACGAAATCTAATTGAACAAAATTAGGTACAGAGGTAGCACTAGTAAAGGACACCTCAATGTCATGTTTCATATCGCCACCATCTTAACCAAGACAAAAAGGGGGCCACCCAAATGTTCAATGCTTAAATCAAATTACGACTAAACTAATTATCGGATCCCTACTAAGTTTTGTAAATATACCTTCATGTAAGAAACATCCGGCGCCAAACCTAAAAGGTCATCAGCCAAATAATTCCAAGATGGTGGCCGTGTGAATCATGCAAGCATTATAATCCGTAACCTATGATCCAATGAATCAAACTTCACATTAGTTGGCATTCAGATAGCTTTACATAAGGCCCCTCTGTTATTAACGTGATGACATCAGACTGTGTTATGCGCAGCCGCCATATTGAAATTATAATATATAAAAATAAATTACTCTCAACAGTTAAGAGCTACTCCAACGAAACTTAGTGACAAGGTAGGACCCTATATGCGACCTAGTATGGTTGAGGTAAAATAACTCACTCTTCATACAATCATGATGGCGGCTGTGCGAAATATTAGAACATTAAAATCAACAATTCAGAATAGAATTTGGTAATTAAGACGAATCTTGTCAAGAACTGAGCATCATATTAGAGCTCTCACATGCGTTAGTCAGAAGATTTATCACACTGAATATAGTGTACAGCAGCCATCTTAATATTTCAAAATAAATTAATAACTTTCGGTATCCAGATCTATAATGATATGTAGTATCGAAATAGAACCCTAGATGTCATTTCGTATGTCCAAAGCAAAAGACCAGTGACTCCACAGATTCAATATGGTGGTTAGGTGCACTATTTCAGTATACAAATTAGTAACTCAAAATGTTGTTGCACAATTAAGGCGAAACTGGGTAGAATAGTAGTAGGCCTATTATAAGATGCGTCAGTAGCGTTAGTGATAAATTCATCAAACTGAACGCAGGGCTCAGCGGCCATCCTAAAATTCCACAATATAAAAAGAAATAAATTGCTGTGTGTTAGAACAGCAATTACGAAAATTAGTGATAAGGTAGAAACCTTCATGAAGGAAGGAGAGGAAGTAACAGCAGCCTTAAATTTTCAAGGTGGCTGCCGGGCGAAAAATTAAAACGCAATAGTGAATCATTCTGAATGTAATTGCGCAATTGAAACGAAAGTTAGTAAGAAAGAAGTACCATATAAGGCATCTTGCTTAAATAATCCATTAGAATAACACACTGTATACAGCGCGAGGCGGCCATCTTGTAAATATAGAATACGATAATGAAAAATTAATTTTTAAGATTCAACGATGAAATTTAGCAGTAATATAGAACCTTGTAAATAGCTTCCTATGAAGAAGCCAAGAGAACAGCGACTACATACGTTCATGATGCTGATTGAACATACTCTTAAAACCAGGAAGGAAGGAAGCGTGTGGTTTAACGTGACCGTTAATCTCTAGATCATGAGCCACGGGACCTCCTTTTTACGAGGAATCCGAACCACAAGACATTGGCATTTCACTTCGAAAATCTCACAGGCATTGACCAGGAATCGAACCCGGGCCGCCTTGGTGAGAGGCATACAGCTAGACCGCTGAGCCACCACGCCCCTGACACTCGTAAAACCAGAATGTCCATTAACTCACGATATAATAGCGAAATTTAGTGAGAGATGAATGCCATACAAGAGACATTGATAACACTGTATATGACACTGAATTTAGCGCACAGTGGCCATCTTGAAATTATAAAATATACAAACAAATAATTCTATACCGGTATCTCTTAGAGATATAATATCCCAAATTAGCTTTGATGTAAAACCATATATGGGAATTATATGCCAAAGGCAAAAGAACATCCCCGCAATATATTCAAGATGGTGGCTGAGTATACTATTAAAACTTCAAAATGAATGATTCAGGATCCAATTGCGCAGTTACCTCGTAACTTTGTAAGAGGCGAGACACCGATAATGTACGTCACTTGCATTAATCATATGACTGTCACACTGCGTGTAGCACGTAGCCGCTATCTTTTTTATATAGGCTATGACATTAACATCGACAATCCTTGAGTATTGCAGTTATAATGACGAAACTCAGCAAATATGTAGTCTCACGTAAAAGGCTATCTCTGCAGAAGACGCATGATAAACGATTCCATACATTCAGGGTGGTGGTGGGCGTATTTTTCTAATATTTCAATCAAATCCTCTGGATGAAAAAGCGGAATTACAATGAAACTTAGTAAACGGGAAGTATTCTGTAGGATACAGCACAACGTTCATCACAAAAACGTTCAATTATACTCCTTGATAAGGGCAAAAGATGCCCATACATTTAGAAGAAAGTAGGCTATATTGTTCTTTATTGAACATCTTGTGTATTTCTTTTGTTATCGCCCACCTGGCAACATTGGTCTTTGCTCTCTGGCCGTCAGTAGGGTCTAACCTACCACACTAGTGAGTAGTCATGAGCGCACGTGATATTAGTAATGATAGACTAATGACAATGCTCAAATCTACCAGTTAGTGGCAGATTCAGATTTCTCGAGGCCATGGTAAGGGTGAAGATAGTGATGATGAGCCGGGTGATAGTTCATTAGTAAATAGCACAGGTGACGATCGTCAAGTACGGTATCTGATTGACAGGATATCAGTAATGACGAAAGTGTAAAAGCATGGAATTTGTTTGACGTTGCTAATTTCGATTCTTCCAACTCTCCAGCTGCAAAACGCGGCCGCAGATCTTCTGACGCGTCTTAAAGGCTTGGTTTCTCAGAACCGACGCATGCGAGGTGCGAGGCCGACGTTGCGTACTTTCGTCGCAATGACGCTGCGAGGCTCGTGGTTTCTCACACTGCGAAGCGGATCAGTTGCCGAGCACATATCTACAGAATTACAGTTCTTTTTCATAGCAATGAACATTTTCAGGTGGTAACCCCTACGTAAAAAAGGCTTTGTGTCAAATTGATCTCGCAGCCTGTGTGCTAGTCTTGGAAGAGGAAGCGGATGATGAGGGAGAAATTATCCTGCGTTGTTTCGGCGGAGAAGGAAGCAATGTCTTTAAAAGTAGGAAAACCGAGGGGGCCTACAATATTCTTGTGAAACGCCATTTGATTGACAGTGAAACTAAATTCAGAAGTTATTTTCGGTTATCAAGGGACCTTTTTCACAGGATTTTAAATTTTATCAAAGAAGATATTACGAAGTCACCGAGTAATAACAGGTATCAAAAAACCAGTTCACCAGAGAAGAAACTCTGTGTCACACTAAGGTGAGTGTAATCATTTAGTAAATCTTAAGGTAATTATTCCACAAAGAAAATGAATTTGTTTTCTTCCAAAGTACGAGTATATTTTAATTTGGAATTCCGAACAGATTATTGTTGCCAAATATTTTCTACGAGGTAAAAGTATGAAAAATGTGTTTTTACAATACAAGATTATTTGTAATAAGGATGCAGTCAGGGTAATAAAGTGATGTATTGGGACAGGGCAGACGACATTTCATCCTGCACTGACGAAGGACCAAGTGGCAATTCGGTGATAACAGATGATGAAAACTTCGTGGATGAAGTGGTTCGTTGTTGGTGCAGATGCCGCATCTCCATCTCTGTTGTACAATTTAGCAAACTTTCATTCGCGTTACGGCGATGAGCTCAGAAGAACATTCCATCACCATCTTTGCCATACTTTTGAAAAAGTCTACCACAGGATGATCTTTTTTGTGTCCTTCAGATTTAACAGCTAATAGCTGTTTCTTAATAGCCATCCTATCTTCGATTTTTGTTGTAAATTATAAAACACTGGGTGCATTCTCACTTCTTCGAACAGTATCTCGTCCATTTTGTCCGTGAAACTCATCTTGTTGCTTATTTGCAGTGGAAATAAGGACAGAAACAATGTCGCCTCGCACTACTCTCGCCTCGCACAAATCTGGCGGGATGAATCAGTGCGGGGTGACGCTGCGAGGTCTCACTGCGAAGTTGCGCAGACTGCGCACCGCGCAACGTGAGAAACCACTGCCATAAGCTCGTGTAGTCTGGATATGTGCGAGGCGGGCCTCGCATGCGTCGGTTCTGAGAAACCAAGCCTTAAAGGAAGGGGGGCTAGTCACTGCGTTGTTTGTTCCATGTTGCCAGCTCTGAGTTCAAAGAAAGGGAAGGGGCTGTGTAAACGGAGGAAGCAGACAATATTATATTGCAAGCATTGCCGAAGACAGCCTGCGATGGAGTGCTATCACACTAGTGAAGTAAATGTCAAGGGTCACAGGCAATAATTGAACCAAGGACCACAGAATGGATCACAAGGGCAAACTATGTAGGGTATTTTGTAAGTTTCATGTGTTACGCAATGACTTGAAATGAATGAATATCTACATTTTTTTCAATATCTTCATTACGCAGCTGAGAGTTTGACATGTGCTGTATGAAATACTGCAACGAAGTCGCAAGTTAGTGATATAAGTTATTCTCATTATATTTAAACTATGCAGCCTACTGCGTCTTGTAGGGGCTCAAGATTTGTTTGTCGTGAATGGCGACCATGGAATCCTTCGCTTGTACTCGATCGGGACCCTTTTCCTCTCCTTGTCTGATCTTCCCTAGCCAATTAAGTTTTCTCATGACCTTGGACTGCATTTCTGAGTGTCTTTTTACGGGATTTTACAAAATGCTAGAATAATGCTTCAGGTAGACTATTTTAAACATAGGTTTGGGGCAGATCATCTCGCTGTTCCGCCCCTTAAGCAACAATTTACTACTACTGCTACTTTAAACATCACAGTGATGAGTTTTACGCTGAGAATTGGACGTTGTTTCATTTAGGGGCTTTGCGACATCGTAATCATGTAGCCCTGTGTACTTTGATTGTGTGGGATATCCTGTGTTATTGCTATTGTAATGGCTGTACTGTGTGCATTTTTCATGGGGCTAGGATTTGGGTAGGAGGTGGCTGTGTCCTTAATTTAGGTACCATCGCGGCATTTGTCTGGAGTACAAGCCAGAAACCAAGGACAACCGCTTACAGAATGGCTGAGATGAGAATCGAACCCGCCTCTTATCAGTTCTGCATCATGAGGCTGAGTGGACCCCGTTCCAGCCCTCAGACCAGAACTACATTTCTTGGCTGAGCCGGGAATTGAACCCAGGCCTCCACAAATAAATCCAGTAGTTCAGTGTGTTGAGCAAAGAATGGCGTGGTACGTAGCTAGAACATATTGTAAGTTTCATATTCTATGGCCCATTGTAGCTCTATTTCGCAAAGGGAGTAACTTAACAGAGAGAGCTAGATTTGGCTTTAAGAAAGAAAAAAAGGGGAGGGGTTGAATAATGCCACTGAAAAGTATGGTGATCGTCGCCCGATTCGCTTTTGCGTCGTTTGGGAGTTATTAAGGTTTAAATATGGTTTACATGTCCATGTCGTGTGAAATTTTTACGTATCATGGTTTGACTCGGGGAGGTTAGGTCTACTCGTCGCGTCACCCACCTTCCTTTTTAAAATTCTCATGAACATTTTAAAAGGAATCTAGGAATACCTAACGTTATAATGAAAAAGAAGCTCCATGAATTATTTTTAGTTAGGTTGTTCGCCACCGAACGTCACATTACTTGTAATATTCAAGCAAGAGAAAGCAATGCCAAATACAATAGTTTTGACTACCAGTAGTAGCCAAAACATTGAACCAGACTAATTATTTCACTTACTGACTAGTGCTGGGCAAATTAGTCTAGTTCCACTCGGTATCGGAAACTTCCATTTGGCTGGTACAGTCTCCCACCAAGGACGGTCAAGGTGTGTGTGTAAGTGTTTATGTATTTTGTGTCGGTTGGATTACGATCCACTTGTGGCAATATAATGACTAACATTTCGAACTATAAACAAAATACAACCAAAAACATGAACACAATGATGCAAAACACAATTAACTACCAACTATGCAGACATGCATCCAAACATCCCGAAAATGAATTTACTTCTAGCTCTCATTCATTCCCAAAAGTTCAAGAAACATTTAAAGATTCATTTACAGAAATACAAAATTATCCAAATGGAAAACTTGAAGCACAGAAAAAAACCATGGAAAGTTGGCAAAAAACACAATGGAATAAAAGGGAGAATAGTGTAAAATAGCTGAAGAAAAACCAAGACAAAGGCGACATTCGAGGGTGTAGGAAACGCACCCGAAAATCGAACATAAGAGAGAAAATAACTCAAAATACATTCTAGACGTAAAGTCTCTATACAGAGTGAGAATGTGAACTCTCGATAAAAATGGAATTTCTTATTCTCGGTATTGTTAGCAGTGTCGATTTAGAAGAACCCCTGGCTTACTCAAGCCACTGCACGTGTCAAGTCGAAACCCTCTGTTACCGCGGAATGTGAACCATTCCTCATTCTTACGTTTCGTATTATTTGATCCACTTAGGAGGAATATTAATGTCATCACGCCAGGAGATGGCAGTTCAACACGCTATGACGGGGTAAGAGGGATCTTGCAGTACGCATGCCCGGCCCACATATTCCAAACCTAAATATATCGGCTGGCTGTCAGTTGCTGCTACTTCCTGCATGATAATTTGTTATCGGGCTTCACGTGTCTATTGTTACCTTCCTTCCTACTGTCGATATTCTCACAAGCCTTTGTGTTTACTTTTAACAGGTGGCAGTATCAGGTACAGTAATGGAAACAGTGAACAACTTAATGTTTTTGGAATACGCGATACACAGTGAGCGGGAAGACAACTGCAGTTCAAACCCGACTGTCATCTCCTGGCGAGATATCAGTAGTTGTCATCTCTCACTAAAGAAACTAACAGATTGGAGTATGAAATAATCAGAAAAGAAAGCTAGTGATACGAGTGCATTTTCAGGTAGGATTATTATTATTATATAATAGTTTTATTAATGCAGCCAATGGACATGTACTTTTTTTTTTCAGGACAGGTCAGGGAAGGGATATTGGAAGGAAATCGGCCGTGGACCTATTGCAAGGATCCGTCTCGGCATTTGCCTGGTGGTGAAAATTGGAAACCCCGAAAACCATTTTCAGGTCGGCTGAGGTGGGATTCGAACCCACGCTCTCACGATGCCCGCGAGGCACGAGGTAGCGCGTTAGCGCTCTCGGCTACCGCGGCCGGTATTATTACATAAAATAAAGTGTACTGGCATGCTTGTGGAATTACTTTCTAGATCGTTATCTACCAGAGACCATTATGAGTACATTAAGTCAACGGAATGAACTGTTTCCCTGTAACCCGTGCTGTTGTATCCTTGCACACTCGTCAGTTACTTACGACCAGGCCATGCTGTCCATGTTAATAATGGTCGTTCTAGAAAGCCAGTTAGCGGGAATAGCCGTTCCGAAACAGGAATTTTCGTTCTTCATTCTCGCCTGCAAGACCGATCGGAACAAGGGAGCTGTTTACCCGGCTCTATTGCTGACACAGATGTGCGTAAAATTATAAATCCAGCTTATTAAGTATCTGGATATATCGTGCTTTTGTTGCGGACGATGGAGGTGTCACTCGAGGCGATCCACCCCGTCCGTCCCACTCCCACACTCTAGCAACGATACTACTTATTAGGCCTACTGTATGAGTATTTTAGCCTATTTTCATGTATGAAAAATAGGCTTATGAGATCACCTTTTGTCCGTGTGTGAGTATGTGTGTGTCTGCGTGTGTGTGTCCGTAATATAATCTAAAGGCCGAAGCGATTTCAATTAAACTCTGTATGTAGGCTACAGATACTCAATCATAAATTGTCGCATGGAAAATATCTGAGTTCTGTTCGGGTATCATCTTGCTTGGACGTGGCTGTACAGTTGCAACAAAATTGATGCACTTCCATCTTTGTTCGACGACATGTTCATTACAAAATGTAACTATCAGTACACAGTGCCACCGTGCAGATATCAGAATAACAGAGAAGAATGATTGATAAGCAATTAATGAGAAACCGCCCGAATGCGTAAATAAATGACACGTCCCAAGTGACGATGGATGAGAAGCGCTTAACAGACTAGCTGTGTTAGCGTCGAGGAAAGGTGTGAAGTTGGTAACCCAGACCACTGTGGTTCAAATATTGGTCTCGGCAATTCTTTTTATCATTTCAAATGATCTTGTCGACTTCATCGTTATGCTTGAGTCTAACGTTATGCGTTACAGAGACGGCGACCGCGTGACGTCATGCAGCCGCGCGGGAAGCCTGAGTTAATGGGTAATGGACGGCGAGTGCGTGACGTCATGCAGCCACGCGGGAAGCTTGAGTCTGAAGGCGGGTACACACTTGCGAGCTGAGCGGCTCATGAGCCGCTCACACTACCAGCCTCGTCGGTGTGTACGGGCTTCTGAGCCTAGTTCGAGCCGACCATGAGCCGCTCAATCTGAGCCGGCTGAAGTCGGTTTTTACAGCGAGCACAAAGGAATCCTCAAGTGTCAGTGTGGACGGCAGAGATACGTGCTCGCAAGTCTGTACCAGCTTCTGTGAGCCTGTGTTGAGCCGAAATCGGAGAGGGAAGATAATGTTTCCCGTTTCGAGATTTTGTGACCTATTCTGCTTAGGTTGGTTGGTTCCTCAGTTTAGGGGCTGCGACAACGCGGTCATGTAGCCCCGTGTACTTTGGGTGTGTGTAGAATCTGTCTGATAACCGGTGTTAATTGTGATGGCTGTATTAGTGTGTGTATCTGTTTTTTAATTCAAGTAATTACTGCAACTTTGAATTTTTCAAATAGTTCCTACTTTTGCCACCAAACGCCACCGTCAGCGACTACTAGGCCTAGCTCAGAACTTAGCTACTAGACGCCACCGCAGTCGGCTCTTGGCAACGGACGTAGAAACCTAAGAGCGTTGTTTGCATTCCTAACATATACAATTTAGCTTCACACTGGTGTAATTAGTGGAAGGTTCTTTAACATGCCATAAATCTATGACATGGGACCGCCGGCTTTACTTCCCCTCCGAAGGAAGGCATACTGAGGGATTTTTAACGCTCTTAAAAATCCGACGGCTTCGGCCGGGTTTGAACCCGCTATCTTGGGCATAGAAGCTCAGCATGCTACCAACTACGCCACCGAAGCTGCCTCTATTCTGCTTAGTAAAGTCTCAGTCAGTAGGCGACATCCGTGTGACAATTTTATACTGACCACTAACGATCTGGAACTTCATGTTCAACAATAATTCCGACCCACTTCGTCTTTTGTACAGTTCATTGTGCCAACACCGAAGGGGTTTCTTTTCATTTTCATTTAAATTGGCCATAATCATAGCTGCGCCACTCGCAACCATCACAGCAAGCTGAGTTTCTTGTTCGGAAGACATCCGTTTTGCACGTGGAAACAACACACAATAACTGATTCTGCTCGCGAGCATTATGGCTCAAATAATGATCATAGAAGGCTCGGGCATTTACTTTTTCATCGAGCGGCTCATGAGCCGCTCGGCTCGCCAGTCGCTCGCAAGTGTGTACCCGCCTTAACGTTATGCATTACGGAGACGGCGACCGCGTGACGTCATGCAGCCACGCGGGAAGCCTAAGTTAATGGTAATGGACGGCGAGTGCGTGACGTCATGCAGCCACGCGGGAAGCCTAAGTTAATGGGTAATGGAGTCTGTTGAAAGAGTCCTGGGGCGTCGAGCGACCTGGTGCTTCGAGCGAAGCGAGAAGGCAGTTGTAGCATGCGTCATTTGAAATTATATAAAGTCTAGTCTTTCAGACTGACTGTAACTTTTGTTTTGATGGCCTCTGTCATACCATTGTGGAACCGCACGATACAGGACTCCTTTAAAGTTTTACAACGAAATATTGCAATACACCGTTAGTTAATTACCACTGGGTCTATGGTAGCTGTTATAGACGTGCTTGAGATGTTGGAAATATCATTACACTATTATGAGCGTTCTGCAGACTGCCAGTTAGCTCAGGGGATGAGACGTTGCGTGAAACGACAAAGAACCGGGGTTCGAATCTTACTCGCGATGTTTATTTTTTAATCATGTCAAATGTTTATGAACGAAATACGTGTGTGTTTCTATACAAAGGGAAATCTGGCTTAATGAATTTGCTTATAGTTAGTCCTGAAAAGGACTGTTGTAGGCACTTCTTCAATATCTCGTTCATTATCCACCGGCTTCGAAAACTTGCTGTAGCCGACGTGGCATTGACTGAACTAGATTTCTGAAGTACTGTTCATCAAGGGCAATCTCCTTCCATGCTTCCAACATAATCTCCCACAATGCATCCTGTGAACGAGGGGGAGGGGGAGGTCAGTTTTCCCTGATAAGGCGTTCAATGGGTGTTCAAGTCTGGAGTTCGAGGGACCTAGTTGAGCAGTTCAATTCGGAATCATAATATTCTGCAAGATATGCAAATATTGATCCGATATGAGATGCCCATCTATCCGACGAAGCACTCCAGCCCCATCAGACGACATCCACCCCCAGCACGACACAGATATCCGGCCACTACGTGTGCTCTCAGCCATTTACAGTTTCTCGTATCGGGTTCCTCGTGGCTTGTGAACAAATCGGTCTGACCTCTGCCGATCTGAAATATGTCTCGTCAGAGAAGACGACCTGATCCCAATTACGATTTAATTCCAGCTCAGCAAAGGCACACCGGTTGACTACTATGTTGGTCGGATAGACATTCTTTGATTGCAGGTTTTCTGCAAGCAATTCGTGCTTCTCGTAATAATTTACGGACCGTGTATGGACATCCAGGAAAATTGGTCGTCTGCATGAGCTCTACCGAGTTAAAGAACGGATTTACCTGCGAAGTTGTAACTGAATGGCGGTCTTCTTCGACAGTAGAAACCCGCTGTAAACCAATGCCCAGTAGATGACCAATCCTCCCTGACACCCGCCCCTGTTGTATCCACCTTTGAGCACATCTCGGTGGAACCATGGTGTAACTACAATGGTGAGGCGGATCGCTCGCTCTCTCTCATGCGGATGACGTCAGAACGGGGGCAACTGCGAGTTTTGGCTATAGGCGGGAGTCAAGCGCGTGATCAGCAGTCGATTGAAACATGCTAATGTTGACAAGTGTGTGCGTTGCTAGTGAAAGTATTGCATTTCTTAATCTCTGTCGACGGAAAGTGGGATGCAATGCCGAATTGTGCTATGTATGGTTGCAACAACTACTGCAGGAAAACAAAAGGGTCTAATATAAAATACTTCGTATTTCCACAAGACAAAGATGTAGCGAGCTCATGGGTCAGAGCTTGCAGGAGGGAGGACATGTTTAATTTAAAGCATGGTAAGTTATGATTTCTAAAACTAATCTGTCTGTTGTGAACAGAACAGTAAATCATTCTTTAAATTATTTCTCTCTAAAATTAAAACATTGCAATAGCTCTGGACGCATTTTCAAACTGAGATATTAAAGAATATTATAGAAATGAATAGGCAAACCAAATAACAATTACGAGTGGAGATTATTAGGGTCTATTATTATTATTAGCATTATTATTATTATTATTATTATTATTATTATTATTATTATTATTTCAGCTCGAGTATGTTCTCTTCATTTCACTAAAGACAGTTTTGCTATTCCACTTCGACAGCAATTGTTGAACTATACTCCAGTGCACAGTAGAACTTTAAAATTAGATGCCATTCCGACTGAAAATCTACCAAAATCCACTCAAATTACACAAAGGAAAAGGAAAAGATCTCTGGAAGAAGCTGAAAGTCGGTCGATAAGGCTGGAAAAGAGGCGTCGTAAAAGTGTTATAAGTGAAATTATACATAACAATGAAACACTCACCGAAGGAATACAATCTAACCATACCTGCTTGAATGCGAAGGAGTTAATAAGGTAAGCTTCTTTTTATTTTGAACATTGAAGTCTCATTTAATAATGAAAAGTGAATTTGTTTATTTTACACGCACAATACAACTAAGGTTCATTATGATACTTGGAAGAGAGGTAACTAGTGGAGTAAAGCACTGCTTTCACCAGATCGTTGAGACATTGATATCATGAGTTTAATTAAAGCCTGGTGTAGCTATAGTATTAATCTAATCTTGACCTTCATGCAGCCGTAGTTTAGTGGTCATATGAAAGAAATATTGCTCTTGTGAATAGAAACGTAGGCTACTCTAGTTCCAATATAAGTTCAAAAAATAAACCTGATAATTCAACGAATGTCTTTCCTTTTAAGCACTCGTTCTCATGAAGATGAGGTCAACACTTTGAAGAAATTAGTTGAGGAGGTACGTGAGGAATCCGAAGCTTGGAAACAAAAGTACGATGATTTATGTGCAGACCATTTGGCGCTGAAGAAAGAAATCGCCGATCTGAGGAACAGTCGTTGCAAAGAAATTCAGACGATACTGGGTAAAGTCTTCACTCCAGGTCAAATAAAACATTTATTAAGTACAGAGAAACGTAAGAAAATTAATTGGTGTTCTGACGATATAGCGGCGGCTATATCACTCAGAAGTGTAAGCCCTAAAGCCTACCGGTTTTTAAGGGCTAATAACTATCCCTTGCCAGGACTGACGACGTTACGTGATTGGGCTAAATGTTTGAATTTAGAGCAGGGTGTTTTGCAAGATGTTGTGAAACTAATGAAATATAAATCAGCAGGACTAACCGAATTGGAACGCTTGACTGTATTGACGCTTGACGAAATTTATATTTCAAATCGCATGTGTATCGACAGAAGCAACCAGCAGAAAATTGGCCCTCACAAAACTTGCCAAGTTGTCATGGCACGAGGTTTGATTGGTCAGTGGAAGCAGCCTCTTTATTATGCCTTTGACCAAAGAATGAAAAAAGGTATTATTCTTGGAATAGTATCGAATCTACATTCTGCAGGCTTCACTGTTGTAACCATTACAAGTGATATGGGGTCTGGGAATATGGGCTTGTGGTCAGAGCTTAATATTGGACATAATAAGGAATGTTTCTTCAATCATCCGAGCAACGATTCCTTAAAAGTGTTTGTGTTTGCAGACATTCCTCATTTATTGAAACTTGTGAGAAATCATTTGTTAGATCAGGGATTTGTTTGGAACTACTAATTTCTATGTCTTCTTCTGAACTCACTATTGCGCACAAAATTAGCAGATATCATTTAGATTTAAAGGGATCAGAGAGACAAAAAGTTCGGCCTGCAGCTCAAGTACTTTCAAACCAGGTATCAAAGGCTCTTGAATGGTGTGGAGGGAAAGGGTTGATGAAAAACATTGACTGGGAAGAAGCGGCTAGATGTATAAAATTAATAAATGACTGGTTTGACTTATTTAATGCTAAGAACAAATTTGGGAGTCATTCTGAAAGAAATGCATTTGGTACTGATTTAGACAAGCAAATCAGTTTGCTAAATAATGTTAATGAGTGGATAACGTCCATGAGAGTTGGCCGACATAAAGCCTTACTCCCATTTCAAAAAGGAATTCTACTAAGCAACACGTCTCTAGTTAACCTTTTTAAATATTTGAAGCCGATGTACCAAGTCGAGTACATAATAACTTATCGTCTAAATCAAGATATTTTGGAGAACCTTTTCTCGTATATTAGAGGAATGGGAGGCTCCAATGATCACCCATCTCCTCTGGACATAAAATATAGATTGAAATGGTACATTTTGGGCAAGCACTCTGCTTCAATTTTTACTGTAAATAGAAATACAGAGGAGGATATTGACGAAAAGTGTCTGATTAAACCAATGGAAACAGAAACTGACACCTGTTTCTCGCAGACTGCGTTAGTGAATGTTGCCAAACGTATTCCTGATATCGTGGATGCTCCTGACGAAGAAAAACTAGTTTCTAGTTTATTTGTTGAATCAAATTACGAAACTGAGGAAATGAACATGAGTTTGTTTGAAATGACCGATCATCAGAATGAATTGTTCGATGAATTTGATCTCTCGGATTTTAAAGATGAAATGAACCACGAAGGTTTAAAATACATTACGGGATATGTAGCACACAGATTCAGGGATAAGTACAAAAACTTGGGAACATTATCTCAAGAACTTGAACCCAGTAAAGAAGGCCCAGATTGGATCCAGTTTATTTCAAGGGGAAATCTTTTGTATCCCTCTAATGAACTTAAGGAAGTTGCAAAGACAATGGACGCTGAGTTTCATAAATTTCATGACAATTCGCTATCAACTGATAAGTTTATATTCAATGAATTAACCAGCAGGACCTTGAGAAAATTGCCTCATATTAATATTGTATATGAGGTTATTCACCGTTTAGCTCGAACCCGAACATATATTAGGTTGCGTGACTTAAACAGAAAAATAAGTTTCGGCAATTCACAGAGAAAATTGAATCGCAAAATGTGTAAATTCACCAATGTGAAAAAATAGTGGATCTCGTTAAAGGGCCATTACTATAGTTTAGAGGTACGCCGATTCATAATTACCAACATTATTATCAGTGTTTACACGCCGGCCTCTCACCGCTGGGCCCGTGGTTCAAATCCCGGTCACTCCATGTGAGATCTGTGCTGGACAAAACGGAGGCAGACAGGTTTTTCTCCGGGTACTCCGGTTTTCCCTGTCAATATTTCATTCCAGCAACACTCTCCACTATCATTTCATTTCGTCTATCATTCATTTAATCATTGCCCCAGAGAAGTGCGTCAGGCCCCGGCAGCCGGCACAGTTCATATCCTCGCCGCTAGATGGGGGCTTCATTCATTCCATTCCTGACCCGGTCGGAGACTGGAAGCAGGCTGTGGATTTTCATTTTCATTATCAGTGTTTACAATACAAAGTATGTACAGTGTTATAATAAATGCTTTTATTAATGCCTTCAAGTTATATTATTATGACCAGAGCCGCATTACAGAGTGCTGTGTCACCGAACGCAATGCTCCCGTTGTGACGTCATCCGCACGAGAGAGAGGGAGCGATCCGCCTCACCATTGTAGTTACACCATGGGTGGAACACCACATCGGATTGCTGCCTCACGCACACTGTAATTGCCGTGTTCGACGAGAGCCAGAAAGTGCTCTCCGGATGCGTGTGTATATGGGAGAATGTAATGACGCATTATCATCATCAACGTTAGCTCGGCCAAACGCGGTTGTGTTCGTAGCATGGCATCATCATGGTGTGTTACTTCACAAAATAACATTCACGGCGTGACTCGAACTATGGTTGCTCGGTGATGAACGACTTTACAACCTGACAGCTAACCTACTACGCTACAGTGCAACACATGTAATTGTGAGGTATAATGTCGTCCCACGACACGGTGCGTGTGGAAGCGGAGCAAGGGGCTGGTCGATAGCGAGAGAGTGAGAGAGAATTACGGACTGACGATGTTGCAGTACATATCCACGGGACTGTACGCGGCCGGCAGCAGCCGAAGCTGCACTTAGCATTTTTCATGCCTCAAGAGATGCGACATTTTATGATTGTTTATCTGTACATACTACTATCATGTCCGACCTCGACGATACCTTTCAAAATTTTTAAGGGAACCACCAATCCAACATGGTGGCCGCGCGTTATATTTCACCAGCATTCTATATCCCCGCAACAGTTAAATATAACACCCTCAAATTTTGTACGGTGATAAAGGTTACTACTTGACGTTCACATATGTAACTTTCAAAAATCTGCCGAGTACAAAACCAGCATGGCGGCCAAGCGAATTTGACACATTTAAACAGACTTTTCTCGTGATTTAACCAACCGAGCGCAGAGAAACTTGGTATGGTGAATGTTTATACAAATTGCAATCTACTGGCATCTAATTAGGTTCAATTGTTTTCATAATGTCGAGATGGCGGCTGTTCAAATTCATAAACTTAAGTTTGTATATATTGTGTCCTATTATGGGATCGAAGTGAATGTTTGAATAATAAGCCTACGTAGTCATAGTCATTTAATGGTACATAACTCTATGGCGTACATATATACAAATCCAACATGGTGGCCGCGCGAAATATTTCCCTGGCATTCTATATCACTGAAACTATTACTGATTATCAAGCTAAAATTTCATATGGCGATAGAGAATATTACAATAAGTTCACCTATATGACATTCAAAATCCTGTTGTCTACAAAACCAACATGGTGGCCAAGCGAAATTAAAATATTTAAATGGTACTGTATATTCTCGTAATTTAATCATCCGAGCACAGTGAAACTGGGTACGTCGCACAATTATACACGATTTAAGCTACTGGCATCTTAATTGTATCCAATTGCTTCAATAAGCTCAAGATGGCCGCTGTGCAAAATTTTAAAATTATTATTTTTATTTTTGTGTCCTAATCAAGCGATCGAAGTGAACGTAACTTCTCACTGTAATGGTATTGGTAAACACTTAGGTTGTGAACCAAAAGCTATTTAGCATAGGAGTAGGTATAATAAGCCGAAGCTGGCGCAGGGGCTAATGTGCAAGATGGCCGCCGCGCGCAACTCTCTTATGTTATTCTTATGGGAGGGAGAGTCATAGCTGGCGCAGGGGCTAATGTGCAAGATGGCCGCCGCGCCCTGAGACCGTGGATGACGTCACAGGGAGAGGTCGGCCGTGTAGTTGCTAAATGGAATATATAATATTATTATTAATATTTTATTATTATTATTATTGATTGATCAAGTACAATCAAGACCAGCCTTATATTGTCTACGTTGTGATGTAGTGGCTACCATTCTTGGATGTCACCGCTTAAGCCTGAATTTGATTCACAGCTCAGCCAAGAAATGAAATTCTGGTCTCAGAATTGGAACGGGGTACACTCAGCCTTGTGAGGCAAAACTGATAGGAGCTGGGTTTTGATACCTACCTCAACCATTTTGGAAGTAGTTTTCTGTGGTTTCCCACTTTTACTCCATGCAAATGCTTGGATAGGTCCTAAATTAAGACCACGGCCACCTCATTCCCAATCCTCATCTGAATTACAAATACACACACTAATACAACCAGCACAATGACACAGGTTATCAGACCTATTCCACACTGATCCAAGTACATGGGAACAGAATAATCACGATGTCAAAGCCCTCTCAAATGAAACAACAACAACAACTACATGTCTTCCTTGTGGTGTAGTGGCTAGCATTCTTGCATGTCACTGCTTAAGCCTGAATTTGATTCTCTGCTCAGCCAAGAAATGTAATTCTGGTCTCAGAACTGGAACGGAGTACACTCACCCTTGTGAGGCAAAACTGACAGGAGCTGGGTTTTGATACCTACCTCAACCATTTTGGAAGTAGTTTTCTGTGGTTTCCCACTTTTACTCCATGCAAATGCTTGGATAGGTCCTAAATTAAGACCACGGCCACCTCTTTCCCAATCCTTATCTGAATTACAAATACACACACTAATACAACCAGCACAATGACACAGGTTATCAGACCTATTCCACACTGATCCAAGTACATGGGAACAGAATAATCACGATGTCAAAGCCCTCTCAAATGAAACAACAACAACAACTACATGTCTTCCTTGTGGTGTAGTGGCTAGCATTCTTGCATGTCACTGCTTAAGCCTGAATTTGATTCTCTGCTCAGCCAAGAAATGTAATTCTGGTCTCAGGACTGGAACGGAGTACACTCACCCTTGTGAGGCAAAACTGACAGGAGCTGGGTTTTGATACCTACCTCAACCATTTTGGAAGTAGTTTTCTGTGGTTTCCCACTTTTACTCCATGCAAATGCTTGGATAGTTCCTAAATTAAGACCACGGCCGCCTCTTTCCCAATCCTCATCTGAATTATAAATACACACACTAATACAGCCATTGCTGTTACACAGGTTATTAGACAAATTCAACACTCAACCAAGTACGCGGGGCTACATGACTATGAAATCACAAAACTCCTAAAAGAACGGGGTACACTCAGCCTTGTGAGACAAAACTGAGAAGAGACGGGTTCAATTCCTACCTCACTCATTCTAAGAGTGTTTTTCTGTGGGTTTCCTCTCTTACACTCTTAAGGAAATGCCGGGATGGTACCTAACTTAAGGCTACAGCTGCTTCCTACCCAATACCTACCTCTATTACAAATACATACAGTAGTACAGACATTACAGTGACACAGGTTATCAGACAGCTCTTTCATACACTCAAGTTCATAGGGTTACAAACCAAGAGGTATTAAGACTAGTGAGAGAGAAGAGATGTTTCTGGTGACTGTTAATGAAGAGAAGAGATAGGTTGGTAGGACACAGACTAAGGCACCCAGGAATAGCAAGCTTAGTTATGGAAGGAAGGGGTCAAGGGCAAGAACTGTAGGGGTAGACCATGTTTAGAATATGTTAAACAGATTGCCTTGGAAGTAGGGTATTGTAGCTACAGTATATAGGGATGAAATGATTAGCTCATCAATCAGTCAAAAGACTGAAGATGAAAACATCAATATAGAATTTGGAATTAAGTTACTTACCTCAGTAATGCATATCTTTTGTTGATAATCTTGTTACGATGTTTTAACATTTCTAACCACACGCTACTCATGAACTATATGTCACTATTTATTTCCTATTCAACTACAAGGGACTGATGATCATGGTGTCTCAACCACTTATCGTGAATGATACACTCTCAACTACACGGGTCTGATGACCATGGTGTTTCAACACACTGACGTGAAAGATACACTCTCAACTATACTGAGCTGATGACCATGGTGTCTCACCCCACTAACGTGAATGATACACTCTCAACTACACGAGGCTGATGACCATGGTGTCTCAACCCACTAACGTGAATGATACACTCTCAACTACACGGGGCTGATGACTATGATGTCTTACCACACATACATGCTATAACGCGTGATTGATGATTGAATTTTGTTACAAGTTTTGATTGAATTTTGTTACAAGTTTAAACAATTCATTTGCAAGCGAACACTATGTGAGTTGAAAGGCGACTGTTCTCTCCAGCGTACTGTGGGAGCTTGGTAGGTGCAAGTTCGCAGAAATTTGATAGCTTACATTGCGTGTAATCTCCGAGGCTGAAGGCTTGGCTCTTGACTGTTAGTGAAACTTTTATATGAATTTTGAATACAGAATTTAACCTTGGTTGTCTTAAAAAATGGATTTTGTGGTTTCCCACTTCTACTCCAAGCAAATGTCGGAATGGTTCCTAAATTAATGCCGGGGCAGCCTCCTTCCCAATCCTTACATGAATAACTAATACACACAATCCTACAGACACCACAATAACACAGATTATCGCATACATTTTGCATACACCCAAGTACAGGGGTATAAAAGACCACGATGTCTAAGCCCTTCATAACAACAACAACAACAACGTCGTAACATGAGACTGTACAAAGTAGACTATCATAAGAGACGACCTCGTTGTGTAGTGGCTAGCATTCTAGGTCGTCACCTTGGAGGCCTGAGTTTGATTTCCGGCTCTGCCAAGAAATTTAATCTTGGTCTACATTAGGCTTTGTAAGGAAAAACTGAGAGGAGGTTTTCCTTGGTTTCCCACTTGTACTTCAGGTGAATACCGGGATGATTCTTAATTTAAGTGTCCGCCTGCATCCTTTCCAATCCTCATCCAATTACTAATACACACACTACTGCAGTCATCACAATAACACATGCTATCACACAAATCCTATACACCACGATGTCAAAACCCCTCAAATGATATGCATATGTACAGTACTTCGAATTGACAGGTGAAAAGCTAATGGAAGTAGGATACTTTTTACTACTTAGAAAGCAAAATAACTAGTGATGGACGATGCAAAGAGGATATATTATGAATTGCAGCCAATGGCCATAGCTGGGCATTTTTGATTTAACGCCCGAGGTCTCCCAACAAGTTCAATTTCAGTTAGGTCCAACTTTAGTTACCAAATGCTACTGTCACTAACTCCAAGTGGCGAACGTTGGAACTTAATAGAGCGTTACTAATTAACCAATATCGCCTATAAATTTTACTACACACTGCCAATTGCAGTGCTAGGTTCTTTTACGTGGAACAAATGTATGACATGGGACGGCAGGCTTTACTCCACGCCCCTCCGAAGGAATGCATACTAAAGGAATTAGCGCTTTTAAAAATCCCACGACTTTGTCAGGGTTTGAACCCGTTATCTTGAGCACAGCTATTAACTACACCACCGATACCGCTACATTGACATAGGTAATCACGCATATTCCAGAAACATTATGTACATGGGTTTTAATAAATAGTCACAATGTCGGATAAGCCCTAAAATGTGACCCTGTGGCTAATTGGTTAGCATGGTAGACTTTGACCTTGAGGGATTTAGCTTTCACTCCTAGGATTTTAATTTGTTATGGAAATAGGAAACATAATTATGGCAAGAAAGGTTGAGGCTAAGAACTGCAGTGTAGTTCAAGGTTCGAATATGCTAAACAGATTGTCTTAGATGTAGCTTAAATTAGCTTGAGCAGGGAGTAACTACCAACCTTGTGAAGAAAGCTGAGACGTGATAAACTCATTTCTACCTCACTCATATTGTTTCATGGTTTTACCACTTTTATTTAAGGCAAATGCATGGATGATTCTTAACTTAAGGCTATGACTGTCTCGTTCCCAATCCTCACTTAAGTTTAAAAATCTATACACCAATAACTATGCAGGAATCATTTATCTATTGGTTCTTTATTATTGGAGTCGTTGCTCATATAGGTAAGAAACGGGTCATACTATACTTTCAACTACACTAGTTTCAACTACTTTTCAAGGCCACGCTCACCGAGCATTGCCGAAGACTGCCGAAAGTTAACGATTGGATTAAGAGTGTCAGGCGGGTAACAAGAAACACAAGCGGTACCCATGCAATAGTTTTATTAATTACATATATCTACAATTTTTACATATAATACACTCTTTTCTTTATTTTAATAACATTCATTTTCATTTTTCTACATTTTAACTTAAATTTTTGCTTAAATCTCTTAGGTCCCTTTTGTATCCATTTGTTTAATACGAACAGGGCAGCCCAAATTCTTGATTTGTCATGCATAATTACACACAGAACACAACTCTTTCCTTATTTTTGCTTGGTGTAGTTTTAAGAGCATCCAGCTTAATTTTGATCCGATAATTCAAATCTGTATCAGAATCTTCTAGTTCCTTTTCCAGCCAGTAATTGGATATAAACAAAGAGTCAATATTCTCCATTTCCAACACATATCTAACTTTATGTCTATATACTATTGGTTTTATTCCCTTAATAATTAGTTCTGTTCCTTTTTCCATACTTTCTAACCGGGAGCACTTTCGGATTTTTATTTGGCCTTTGATTTCCTGCATAGTGATGTTATTAAGCAGATCAACGTCACCTTGCGTATACGATGTCGACTCTACTCTATAGTCTGTTTGAATGCTTGTGAACAACTTAAAATTCTCGATTTTAGCAAACGAGTTACCATTAAATGTAGTAATTCCATTGGTGTTGAATGCTGCAAACGGTTTTTCAGTTTCCAAATGTACAATGTCCAATCCACCACATCGAGTTACAATAAATCCATCCTTTTTAAGCAAGTCTAAATTACCATGACTCTTTAAAAACATAGATTTTAAATATCCTCTTAAGTAGCACACATGTTTACATTTTTCACTTTCTACAAGCACTCCAACGCGTGGATAAGTTCCTTTGTAATTAACAGTAAATGCTGAGAGTTTGTATTTCCCACTCACATCTAGATTTTGCCAGGGACTTTGTTTAAAGTAAACTGTAAACCTGTTTCTTGCATCCACAATCGTCTGTTCTTTCTGCAACACTGCTTCGTACTCTTTCTTTAGGGCAGTAGTCTCTGCAACATACTCCACTTTCCTTTTTTTGATCTCAATTTCCTCTAACTCCAATTTTCGTTTCCTTACACATAGCACATTAACTGTACTCAATGGGGTAATTTCCTTAAGAGGGTATGGTTTAAGTCTGTTAGATTTATTGGTTCTTTTTCTCAACACCTGGGGAGGAATATTATTTGTAGGAGTCAATCCTAATTCGCTAATGTTTATGTTTGCGGGAATTGTGGAAAACAATGTCCTGGATTGGGAAAAGAATGTTTCCCCAGCTTTAAGATAGCATTTCTGTATAATGCGAACATTGTTGTTTCCAGAATCATCGTTAACAATTTCTACAAAGTTTACAGGTAAGTAATTAAAACTATAGGCAGAGAGAGCATAGTTTATCATCTTTTCCCGATCTTGTCCATCGCGCAGTTCGATTTGCACACCAGTCAATTTCCGAGTATTTTTATTACCCCAATACACAAATTGCAAAACTTTGTTAAACACCACACAGCAACTATTTCGTAGGTTATCCGATAGTTTGGTCCACATGGACGCGATCGGCACCGAGTACAGGGGCGCTTCTTTTAAGTAATATTTGTTGGCGTTTAATACACTAACACAATCTTCGAGTGGGTCAAATACACCATCCATTTTGTAGTTGTAAATTGTTGCCTCTAGTCTTGTAATACCATGTTCTTTAGCTAAGTAAGACGTAAACGTTTCCCTTAGACGGGAGTCTGGACATCGGATAAAGTCTATAATATGGTTTCCAATGACTTTGTTTACACCAGGACTTGTAATTTGACATATAAATTTGTTATATATCTTTATTCTAGAATTAGAGTTCATCCATGTTAAACAGTCTATACCAACCGTTTTATCATTGTTCACAATCACATTACACTTTTCTCGATACTCTCCTTGCACACAAAAGTTGTGATTCGATGTTAGATAATCACACATCTCTGCCTTGTTAAAAACACCAGCCAAATCTTGGGTTATGTCCAAATCCATAAGATAAAACTCCTCAGCACGAAGCTGTTGCAATATCTCTGGAAGTTCGGCTAACAGAACATCTAATTTAACATCAGCTAGCTCCACTTTGTATGGTATAGCCACAGGATTTTTATACTTTTCCATAATGTTAACCATTCCTTTCTCCCCAAGCTGTGTCCTGAGTCCCCGTGCCATTGCACACTCGTTATTGAGTAGAGGAAATTGTAGCTTTGCCTTAACACCATGTTTAGCAGAGATGAACTTGGAGAATTTACCACGTAAATAGAGGTTGAAAGCACCACACACCTCTTTCTTTAGCAGCACAGACTTACTATTTTCCAATTGTTCTTGGCAGTCCACTTGATCACATATCCTAACCACCATAATGTTATCACAAAACGGCTCCGTAATCGGTGTAAGTAGATTAACATTTTTATCACTTAGGAGCGTCTCGTTTTCTGTGTAGTTTATATTACCAATGTCTGTAACCAGATTGTCCAGGTTTTCCAACAACAACCACAACCCAAACCGCTCGTTGGTAGGCTTTATTCTGTTCCCCATACGTTGGGGGACACTAAACACTTTAGAGAGAGACATCTTCACACTTTCAACTACCACGAAGCACTGATCAAATGCATCTGTAGCGTCTCTTATATATACCATTAATCAATTTTATTTTTAGACTATGACGTAACTGACAACGCTTGTCGGCAGAAAGCAGTACACATATAAATACAAAATCTCTCGAACATTGCCGGAGACTGCCCAAGGTTAACGATTGGAACTCAAACAAGATTTAACTTGTCACATGACGTAACAAAAAGTTAAATGATTTAATTGCATGGGAATGTTGCTTTACCTAAAATGTAATACTATGCAAGTGTTTAACATTTTACAATCAGCTTGTGTATTGGCTTTTTATGTTGGCTTTTTTGTTGGCTTTTGTTGGCTTTTGTTGGCTTGTGTTGGCTTTTTTGTTGGCTTTTGTTGGCTTTTGTATTAGCTCTCTCATATTTGCTCTTGCTTGTGGGGGGCTTATTATTTGGTCTTGGAAAGTATGTCAGTCCTTTTTTATGGCTGCAAAATGCTTACAGCCATGTTTGTAAGCAGCAACAACAACAACAACACACAAAATCCCCCCCCCCCCCAAAAAAAAAACCAAAGTACTCTAAGCTTTATCAATGACTCTCAACTCTTACACTTACCTCTATCCCATGCCTAGTCAAAAAATTAGTGTATTTTTCAAATTTTTCTATAAATATTTGGATAGTAGGCTATTTTTGGACTGAGAGTGGTATAGAGGTAGGTGTTGGAGTTAACATATGTCTTTTCAGGATTTTTAGATTAATGACATAGCCTACTATCCAAATATTTATAGAAAAATTTGAAAAATACACTAATTTTTTGACTAGGCATGGGATAGAGGTAAGTGTAAGAGTTGAGAGTCATTGATAAAGCTTAGAGTACTTTGGGTTTTTTTTTTGGGGGGGGGGGGGGGATTTTGTGTGTTGTTGTTGTTGTTGCTGCTTACAAACATGGCTGTAAGCATTTTGCAGCCATAAAAAAGGACTGACATACTTTCCAAGACCAAATAATAAGCCCCCCACAAGCAAGAGCAAATATGAGAGAGCTAATACAAAAGCCAACAAAAGCCAACAAAAAAGCCAACACAAGCCAACAAAAGCCAACAAAAGCCAACAAAAAAGCCAACATAAAAAGCCAATACACAAGCTGATTGTAAAATGTTAAACACTTGCATAGTATTACATTTTAGGTAAAGCAACATTCCCATGCAATTAAATCATTTAACTTTTTGTTACGTCATGTGACAAGTTAAATCTTGTTTGAGTTCCAATCGTTAACCTTGGGCAGTCTCCGGCAATGTTCGAGAGATTTTGTATTTATATGTGTACTGCTTTCTGCCGACAAGCGTTGTCAGTTACGTCATAGTCTAAAAATAAAATTGATTAATGGTATATATAAGAGACGCTACAGATGCATTTGATCAGTGCTTCGTGGTAGTTGAAAGTGTGAAGATGTCTCTCTCTAAAGTGTTTAGTGTCCCCCAACGTATGGGGAACAGAATAAAGCCTACCAACGAGCGGTTTGGGTTGTGGTTGTTGTTGGAAAACCTGGACAATCTGGTTACAGACATTGGTAATATAAACTACACAGAAAACGAGACGCTCCTAAGTGATAAAAATGTTAATCTACTTACACCGATTACGGAGCCGTTTTGTGATAACATTATGGTGGTTAGGATATGTGATCAAGTGGACTGCCAAGAACAATTGGAAAATAGTAAGTCTGTGCTGCTAAAGAAAGAGGTGTGTGGTGCTTTCAACCTCTATTTACGTGGTAAATTCTCCAAGTTCATCTCTGCTAAACATGGTGTTAAGGCAAAGCTACAATTTCCTCTACTCAATAACGAGTGTGCAATGGCACGGGGACTCAGGACACAGCTTGGGGAGAAAGGAATGGTTAACATTATGGAAAAGTATAAAAATCCTGTGGCTATACCATACAAAGTGGAGCTAGCTGATGTTAAATTAGATGTTCTGTTAGCCGAACTTCCAGAGATATTGCAACAGCTTCGTGCTGAGGAGTTTTATCTTATGGATTTGGACATAACCCAAGATTTGGCTGGTGTTTTTAACAAGGCAGAGATGTGTGATTATCTAACATCGAATCACAACTTTTGTGTGCAAGGAGAGTATCGAGAAAAGTGTAATGTGATTGTGAACAATGATAAAACGGTTGGTATAGACTGTTTAACATGGATGAACTCTAATTCTAGAATAAAGATATATAACAAATTTATATGTCAAATTACAAGTCCTGGTGTAAACAAAGTCATTGGAAACCATATTATAGACTTTATCCGATGTCCAGACTCCCGTCTAAGGGAAACGTTTACGTCTTACTTAGCTAAAGAACATGGTATTACAAGACTAGAAGCAACAATTTACAACTACAAAATGGATGGTGTATTTGACCCACTCGAAGATTGTGTTAGTGTATTAAACGCCAACAAATATTACTTAAAAGAAGCGCCCCTGTACTCGGTGCCGATCGCGTCCATGTGGACCAAACTATCGGATAACCTACGAAATAGTTGCTGTGTGGTGTTTAACAAAGTTTTGCAATTTGTGTATTGGGGTAATAAAAATACTCGGAAATTGACTGGTGTGCAAATCGAACTGCGCGATGGACAAGATCGGGAAAAGATGATAAACTATGCTCTCTCTGCCTATAGTTTTAATTACTTACCTGTAAACTTTGTAGAAATTGTTAACGATGATTCTGGAAACAACAATGTTCGCATTATACAGAAATGCTATCTTAAAGCTGGGGAAACATTCTTTTCCCAATCCAGGACATTGTTTTCCACAATTCCCGCAAACATAAACATTAGCGAATTAGGATTGACTCCTACAAATAATATTCCTCCCCAGGTGTTGAGAAAAAGAACCAATAAATCTAACAGACTTAAACCATACCCTCTTAAGGAAATTACCCCATTGAGTACAGTTAATGTGCTATGTGTAAGGAAACGAAAATTGGAGTTAGAGGAAATTGAGATCAAAAAAAGGAAAGTGGAGTATGTTGCAGAGACTACTGCCCTAAAGAAAGAGTACGAAGCAGTGTTGCAGAAAGAACAGACGATTGTGGATGCAAGAAACAGGTTTACAGTTTACTTTAAACAAAGTCCCTGGCAAAATCTAGATGTGAGTGGGAAATACAAACTCTCAGCATTTACTGTTAATTACAAAGGAACTTATCCACGCGTTGGAGTGCTTGTAGAAAGTGAAAAATGTAAACATGTGTGCTACTTAAGAGGATATTTAAAATCTATGTTTTTAAAGAGTCATGGTAATTTAGACTTGCTTAAAAAGGATGGATTTATTGTAACTCGATGTGGTGGATTGGACATTGTACATTTGGAAACTGAAAAACCGTTTGCAGCATTCAACACCAATGGAATTACTACATTTAATGGTAACTCGTTTGCTAAAATCGAGAATTTTAAGTTGTTCACAAGCATTCAAACAGACTATAGAGTAGAGTCGACATCGTATACGCAAGGTGACGTTGATCTGCTTAATAACATCACTATGCAGGAAATCAAAGGCCAAATAAAAATCCGAAAGTGCTCCCGGTTAGAAAGTATGGAAAAAGGAACAGAACTAATTATTAAGGGACTAAAACCAATAGTATATAGACATAAAGTTAGATATGTGTTGGAAATGGAGAATATTGACTCTTTGTTTATATCCAATTACTGGCTGGAAAAGGAACTAGAAGATTCTGATACAGATTTGAATTATCGGATCAAAATTAAGCTGGATGCTCTTAAAACTACACCAAGCAAAAATAAGGAAAGAGTTGTGTTCTGTGTGTAATTATGCATGACAAATCAAGAATTTGGGCTGCCCTGTTCGTATTAAACAAATGGATACAAAAGGGACCTAAGAGATTTAAGCAAAAATTTAAGTTAAAATGTAGAAAAATGAAAATGAATGTTATTAAAATAAAGAAAAGAGTGTATTATATGTAAAAATTGTAGATATATGTAATTAATAAAACTATTGCATGGGTACCGCTTGTGTTTCTTGTTACCCGCCTGACACTCTTAATCCAATCGTTAACTTTCGGCAGTCTTCGGCAATGCTCGGTGAGCGTGGCCTTGAAAAGTAGTTGAAACTAGTGTAGTTGAAAGTATAGTATGACCCGTTTCTTACCTATATGAGCAACGACTCCAATAATAAAGAACCAATAGATAAATGATTCCTGCATAGTTATTGGTGTATAGATTTTTAAACTTAAGTGAGGATTGGGAACGAGACAGTCATAGCCTTAAGTTAAGAATCATCCATGCATTTGCCTTAAATAAAAGTGGTAAAACCATGAAACAATATGAGTGAGGTAGAAATGAGTTTATCACGTCTCAGCTTTCTTCACAAGGTTGGTAGTTACTCCCTGCTCAAGCTAATTTAAGCTACATCTAAGACAATCTGTTTAGCATATTCGAACCTTGAACTACACTGCAGTTCTTAGCCTCAACCTTTCTTGCCATAATTATGTTTCCTATTTCCATAACAAATTAAAATCCTAGGAGTGAAAGCTAAATCCCTCAAGGTCAAAGTCTACCATGCTAACCAATTAGCCACAGGGTCACATTTTAGGGCTTATCCGACATTGTGACTATTTATTAAAACCCATGTACATAATGTTTCTGGAATATGCGTGATTACCTATGTCAATGTAGCGGTATCGGTGGTGTAGTTAATAGCTGTGCTCAAGATAACGGGTTCAAACCCTGACAAAGTCGTGGGATTTTTAAAAGCGCTAATTCCTTTAGTATGCATTCCTTCGGAGGGGCGTGGAGTAAAGCCTGCCGTCCCATGTCATACATTTGTTCCACGTAAAAGAACCTAGCACTGCAATTGGCAGTGTGTAGTAAAATTTATAGGCGATATTGGTTAATTAGTAACGCTCTATTAAGTTCCAACGTTCGCCACTTGGAGTTAGTGACAGTAGCATTTGGTAACTAAAGTTGGACCTAACTGAAATTGAACTTGTTGGGAGACCTCGGGCGTTAAATCAAAAATGCCCAGCTATGGCCATTGGCTGCAATTCATAATATATCCTCTTTGCATCGTCCATCACTAGTTATTTTGCTTTCTAAGTAGTAAAAAGTATCCTACTTCCATTAGCTTTTCACCTGTCAATTCGAAGTACTGTACATATGCATATCATTTGAGGGGTTTTGACATCGTGGTGTATAGGATTTGTGTGATAGCATGTGTTATTGTGATGACTGCAGTAGTGTGTGTATTAGTAATTGGATGAGGATTGGAAAGGATGCAGGCGGACACTTAAATTAAGAATCATCCCGGTATTCACCTGAAGTACAAGTGGGAAACCAAGGAAAACCTCCTCTCAGTTTTTCCTTACAAAGCCTAATGTAGACCAAGATTAAATTTCTTGGCAGAGCCGGAAATCAAACTCAGGCCTCCAAGGTGACGACCTAGAATGCTAGCCACTACACAACGAGGTCGTCTCTTATGATAGTCTACTTTGTACAGTCTCATGTTACGACGTTGTTGTTGTTGTTGTTGTTATGAAGGGCTTAGACATCGTGGTCTTTTATACCCCTGTACTTGGGTGTATGCAAAATGTATGCGATAATCTGTGTTATTGTGGTGTCTGTAGGATTGTGTGTATTAGTTATTCATGTAAGGATTGGGAAGGAGGCTGCCCCGGCATTAATTTAGGAACCATTCCGACATTTGCTTGGAGTAGAAGTGGGAAACCACAAAATCCATTTTTTAAGACAACCAAGGTTAAATTCTGTATTCAAAATTCATATAAAAGTTTCACTAACAGTCAAGAGCCAAGCCTTCAGCCTCGGAGATTACACGCAATGTAAGCTATCAAATTTCTGCGAACTTGCACCTACCAAGCTCCCACAGTACGCTGGAGAGAACAGTCGCCTTTCAACTCACATAGTGTTCGCTTGCAAATGAATTGTTTAAACTTGTAACAAAATTCAATCAAAACTTGTAACAAAATTCAATCATCAATCACGCGTTATAGCATGTATGTGTGGTAAGACATCATAGTCATCAGCCCCGTGTAGTTGAGAGTGTATCATTCACGTTAGTGGGTTGAGACACCATGGTCATCAGCCTCGTGTAGTTGAGAGTGTATCATTCACGTTAGTGGGGTGAGACACCATGGTCATCAGCTCAGTATAGTTGAGAGTGTATCTTTCACGTCAGTGTGTTGAAACACCATGGTCATCAGACCCGTGTAGTTGAGAGTGTATCATTCACGATAAGTGGTTGAGACACCATGATCATCAGTCCCTTGTAGTTGAATAGGAAATAAATAGTGACATATAGTTCATGAGTAGCGTGTGGTTAGAAATGTTAAAACATCGTAACAAGATTATCAACAAAAGATATGCATTACTGAGGTAAGTAACTTAATTCCAAATTCTATATTGATGTTTTCATCTTCAGTCTTTTGACTGATTGATGAGCTAATCATTTCATCCCTATATACTGTAGCTACAATACCCTACTTCCAAGGCAATCTGTTTAACATATTCTAAACATGGTCTACCCCTACAGTTCTTGCCCTTGACCCCTTCCTTCCATAACTAAGCTTGCTATTCCTGGGTGCCTTAGTCTGTGTCCTACCAACCTATCTCTTCTCTTCATTAACAGTCACCAGAAACATCTCTTCTCTCTCACTAGTCTTAATACCTCTTGGTTTGTAACCCTATGAACTTGAGTGTATGAAAGAGCTGTCTGATAACCTGTGTCACTGTAATGTCTGTACTACTGTATGTATTTGTAATAGAGGTAGGTATTGGGTAGGAAGCAGCTGTAGCCTTAAGTTAGGTACCATCCCGGCATTTCCTTAAGAGTGTAAGAGAGGAAACCCACAGAAAAACACTCTTAGAATGAGTGAGGTAGGAATTGAACCCGTCTCTTCTCAGTTTTGTCTCACAAGGCTGAGTGTACCCCGTTCTTTTAGGAGTTTTGTGATTTCATAGTCATGTAGCCCCGCGTACTTGGTTGAGTGTTGAATTTGTCTAATAACCTGTGTAACAGCAATGGCTGTATTAGTGTGTGTATTTATAATTCAGATGAGGATTGGGAAAGAGGCGGCCGTGGTCTTAATTTAGGAACTATCCAAGCATTTGCATGGAGTAAAAGTGGGAAACCACAGAAAACTACTTCCAAAATGGTTGAGGTAGGTATCAAAACCCAGCTCCTGTCAGTTTTGCCTCACAAGGGTGAGTGTACTCCGTTCCAGTTCTGAGACCAGAATTACATTTCTTGGCTGAGCAGAGAATCAAATTCAGGCTTAAGCAGTGACATGCAAGAATGCTAGCCACTACACCACAAGGAAGACATGTAGTTGTTGTTGTTGTTTCATTTGAGAGGGCTTTGACATCGTGATTATTCTGTTCCCATGTACTTGGATCAGTGTGGAATAGGTCTGATAACCTGTGTCATTGTGCTGGTTGTATTAGTGTGTGTATTTGTAATTCAGATAAGGATTGGGAAAGAGGTGGCCGTGGTCTTAATTTAGGACCTATCCAAGCATTTGCATGGAGTAAAAGTGGGAAACCACAGAAAACTACTTCCAAAATGGTTGAGGTAGGTATCAAAACCCAGCTCCTGTCAGTTTTGCCTCACAAGGGTGAGTGTACTCCGTTCCAGTTCTGAGACCAGAATTACATTTCTTGGCTGAGCAGAGAATCAAATTCAGGCTTAAGCAGTGACATGCAAGAATGCTAGCCACTACACCACAAGGAAGACATGTAGTTGTTGTTGTTGTTGTTTCATTTGAGAGGGCTTTGACATCGTGATTATTCTGTTCCCATGTACTTGGATCAGTGTGGAATAGGTCTGATAACCTGTGTCATTGTGCTGGTTGTATTAGTGTGTGTATTTGTAATTCAGATGAGGATTGGGAAAGAGGTGGCCGTGGTCTTAATTTAGGACCTATCCAAGCATTTGCATGGAGTAAAAGTGGGAAACCACAGAAAACTACTTCCAAAATGGTTGAGGTAGGTATCAAAACCCAGCTCCTGTCAGTTTTGCCTCACAAGGGTGAGTGTACTCCGTTCCAGTTCTGAGACCAGAATTACATTTCTTGGCTGAGCAGAGAATCAAATTCAGGCTTAAGCAGTGACATGCAAGAATGCTAGCCACTACACCACAAGGAAGACATGTAGTTGTTGTTGTTGTTGTTTCATTTGAGAGGGCTTTGACATCGTGATTATTCTGTTCCCATGTACTTGGATCAGTGTGGAATAGGTCTGATAACCTGTGTCATTGTGCTGGTTGTATTAGTGTGTGTATTTGTAATTCAGATGAGGATTGGGAAAGAGGTGGCCGTGGTCTTAATTTAGGACCTATCCAAGCATTTGCATGGAGTAAAAGTGGGAAACCACAGAAAACTACTTCCAAAATGGTTGAGGTAGGTATCAAAACCCAGCTCCTGTCAGTTTTGCCTCACAAGGGTGAGTGTACTCCGTTCCAGTTCTGAGACCAGAATTACATTTCTTGGCTGAGCAGAGAATCAAATTCAGGCTTAAGCAGTGACATGCAAGAATGCTAGCCACTACACCACAAGGAAGACATGTAGTTGTTGTTGTTGTTTCATTTGAGAGGGCTTTGACATCGTGATTATTCTGTTCCCATGTACTTGGATCAGTGTGGAATAGGTCTGATAACCTGTGTCATTGTGCTGGTTGTATTAATGTGTGTATTTGTAATTCAGATGAGGATTGGGAAAGAGGTGGCCGTGGTCTTAATTTAGGACCTATCCAAGCATTTGCATGGAGTAAAAGTGGGAAACCACAGAAAACTACTTCCAAAATGGTTGAGGTAGGTATCAAAACCCAGCTCCTGTCAGTTTTGCCTCACAAGGGTGAGTGTACTCCGTTCCAGTTCTGAGACCAGAATTACATTTCTTGGCTGAGCAGAGAATCAAATTCAGGCTTAAGCAGTGACATGCAAGAATGCTAGCCACTACACCACAAGGAAGACATGTAGTTGTTGTTGTTGTTTCATTTGAGAGGGCTTTGACATCGTGATTATTCTGTTCCCATGTACTTGGATCAGTGTGGAATAGGTCTGATAACCTGTGTCATTGTGCTGGTTGTATTAGTGTGTGTATTTGTAATTCAGATGAGGATTGGGAAAGAGGTGGCCGTGGTCTTAATTTAGGAACTATCCAAGCATTTGCATGGAGTAAAAGTGGGAAACCACAGAAAACTACTTCCAAAATGGTTGAGGTAGGTATCAAAACCCAGCTCCTGTCAGTTTTGCCTCACAAGGGTGAGTGTACTCCGTTCCAGTTCTGAGACCAGAATTACATTTCTTGGCTGAGCAGAGAATCAAATTCAGGCTTAAGCAGTGACATGCAAGAATGCTAGCCACTACACCACAAGGAAGACATGTAGTTGTTGTTGTTGTTTCATTTGAGAGGGCTTTGACATCGTGATTATTCTGTTCCCATGTACTTGGATCAGTGTGGAATAGGTCTGATAACCTGTGTCATTGTGCTGGTTGTATTAGTGTGTGTATTTGTAATTCAGATGAGGATTGGGAAAGAGGTGGCCGTGGTCTTAATTTAGGACCTATCCAAGCATTTGCATGGAGTAAAAGTGGGAAACCACAGAAAACTACTTCCAAAATGGTTGAGGTAGGTATCAAAACCCAGCTCCTATCAGTTTTGCCTCACAAGGCTGAGTGTACCCCGTTCCAATTCTGAGACCAGAATTTCATTTCTTGGCTGAGCTGTGAATCAAATTCAGGCTTAAGCAGTGACATGCAAGAATGCTAGCCACTACACCACAAGGAAGACATGTAGTTGTTGTTGTTGTTTCATTTGAGAGGGCTTTGACATCGTGATTATTCTGTTCCCATGTACTTGGATCAGTGTGGAATAGGTCTGATAACCTGTGTCATTGTGCTGGTTGTATTAATGTGTGTATTTGTAATTCAGATGAGGATTGGGAAAGAGGTGGCCGTGGTCTTAATTTAGGACCTATCCAAGCATTTGCATGGAGTAAAAGTGGGAAACCACAGAAAACTACTTCCAAAATGGTTGAGGTAGGTATCAAAACCCAGCTCCTGTCAGTTTTGCCTCACAAGGGTGAGTGTACTCCGTTCCAGTTCTGAGACCAGAATTACATTTCTTGGCTGAGCAGAGAATCAAATTCAGGCTTAAGCAGTGACATGCAAGAATGCTAGCCACTACACCACAAGGAAGACATGTAGTTGTTGTTGTTGTTTCATTTGAGAGGGCTTTGACATCGTGATTATTCTGTTCCCATGTACTTGGATCAGTGTGGAATAGGTCTGATAACCTGTGTCATTGTGCTGGTTGTATTAGTGTGTGTATTTGTAATTCAGATGAGGATTGGGAAAGAGGTGGCCGTGGTCTTAATTTAGGAACTATCCAAGCATTTGCATGGAGTAAAAGTGGGAAACCACAGAAAACTACTTCCAAAATGGTTGAGGTAGGTATCAAAACCCAGCTCCTGTAAGTTTTGCCTCACAAGGGTGAGTGTACTCCGTTCCAGTTCTGAGACCAGAATTACATTTCTTGGCTGAGCAGAGAATCAAATTCAGGCTTAAGCAGTGACATGCAAGAATGCTAGCCACTACACCACAAGGAAGACATGTAGTTGTTGTTGTTGTTTCATTTGAGAGGGCTTTGACATCGTGATTATTCTGTTCCCATGTACTTGGATCAGTGTGGAATAGGTCTGATAACCTGTGTCATTGTGCTGGTTGTATTAGTGTGTGTATTTGTAATTCAGATGAGGATTGGGAAAGAGGTGGCCGTGGTCTTAATTTAGGACCTATCCAAGCATTTGCATGGAGTAAAAGTGGGAAACCACAGAAAACTACTTCCAAAATGGTTGAGGTAGGTATCAAAACCCAGCTCCTATCAGTTTTGCCTCACAAGGCTGAGTGTACCCCGTTCCAATTCTGAGACCAGAATTTCATTTCTTGGCTGAGCTGTGAATCAAATTCAGGCTTAAGCGGTGACATCCAAGAATGGTAGCCACTACATCACAACGTAGACAATATAAGGCTGGTCTTGATTGTACTTGATCAATCAATAATAATAATAATAAAATATTAATAATAATATTATATATTCCATTTAGCAACTACACGGCCGACCTCTCCCTGTGACGTCATCCACGGTCTCAGGGCGCGGCGGCCATCTTGCCCATTAGCCCCTGCGCCAGCTATGACTCTCCCTCCCATAAGAATAACATAAGAGAGTTGCGCGCGGCGGCCATCTTGCACATTAGCCACTGTGCCAGAACCGCCCTTTATATCCTACTAATAAAGTTATAATTATAGTCGAACATAAACAGTCGTATGCAACTCGCCTATAATGGTAATTAAGACACTCGTATGGAAATTATAAAACTCGCTTACACTCGTTTTATAAACATACGCGTGTCTTAATTATTGCCATTATAGGCTCGTTGCATAATGTACTATGCTGCTGCTCTTCTCTTTATGCATCTTGAGTTAAGGATATGCGGAGTAAGAATAAAGTAACACATTAACTGAAGGAACTCCCCACAAAACTAACCCCGGGCTACTGGCTGTCGAGATGGTGAAAGGAATGTCCCACCCCGTTCCCTTCTTCAAATAGCCAGGCAGCATGCTTGCGTAAAATATTAGTTATTAATCTGTTGGTCAGAAAGTTGCTTACAAGGGATGTCCAACACGCAGGCGAAACCTATTTTATGTTCGACGATGTCTTAAATTATACTTAACGTCAACTGTAAATGCTAAAATATGCTGTTAAGTTCAAACAATCCTGTAGACCCTCAACATATGCAATTACATATGGGCATTTGTATTTCCAAAGTATCCGGTCCCTAGTTAGTATAGTGGAATCCCTCAAGATCTAGGCCTTGTTATTGTTCAAAACCTGATCAGGTCTGCATTTATAATATGGGACTTCCTTCTCAACAAAACGGTATCGCTGCGCAGAACCTTGATGGACTACATTCGCTATGTTGTTATCCGCTCCAAATATTCTCATCCCTCCCTATATTATTCTGTTAAGGTCCCATTCCAGTTTTGTACGCAAAATAAGGTCCCATCAACACCAACCTACACATATGGGATACCTACAGGTTCTGCATAACGCACTCACTTACTTTTTAATGCCTCACAATTAAATAAATACCTTAAAACATGTATATTTACAATGAAAGAATGCAACACGGTAACCATGGTAACAGAATCTCACAGGTCCATATACTTCTGTAAGACGCAATGCAATTCCAATTATTACATTACTGTGAAAGTTTCCAGACGGTTATAAGGTTATCACAGAACCAAATTAAGCTGTAAAATTCATCAATACATACAGTATAATGCGCTTAAAGGGATCAAGGGGCACTCTAGAATTATTTCACGCAATTTTCACGTGTGAATGTGGTACGAAAGGTCTTTTTCACCTGACAATAAAGAGTCTCCGAAAACCACATTTAAAGGCCCTTAAATTAACAGTGTCAGTGATATTCCCAGAAAACTAACTTCGCTCTGATATACCTATGAAGGAATGACATACCCCTAACCACTGCACCAGTAGCTGAATTGATAAAGTCTGATTATTCATACCAAGGATAAATCAGTCATAGCAGTCATGATTGAGATTTTGCTAAGAATATTCGCGGGCGAAGTCGCGACGGGTAATGCTAGTAATTATTATTATTACTAACTTGTCATTCATATATAAACACGAGAATGTAACACATTAAAGTGATCTCTAGGTCAGCTGACTTGTACACGGACAAAGCTATGACTTCACCACAGCTTCGGCCTCTCCCTTGACAGCCAACTTTGCACATTTTACTAACGAATGCGAACAAGTACATTTTGAAAGGAATGAGCTAATTGGTCTGCACGCGGCGCATCACTTCCAGGTCACGTGATACTGTCAAACTTAAAACACTGCGTAATTGGAACAAGTCATAACTTGGAACGTTTCGAAAAGAACATCTCCGAGAGCAAAGATTTAACTTGGAAATACAGAGCGATAACTAACAACCTTTCTCCTTTTGTCTCTGTTCGTTTGGAATAAAGGAAACATCTTTCTTTGATTTCCTGGCCGTATCGCTCATCTCTGTAAAAGCTAACTACACAAAACGGAAGAGGTCGTTGGGTCTTGAAAAGCAGGACGACCAACATGAATCTAGAGCAACGTGCTGTATCCCTACATCTATCGTAACCAAATTTCGTATGATTGAAGTTCTATGTCAACACCTCCCATTTCAAACTGTCATTGTTGCTAACTACTGAGAAATTACAGTTGAAATTTGATCCCAAGACTGGATGTAAGAGATTTTGTGGGTAGAGACTGTAGCAAGTTCAGAGATCGGACGTTCGAAACCTGACAGCGCCTGTTCTGATTCAGGTTTTTCTCCGGGTTTTACTACACTCCCAACAGGAAAATGCTGCATTACTACCCCTAATAATTACAGCTACACACACTCCTGCAGGCAGCAGAGAAGCACAGGTTATTAGACAAATTCACCATACACCCAAGTACATGGAACTAATGACCAGAAATGTCGCAATACCCTAACAACAATGTCATTGTAAATGTTGAAGCCACTGTTTCAGTGTTGCCATCAGTTGAGACTATTCCCTCGGTGAGCACAATATAGCTGCATTATGATTCTTATGACTCGTACATAAAAAATAAATAATTTAACACTGCTGAATAAAAATTAGTTGCAATCACTTCGGCAATTTTGGATTCCGTGTTTCGTTCGTCAAGCGGTGATCCTGATGACTTTGGCGAGATTTAAGTTTATTTACAAATATTAAAGACTTGGTATTATTATACTTGCTTTTCTTACTGTTTCTTCTTCTTCTTCTTCCTAGCGTTGTCCCGCTGGTGCAGGGTCCGCTTTTTTGGTCATGGACCTCCATTTTGTCCGGTTTCGTGCGTCAGCTGGATTTAGGCCGGTCATTTTTAAATCACCATTTATTGTGTCTTGCCAACGCTGTTTCGGTCGTCCTCTGGGGCCTTCAAAATCAAAATGAAGGACAGAGTTGGTAACAGTATCAGGCACTGCACGCAGGGCATGGCCATACCTTCGGAGCCGTTTCCCTCTCATTTTGTCCACAATTGGGGCGACACCCATTTGCTCCCGAATTGTGTCGTTTCTGACATGGTCAATAAGGGAGATGCCCATTGTCCAACGGAGCATTTTCATTTCCATGGCGTGTAGGTGCAGTTCTGAAATTTTGTCGGATGGTCGACATTCCACTCCATACGGCGCAACTGGCCGTACCACTGTCCGATATATCTTCGATTTGAGACGAAGTGGCATTTTCTTGTCGCAAAGCACACCCTTGACCCTACTTCCACCGCAACCAGGTTGCGTTTACCCTGGCTCTTACTTCATCATTGAAGTTGCCATCGCTCTGAAGACGAGATCCAAGGTACCTGAAGCATTCTGTCTTCACTAGATTTTCCCCGTTTGATTCCCGTCATATTAATGTAAAGTTTTGAAGCCATATTTTCCAGTGTTGCCAATACAAACTATTACTTGTAACTCTGCAGTCGGTCAACGCGGATTTCCCCAATGACTTGGTAGAATTACATAACTTAATTAGTAAATAAAATATTTTATAATTATGATCACTAGATCTATTTATAATTGGATAATTTGATGACCGCTTGACGGTTGAAGCGTGTAATCCTAAACTAACTCATCATTAATTGTTATCATAATTATTACATGCATTTATTTGGAAATTAAGTTATATTATATATGATGTGTCCCACCCAGTGATTGGACGGACTAAAGAGTTACAAGTAACACTCGTTATATAAGAGTAGTTTGTTTAGTAAATGTGTGTGAACTGAGTATGAATATTATGCTTGTGCATTCAGCTAAAACAAACTGTAGTAACATAGAACTTATCTGTTTCAGAGCACGGTCGTTGTACAGGTGGTCGTCAATTTCTCTCAGGAATGTTAAGTTATTTATTTACCGTAATTATTTATTAATTTATTTGTATTGTACTCCCCCCACCCAGTCACATTAGGCACATCTTTCTCGACCGACCGAAGAGCTACAACTGATATAATAAATACTATTGCCCGAATGTTCACAAACAATTTGAGGTTCGGCAAGGGATTGGCTGCGATACCAACTCTGTGGCATGGCTTTCTAAGCGGATGCAAAACCTATTTTGTTGTGTGTATGTATACTTCACTGGATGGTAGTGCAGTTAGGGCACTGATCATACGGCCTTAGGTCTAGAATCAACTGCGGCCGTCAATAGTAAGAAGTGTGAATAACCGGATTTTTTACAGTCGATGACTTTTTATTTTGTTTGCACAGGGAAAGTGATCTCCAGAATATGGGATACGAATACGTTCAAATTTGGTCGTAGTCCATCTTTGAGATGGTTTCCATGAATGCAATTTTCGGTTCCAGAAAAACGCTAGGATGCTTTGCTACCTTCCAATCGGCAAATCCTTATCGGATATCATCCTCTATGTGATGCCCCATTTACCCCTTAGGTGACGTTGGATCAGGATGGTTGATGATGATAATAAGAGACATCAAATTGGCAGGTGAGAACCTAAAGGAAGTAGGAGACTTCTGATACTTAGGAAGCAAAATAACCAGTGATGGACGAAGCAAAGAGGATATAAAAAGTAGACTAGCACAGGCAATGAAAGCATTTCTACAGAAATGGAATCTGTTGATATCGAATGTAGATTTGGGTATTAGGAAGCCATTTTTGAAAGCCTTTGTCTGGAGCGTGACGCTATATGGAAGTGAAACTTTGACTTTGGTGCAGCAGAAAAGAGGAGAATTGAAGCGTTTGAAATGTGGTGTTACAAAAGAATGATGAAGATCAGATGGGTAGATAGGTATTAAGACGAGTGGAAGAGAAGCGATGTTTCTGTCGACTGCTAATGAAGAGAAGAGATAGGTTGGTAGGACACATACTAAGACACCCAGGAATAGCAAGCTTAGTTATGGAGGGAAGGATCGGGGACAAGAACTGTAGGGGTAGACCAAGGTTAGAATATGTTAAACAGATTGCCTCGGATGTAGGGTGTGGTAGCTATGTAGAGATGACACGTTTAGCTCAGGACAGGGAGGCATGGAGATCTGCATCAAACCAGTTGAAAGACTGAAGACTCAAACAACAACAAGGGACCGGTGTCAGAAAGGGGATCCGGCCAAAAAGAAATACATTCGTTACGCACAGAGCCGTCTCACTTCATCCCCTACAACAATTGCTATCTCTTAAGCGTTCCTCTTGTGATGGACGCTAGTCTATATCCTATACTAATCAGTCGCTGGCTCGAGGCCAGATTGCCCTGTCCTGTCTCAATTAGCATCAGCTCCCGAAGGATCGAGGACAATACAGATAAAGACACTAATATTAACAAAGGGCCCTTAACTCACATGTCCAGGGACACATTAAGATCACATAGCGTTTGGCTCCGTTCCACGCCACAATATGCAGGTGGAATCGCCGTCCCTCAGTGACCCAGGGTGTATTGCTGTGGCACTCGTCTCTTCGAGTTTATTCTTAGGAACCCCTTTGTAATTAGAATTAATTATGTCCTTTGGGTTTTACGCTCGTACGTTGGAAATTGACCATGTTTTGATAACGTTTAATGTGACTTGATAATAGATTGGCTCATTTACATTTATTCAAGAGACGTATATATCTGGTTAATCTCGCAATTTTAAGTTTAGGTTAAGAAGATGGTATATTGGCTTTCACGGCCAGTTAATTAAAACTCAGCAATTCTTCTAGGTGTGTGCCGTGTACGCCTCAATACAGCGCTGCTTGGGTTTTTGTGGGTATCTACCCACATAACCTAACGGCGGTACTTTTGGAGGTTCCAACCAGCCTTCGGGCTGACTATCTAACAGACAGCCGTGTCTTGCGTGGGGTTTCGCCTAGGACACCAAGCTGGCTCATCAGCGGGCTCTTGGTGTCCCCGCCCGGACCCCCACAGTAGTAGCGAACTGCGTGCTACCTCCCATTTTATGAAGCGCACCTGCGCCTCGTTACTGCGAGAACTAAAAGCTCAAGCAGCTATAACCTCCCTATGAAGGCTTCCAAAAATATGGTATACTGCTTGAATTTTAGTTCTCGCAGTAAAGTGGTGCAGTTGCACTGCATATAAAGGGAGGTAGCGCGCAGTTCGCTACTCCTGTGGGGGTCCGGGCGGGGACACCAAGAGCCCGCTGATGAGCCACCTTGGTGTCCTAGGTGAAACCCTACACAAGACACGGCACAAACCTAAGTTAAGATGTTTGCAAGACAAATGAAGTGCCTGGTTTGATATGAACTTAGCTTTCCTTATTGACGATTTAATACCAATTGGTGTTTATTACATCTTAGTCAATAATTATTATTATATACAGAAATATTTTACAAACATAGATCAATTTCTTTTAGCAGCAGCAAAGTTAACTCCATTAGATTGGACACGTCATCAGAGGAACCCCAGTGAAATACTAATAACAAAGCTTTGCTCGTAATTACATTAGTTTCTTTTCGTTTTAGCAACATCGCTGAAGAAGGCATAATATTGCCGAAACTGGTACAATTCAGGAGCGAACAATCAAAGTGCGTTTTCTCCACCAAACCATTTGTTTCACAAAATGAGTACAGCTTCTATTTCTTGGAAGAACTATGATACATGTACTATTTAATTAGATTTATGTTAACATCATTTACATTGTAACATGTTGAAACAAATCTAGAACAGGAGTATTTCTTGTAATTTACCTCAAAACTTTGGAGAAAACACTGTAACGTTTCCAGAAATCTTGATTGGAAATGTTTAATTGTGAACTGGTGAAGTTGTGATAAGCCGTTGGAAGGAGACTTAATGGTAGCATTGCTAAGAAGATCCATAGGCCTAGTGTACTTGTATTGATATCTTATTGTCTCCATTCAGATTTGTAAGCATGGAGTAAGGAAACTATAGAGGAGGTATCATAATGGATGCGCAACAGACTTTATATAGGCAACACGCAAGATGGCTGCTGTTATAGTTCATCTCGTGGCCTACGTTATACTCAAGGCCTGGAAATAGAGCCGAGACTTGGTGCGCCAAACTGGTAGTTCCACTTTACGCCACTAGGATCGCGGTCCGGCGCCCTAGTTGTCTGCTTATGACTATGCGTTACATGCAACTCAAGTACATTTAATACATGTTTTTTTTAGCACTTCTTACCTGTTTTCCTCCAGTTTCCCCCAAATGATGAATACGGCTCACTCTTGACTGTATTTCACTTCACTTTAAGAATGTTTCTGTCAAGGGGCTTACTTCTTAAATTCAGAAACGTTGCACTACTGCCCGTGTGGTTCACACCAATATTCTTTAAAAGTGGCAGAAGAACTACGGAGAGAGAATTGTCAATACACACTTCGCATTTTGTGTGATCGGAAAACGTTTCAGTTAAAATATTTGTGAAATTTGACACTTAGTATTTTTCGAGACATTAAATTTACGGCTGTTGTGACAAAGTGAGAAATTGTTTCCAACAGATAAATAAAATAAGCTTTGGGATATTTTAATCCCCTTCTGTCTTGAAAATGTATTAAACTAAATGGCAGGCTTGAATTTGCTGGAGCTGATATTTTCTCTAAGCAACCTTCACAGTCTGTTCTGTTCTGCCACTCTTACAATAAATCCCGCTACCATTGCAATTGAAATGAAAGATAGAGACGCTGGCTTTTCTGAAAACAAAAATAGAGATTTCAATGCTAAAATGACAATTATAATGTTTTAGTTCAATGAACTTAATATAGGGTATATGCCTCATATTCTTACCTTGAACAGGGCTTTCAAGAATCTCCCAGACATGTGCCGGAAGCTGGGGTGTTTCTTTAGCATTGGCTGGGTTTTGCACCTTCTGCGATTTTTTAGGCTTCAGAAACTTGGTCAAGGCGCCTGTTACGACTGCATCTTCCCTCAGCTCCACATCCCCACTTCCAGAAGATGCGATAATTCCTGGGCTAAGTGTTGACTCGATGGCATGCAGGCATGATCTCACGTCTATCATGTCATTGTTACCTCCCTTATTTCTCAGGTGACTGAAGAGCAGTTCTACATCATCACTTGAGAGATTCCGCGTAAGCACATAATGGAAGCCGATACTGATTAGAAATCGTATGCAGGACACGGTTGATGAAGTAGTTAGCTCCAAAGCTTGATAAGTTTCCTTTGTAAGTCTCATCTTTTATCGGGATAACTTTGAATCTGTGACAGGTAGGGCAGAAATTCATTGGTCAGCCATGAAAGTCTCTCATCATTAACTTCACTGAAAATAAACTTGTTCATGTTTCTGGAATGAAGTCCGTGTGTGGTATTGCAGATATCATGTATATCAAACCATTTCCTAAAAATTTCCAAGAATTTTGTTGTTTCGTGTAGGCTGTCCTTATCTTCAACTTTCTCTGGGCACACGACATCCATGCTCATAAACCCAGCTATTGTCTCTGGAGTAAACACCAATTTGACTCTTCCCACATTCATTTTTTCTAAATTGCTTGGATATACAACCTTCCTGCTTAATTTTCTAACTAGTTTTACTACTAGCTTTTTCTGTAAGTGGTACAGATTCTTGAGATGATCACTAGTTATTAAATTGTCATCTATATAGAAGTTCCTACTCAGATATAGTGATCGTACATTCTTAATGATGTGACTCGGATCGAAACTAAGAAAAAGTAGCCTCTGCTCGTCTTTCGGGTGACGAATTTCATAAGTGACACCTCCGCCACACAGCGCCTCAAACATTGACACATTCACCTGACAGTTGTCCGTCACTATTCTGATGACCTTGAAACCGCATTCCTCAACCGCAGTCAGTGCGTCCAGTGTTATCCTAGATAACTGCTGCCCTGTGAGTCCACATGTAAAGTAGAACGAAACAGGTATCCTGTAGAAGGATGACAGGCCCTTGAACAGTATGACTAATAATTTATTAGCCAATTTATGTTGGATTCCAATTGCATCTTTCTCAATATCACTAATGCCGAGAAACATGTCAAAATTCTTGTCATACAATAGTCTAGACTTTATGGCCATTTCATCAATGATTAATGAACCAACCTTCCCATTATCGTGAGTCAGTGACTTTTCTTCAGCTGTCAACCTAGCTTTTGCAAGTGACGTGACACCTGTCTCTCCGTTCGTATACCCAATGTACGTTTTCAGTGTTCGTGGATGAGGAAGTTGTAAAATATTTATATCTCTAAGTAAGCGATAAGCCGACGGTGATTTATTAGAGACACAATTGTATTTACACTTTCGTTTCGTGAAAGCTCGAATTTGTTCAAGTAAGAAATTAGCCTTCAAGTCCCCACGATCCGCTTCACTCTTGAGCTTCGATATTTGAACATCGAGTTTGTCCTGACGTTGCACTGAATGTAATTTTTGTTTCAATGAAATTATCTTATGATTCAATGACTTAATTGTAGTTCTGAATACTGTATTTTTCTTAGTGCCCTCCTTAATTTTAATTTTGTTGACTTGCAATGAGTTTGCTTGATTGTAGAACATTGCGTTCCTACACTAACACGTGGTTGATCATGGTTTTCTTCAATTCGTTCATCCAAATAGTCTTCCGTAAAATTTAAATTACCTGAACATTTATTTTTATTGTTGATATGTACGTCTCTATCGACACGTGCTCTTTTGCGCGTATTTCTATTTATTTGTTCTTGTTTATGTTCGGGGTAGTCCTCAAAAACCGTCGGAAATGCGTTCGGTAAGAGCGTTCTCTTAGTAGTATTTATACTAAAATCAGAGTCCTTGAAATGCTTGCTACAAATTCTAGATGACTGTTTTGGTGTCCACAAAGACCCTGGTTTTACCCTCTCACGTGAAACAGCTAGAACCCATAGTTTCAGTACGTCATTGTTCAATGGAAATTTATGAAACGAAAGTCCATTGCCTTTAACTTGACGAGATTTACAATACGGCACGCTACAGTACACCATTTTTGACGAACACAATAATAACACTAATATTTACACATAAGTTACTCTATTAAAATCATTCAGTGATTTATATCTCAAGTATTTATCACACATACTTGTCACATTTACGCTAGTACACTGGATTAAAACTTGATTTTCAGTACGTCTTGTTCATAAAGACCACTTAGCACCCTTCTCAATATCAGTCTTACAGTAGTCTATTGCTCTTAACGAAAGCACAACTATAATACGACACGCTTCGCCAGTCAATTTTAAACTCACCTTAGCTTTCTCACTCATTAGGACACCTTATTTACCGCCAAATACAGACACACTAATCACATTGTACGTAATGCAAACGGTACGATTAAGGGCGCCAGACAGCGAACCTAGTGGCAAAATGCGGAACAAGTTCGAACCATCGCTCGCAATGTTGTCTGGCGCCTCATTTCCAGGCCTTGTATATAACGTAGGCCACGGTTCATCTACTGTAAGTTTGCACTTTTTTGACAGCTAGGGTTGCCAACCTTCATAAGGAAAGACTCAATTTATAACCTGTAGTCGATAACAAATATATATTTGTTTCATTTACATGTAAGTATTTTTCAGGTTATTTTTTCGCTTGTTCCAATAATTGTGAATATATTGGCAACATATTCTGTCGGCCAGACTGAAAAGTTGCATTAACAAACCGAACTACTACGTGCTCGTGGCTTGGGTGTGCGGTTGGTAATGGACGCTTTACTGTGTTCATCCGCTTGAGAAAATAACGTGTTAATTATATTAAATAATAATAACCACGAACCTACTACGTTGTCGTAGGAAGGCGGAGAGGTGATACTCCGACGTGGCGCGTCCCAGGTGGCGGATAGGGGGGTCCTCACCAGTTTTGCTGGCGGACTTGAGCGAAATAAAATAGCTCTCGCGGACCAAACACACTCCCATTTCTCATCAAACATCCTATCATATTCCATTCATCACCTTTCCAGATCACATCTGGAATTGTAATCCCTGACTACGGTCAGATCATGGGTTCTAGACCAGACAATCAACTCAAGTATGAACAGTCTTCTAATGAACTCTTCCACCGTAAGGCACCATTCGGATACGGTGGGGTGCCGCGTAGAAGAGTCAGGTGAGTCGGAGCGCCTGGAAGCCCGAAAGTCCAAATACAAACTCAAAATTAACAAACATAGGGAATTTTCATTCTTTGCAACATTAAACATAAATTCGTTAATTAAAATTGGAAAACTTAAGCATTCAACCGATATATGGGACCAACGCAAGATCTTAATAACAGCACTTCAAGAACTTAGTAACACAGATCAAGACCCCATTGAATCTGGAGGATACCGTCTCTACAAGGGACCTCCAGGACCACGAGTAATGAAAAATGTCCCCCAATTTGGTATGGGATTTTTAGTACATACCAGTATTATTGATTCAGTGGAAGACTTTTCGTCGAACTCATCAAGGTTAGCAACTTTAACAATTAGGACAGGAAACAAAATATACTCTTTGATAAACGTTCATGCCGCAACTAATGACAAGAATGTCAAAACATTTAGAGATGAAATGGACAATTTTTGGGAAGAACTTGCGTTATTAATATCAAACATTCCAGACACTCGTGTTAAAACCATGCTTGGGGATTTTAATGCAAAAATTGGTCAAGAAAGAAAATTTCGTCCAATAGTAGGTAAGTGGCCAGCTCACAAATTCACTAACAAGAATGGTCGAAGATTAATCACCCTTTGTGAAGAACATGGCCTACGTCTCGAAACTACTAGATTTAAGCGAAGACCACACAAACATATGACCTGGAAATGCCCTAATAGTGCACTAGGGGAATTCCAGATAGACCATGTTGCAATGGATAAAAAGTTCTACAAAGAAATATATAACGTGAAGGTACTACGTGGGGTCGATGTTGACTCTGATCATTATATTTCCAAGATAAAGATCAAGTTAACTCCACGACGTAAACAAAAATCGTCAAACTCGACCCTGCAAAGGCAATATGACCCTAGTTATTTAATAAATAATGTGTCCTATAAGGAAAAGTCTAAAACTCTCTTAAGTGACAAGCTAGAAACGATGGTTGACACACTGAAAACCGTTGCTGTCGAAATTGCCCCTATTAGGAAAAGGAAAAAGCATGCATGGTGGAATGCGAAATGTGATGCTGCAATTCGGAAAAGACACACAGCATGGCTCAATGATCAGCAAAAGAGGACCACACAATCGCGAGAAGAATTAACCATTGTTCGAAGGGAAACTGCCAAAGAAATTAGGAGAATTACAAGAGAAAATCAAAAAAAGTTCATACAAATTATTGATGATTCCTTTAAGCAACACAAAACAAGGGACTATTACAGGACATTTCGTCAATATCATTCTAAATACAGCCCTCCTACACTATTAATGAAAGATAAATCAGGTAAACTAGCCCACAATGATACTGATAATGCTAAAATTCTAGCAGATTATTTTAGAGAACTACTAAATGCTGATGAAACTAAGGAATATCTTGATTTTGAGCCTAATCCAAAAAATAAAACAAATTTACAGAACATTATTCCTCCTGACTTGACTGAAGTATGAGCAGCGATTAATTGGCTCAAAAATTATAGATCAGCAGGAGAGAATTCATTGGTAGCAGAACTATGGAAATATGCAAATGAACAAACCATCTCCAACCTCGATAAACGCCTCATCGATGTATGGAATTCGGAACAAATACCAGAGGAATGGAGAATGGCTGTAATCCACCCAATTCATAAAAAGGGTGATAGATCAGACCCGAACACCTACCATGGGATTTCTTTGCTTGATGTAACATACAAGATTCTATCAAGAATTATCTTGACAAGAATTCAACAACAACTCGATCAAGAACTAGGAGAATATCAAGGAGGGTTCCGATCAGGTCGCAGCTGTCCGGATCAGATCATCAGTCTGAAATGGATAATGAAATATCATAGAATGAGACAAAAGGATTTGGTCATTACTTTTGTGGAATTTAAGAAAGCTTATGACAGTATCCATCGAGGGTCATTACTTAACATCCTTAGGGAATTTGGGTTACATCAAAAGCTTATCAACCTCATCGGCGTTACTTTGAAATATACTAAATCAAAAGTTAAATTTCGAGGCGCCTTGTCTGAACCATTTGATATCCGGACTGGACTTCGACAGGGAGATGGTCTATCACCGTTATTATTTAATAGTGTTCTTGAAAAGATCATGCGTGAGTGGAACAAATCATGTCCTCCAAATGTAAAGATTGGTACTAATATAAATCTGAATTTCTTGGCCTTTGCGGATGACCTTGCACTGCTTGCAACCAGTATAGATGAGGCTAAACACCAAATTGAAGAACTTGGGTCTATTGCAGCCAAAGTAGGACTTCAAATTTCATTTGAAAAGACTGAAATAATGGCATCCTTTGATGTGGAAACACAAGCTATTACATTGATCAACAATAAAGAAATTAAAGTTGTACATAAATTTAAATATTTAGGGGAGATTATAACATGGAATTTGAATGAGAAAGCGTCAATCGAAAATAGAACAACAAAGTTAAGACAAGCGCAATATATTACTTGGTCTAGTTACAAAAAAAATCACTCTCCATAAATGCCAAATTACGACATTTCGAATCAGTTATTAAACCGGAAGCAATATATGCTTGTGAAACACTTTTCAAGTTAAACACTCGATCAGTTACTGACACATTACAGAAGATTGATAGAATAATTCTCAGAACTATAATTAATAAAAAAACATCAGGTGGATGGTCAATGGCGTCTATTACCAAATGAAGTGGTTTATAAAGAAACTGAGTCTATAGTCGATACTATGCGATAAAGGCGAATTGCTTTTTTTTGTCATATCTCACGCCTGCCGGATACCAGACAATTAAAAGTATTGTTTAATTATTTTTTCAAAAGTAAAACAAAGAACTCTTGGTTTATGGAAATTCAAAATGATCTGGATGAACTCGGCTTGACCATGTCCCAAATTGCTAACAAAGATGAGAAGAATATCTTGAAAAACAAGAACATCCGACTTCCCTTAAAAACCTTTACCCGCAAAACTTACACCATAAGCGATGCAGAGAGAGCGGCAAGGTCGACTAGAATGAAAATGTTTTGGGATAAGAAGAAAAATAAGAAGCTGAATCTTTAATATTGCTTTTGAGATATGTATGATGAACCCGCTGAGCTAAGGTTCATGTGATATTTTTCATGACAACACATTTATGATGGGATGTATTACCTTTGAACACACCCAGAAAGCAACCAGAAGCTGAGAGCTTATACTATTCTCTTTGGAGTAGCGAAGGATCGCTCTTTTGACTTTGATGAAGTCGGCTAATTATTTATCTGAGGTCTTATTAATCAACTTTACCTTTCTACGAGACTCAGAATATTCCATTTCGTCATTCAGTATTTTTGAAACATTTTGGAGAATGTTTTTTCGCTTTAAGGTACGGTAATATCATTGCAGATGCGCAAGAAGGGATGTAAATAGTCGCTCAACGACTTAGTTTGACGACTTGATTCCACGAGGAACGCAGTTCCGTGCACTATGTCTTGAGAATCCGCCCGGTGGAGGCGTGTTGAAATACCCGTCGTGTAAGACGTGGGAAAAGTCCGCTTTATAGCGAGGAATTTTTATCAAGTGTCATCGAGCACCATCGTACTATGCATCACGATTTGTAAAGTGTAGTGATCAGCACAAATAGCATTGTGAACTTATTTGAAACATATTGTGAATTTTCTACGATTCTGTAGCACCACATTTTTTGTACCCACGTGATTTGTGGAGGGCTGAAGCCTAGTGTTAAATATACATGTAATCGTGGTAACGTTGCATTAAACGAGTGTTACACTGAATACGCATTGTATATAAATTACTGCAGTGGATTTATCCGCATGAATTCGACGCCAGTTTCACGGATGCCACGTGATTGCAAAAGTAGAGTCTGTGCACGTGTGAACCAGCAGATCAGTGCATGGCCATTTATTAATGATATCTGCAAAGTGTAGAGGCTGTGTTTCTAGATATTTGTGTAACGCCTGTGATAGCTACAAAGCACACCGCAATTTTCAAGTACTAATGAAATACATGATGTCTAATATTACCGACCACGTGTTCGACATTTATAACACCATGTTCGAGTCGGAGACAATGGGCTAAGTACCGTTATGGTATGAGGGAGATGTCTCGGATGGAACGAGCATGATTTGGAACTTCAAGAACGTCGAACGAGAAGGAAGGAATCGAGGATGCCTTTCCTAGGCATGTCCAACCCATTCACGATGTCAACTACAGGGACAGACCGAACCCTGGTCTTTAGGAGAGCCAAGATGGAAGTTCTGATACGGACGATGCCAATCCTGAAAGCCAGAGGATCTTTTGTTCAACCCTTGTCGTTGGACAGAGAGCTAAGTGTGGGCTCCTTCATATCGTGAGTTTCTACAACCCTTCTTTGTTCTAGTCATTGGTGGTATATTTCGATTAGTGTAGATTGTAAATCAACCGAACTTAGTGACAGCCATTTCATAGGTAGGGAATGTAATTAGTATAATTAGATGTTATTTATCCACAGTGATTGTGAGCCACCCTTGGGTTTGATATTTTGTTCAACCCTGGTGCAACCTGATGGACGTCATAGGACGCCAATTCCTGTCTATTGCTAAACGTGACCGTAGTCATTCCAAGGCTACTTTGTTTAACCCTATCTGGGGTGATTTTCGAGTCTTAGCAGACTCCTGTTACGGCAAACTGATGCCATGATCATAATTCTTTAACTGCACTCATAGCAGACAGTCAATGTTACGCCCCTGACTTCATTAGAGAAGTCGTATCATTTAGGTAATCGACTGTAATTACCAGTTTTGTAACTGCATTTATATTTCATTCAGGATGTGCTCAGAAGCCATCCAGGTCAAGTGTAGACCTTGCAAGTAAAAGGGATGTTTCGTTGTAGCCTAGCATCAAACCCAGTTCCCAACGTATCATTAAGCAAATCCAGCAGAGTGGAGTTTGTGCCATAATATTATTTTGTTTGTGTCAAGTGTGATGACACGTGATTATTTGAATGTTTGACACAAGAAACTAATGAAGTATTTTATCTTTGAGAGCAAAGAGCTCCAGCAATGAGTGACATTGCTATCTTTTAAACGTCTTTGCTATGAAAGACAGAGTTATATGTTTGTATTCAGCTTTATAGCGTGCTCTTAATGCACACATTCTTTGATGTTTATAACCTATGGTAAAGGTATTATTATGAGGCCAGTTTCATAGTTATTTTCTTGCCAGAATTGCCGGCCCAGTCAACGTGTTGTGTCTAATAGTGCAGGGAGCCTGCAACTTGCTGTGACTCAGACAGGTTTGTGAATATTTCCCAGCGCACGAGTGAGAGCGCTTGCTTCCAAGTGAGACAGACTTATGTTAACACAGGACAGAATGCTTGTAGCATTCATTTATTTTTCATTGCATTGATAGCTCATGGAACCCAGAGTCCATTTCTGTATCTGCTCACATGTTCTTTAGATTGTCATTTGTTAGTTAAACGCCTTTTGCGTGTACCGTTGTTTCGACGAGTACAGTTATGTCAGGATTCTTATTTTATGTTGGAGGCTAGCCCCGTGATGAGGGTTTTTCATGTGTGAAGGTATTTTGTGTACCATGTCCGGGACTGTTCCCGTCGACCAGATATTTAGGGAGGGTAACTGATGTGTCCAGGCCCGTCCCAGAGTTATTGAACGTGAGCTGTGCGCCGCTAGTAACTTGTGTTATTGTGTGTCCGAGTTGTCATTGCTCGTTGATTGTATTCCGACTTTTGAGCCGAGGCTTTTTGGCAGAGATGATCTCGTAGGAGACGCTCCGTGCCAGGCTAGTCAGCTGTTATTCACCATAAACCAACGATAATTTAAACCGACATCTTAATAATAAAACGCATAATTTTGATAAACAAAATATAACTAAGGAATCCTCTCTATTTAACCTTGTTCATTTGCATTTGGAACCTGCTGACATAGCCGTGCCAATGAAAGTATTTCCTGGAGGAAATGACTTTAGGACAGCTGACACTTTTTGTAGCGACAGAGTCTTGCTCGAACCTTTAGTTCGTAGCTGGTGGAGCGCAGGCCATACGATGTTAGACGTAGGCTTCACTACGCAGTCGTCACCGTAATTACACACGTTAAATGACTATGGCTTACAAACAGTAAACAAAGGTGTAGGTAGGCCTTGAATAAAACTGTGGTCTTGTATTTATTGATTTATTGATGTAAAAGTGTATAAATCCTCTATGCCACCTTTTGTGTACTGATTAGCACCCAGTTTGTAAGAGTGTCTTAGATATTTTTTATGGCTTGTCACATAGCTTTGATTGTAATTGTTTGATATTACGGACGTCACCGCCGTAAATTTTGTAATTAATTGGTAGGACTTAGCTAGATGAATTAATATTAAATGTAAATGTGGAAATGGTATCATCCTAATTCAGATTTGTTTTGCTGCCCTGTTAAATGTAAATTCCGATATTAGCTTGATCTTGTAACTTGACCTAGTTTTTTTTTGCCGTACCATTTTTCCTAGTGTTGCTGTTGTTGCTTTAATTATTGTGAGATAGATCTTTCGCGAGGGTTTACTGTAACTTCTCAGGTAGGGATCAGCTCTTTATTTTCCATTATTTATTAGCTTGCGGATTAGCCGATGGAATCCCTCCGAACTAGGATAGGGGTTTGTTGATTTTAAAATAAATCTTCACGATGTTTTACATAAGTCTGGATGTTTCTTTTCTCAGTCTAGCTTTTAAGGTGAACCTTTCCTTAGGCAGTCTATGACCTTTGTCACCATGTACCACGATCCCCATGGATGATGGATTCTCGTGCCGCTTTGGCCTGTTTGGAAGTTCACCTGATCCTCTCGGCAATTAGGTCCGGCGGATGAGATGTTAGGGAAGTCATTTCGGTTGTTGGCTGTCCTGGCAGCTCCTCTGACGGGCACAATATACTTGTTTTGGTTAAGTGCTCCAATGAGGGCGTAACATATGTAAATAAATAAATAAATAAATAAAAATAATAATAATAATAATTATAATTGATAATATAGCGCAAAGTCGTCTGAAAGTATTATTTCCATATGAACGCGTGTTCACTTTTCAGAACAATATATAGTGATTATCTTAAATGTTCAGTAAATATGTAGCCAGAGATGTCTCCAGGTCGAATATCTTTGTTTTGAATATCGAGTCGGATGCAGATATGGAATTTCTTGTTCAAGATATTTATTTTATTTCTCTCTTTTTGTAGGTAAAATAAAAGGCAGCAAAACTATTAATTTCTCCAAGTACATTGGCCTGATGAATAATTTCCATATGGCATGATTTGTGCAAAAAGTAGGCCTAAAATATGAGTTGTTGTGTAGGCCTAAAAGTTAACTTACATGGTGAAATATTTCGTACGTTTTATTTTAATATCAATCCAACAGGTCAAGTAATGATCGTGTCGTCTAAAGGACATCTTACACCATACCTTAGTAAGCATTTTCCTCGAGCTGTGAAATGATGGGCCTAAAATAATTCCACTCTCACATTTAAGTCATCAGCTGCTGTGTCATAGCCAAGGTCTTGCTCATAGGGCGTCCAATGATGTAACATTCTGTCAGCGAGCCGTCAGTGGGTGTGCTGTTAGAACGATTATTTGATAAATGTCACAAAGAAATACAAGTTTCCTTTAAAAAGTGCAATGAATTGATATTGCGGGATGAATGTAGGTTTAGGCAGCTCATAACAGCTGTTGACACGTTGACGGAATACAGCGGACGTTGCTGGCTGCCACGTGGATGATAGCTCATTGGCTGGAATGCACGTGGTAGAGGCGGATTGATATGTTCTGTAGGAGTGTTTGTTCCCGCGAGAACTGTCAAAAAAGTGCAACCTTACAGTAGATGAACTTTACTATGGGATTTGAAGTAGTGGTGAGACGCAGAACTAAATAATTTTTATACAGATGACGTGCATGAATGCTGCCGCTGTTTTCGAACTTTTGTAGTGGTGATTTAGCGAACTACAGGGAATAGATAGTCTAGAAAGAGAGCATATTTTAATTGTCATTTAGACTTTCAACATTATGCATATTTTAATTGTTTATTTACTCGAGGAGAAGATATAATATGATGCGAGGAAAAGTAGAAGATTATCGGTGACTGTAACGACAGTCGGAGAAAACTAATCTGTATGATAAGATTGAATTTGAGTTGCCAGTAATTATGTACCTCATGTCCGAAGAATGGTAGCAGCAGCATCTGAGAAGAAACGGCAAGAAACCGATTCAAGGCATCCACTTTTCGGCCAACAACCAGCCCGACAGAGACTTAAGTCCAGAAACAGCTTTTTGAGGGGAGTAACAGCCCTCGAAGGCTCACAATAAGCTGCCCGTGTGAAGATATGGAAGACAGAGATCACTGACCCAATTATTCCTCTATCAGAAAATATGGCACCAGGTCACAACTTGCCATATGGAATTTGGAAATCATTGAACAGGCTGAGGACGGGGGTTTCACGCTGCAAGAACAATCTCAAGAAATGGAACATGCTCGTCAACAATGATGAGTTCTGTGACTGCAGCATTTTACAAGACCCAGAACACCTGCTGATCTGCCCCTTGATGGAGAACATATGTTCAAAAGACGATCTATTGCTGCAAATGCTAATGCTATAACTGTTGCTACTTACTGGCAAAATCTAATTTGAATTGGACATGGAAAATAAATAAATGCAAGGAATAGGATTCAAAGAGGAATACTAAATGCAAAAGCGATGAAAATCAAGAAAATAAAGTACATTGTGATGTAACATCCAGAAAGGGTGTTTGTCCGAACCCAGGAAGTGATAGTTTTCTGCTATCAATAGAAAGTGTTATCTCATTCATGTAATAACTACAGTCAGCTCAATTCCTATGGACCTCAGTCCCACCATATGTCGTATTTTGTCACCTCATGTGTAAGTTAATAATAAAAATTACGAGTCATACACTAGTCGCGTATGATGTGTAACATCTGACATAGAAGAAACCTCACGTGAAATTGTTGATACACCGGTATTTTATACTATTGTTGGCACAAATATTAATCTATTGCAAAAGGGAGTGTTTTACAGATATTGTAGTTTATAATAGGGAACTCAATTTTTTAGATGATTTGTAGCTTCCACCAGCACTAACCTAAATAAAGAATACGATATGGACCAACTAGATTAATAGACGCGACACCGCTCATAACCTTAAATTCCTTATAAACAGGTCCTCTTGATTCACAGACCAACACGTAATTTCTTAAGGATTCTGTTAAAATGAGTCATATTGATATGATAAATATCGTTTAAAATGAAAATCTGGTAGCAAAAATATCCACCCCGTCCGGGAATCGAACCCGAGATCTCTAGATTCACAGTCATAGGCGCTAACCCCACGGCTATTCCGACTACGCAAATATTGTGCACAAGATGGTGACTTATTTCCACGTTCCAATAATACTGCATTACGGAATTAAGTTCCATTTATATTTTGCTTGTTTCGATAATGTTCTTCTTTTCTTCTTTTCTTCTTCTTAGTCGTTTACCCTCCAGGTTGGTGGAACCCACGGACTCAGCGAGGGAACTCACCATTACCGCCTCGACGGGCAGTGTCCCTAGAGCTGGGAACATCTAATCGGAGTGGATACAACTGGTGAGGTGTGATTGGCACCTCGCCCAGGCAGCCTCACATGTAAAGCGAACAGGGGCCTCATGAGGGAAGGTAGTGGATGGTCAGGATGGATAGGCAAGGAAGAGGGAAGGTGGCGGCCGTGGCCTTGAAGAAGGGACCATCCCGGCATTTGCTCGAAGACGAAGTGGGAAACCACGGAAAACCACTTCGAGGATGGCTGAGGTGGGAATCGAACCCCCTCTACTCATTTGGAACACCCGAGGCTGAGTAGACCCCGTTCCAGTCCTCATACCACTTTTCAAATTTCGTGGCAGAGCCGGGAATCGAACCCAGGACGTGAGGGGCGGCAGCTAGCTATGCTGACCGCTACGCTACGGAGGCGACTCTTCGATAATGTTCCTGCGTGAAATTGAGTTTAAAATTCCTTGTGAATAGGCCCTCTTGTGAGTAAAGAGAATGTATTCAGTAATAGTTCATGAAGGCTTGCTCAATTCTCGTATAACCACAACGATTATATTATATTGATGACTGCATTACCGTTATGTGGGTTAATATTTGAATAGGCATTGTGCAGAAACATAATACAATGTTTAATATTAAGGCATTTTACCATTTAAATACTGATACGAAGACTTCGAACATGTTCCATGTGCTTTGTTTCAATCACTTGACACCAGAGTTCGTATGAGCGTTTACCGTTCAGTATGTCATATACATTCCACATGGCCGAGAGTACGTCATGGTATCAATTTCCGACACCGTGCGCTCATTGTTTCTCCTACCACTGCCAGCTGGATCTTAACACTGCCAGCTGGATCGATCGAGTTGGCAGTGCGTATTACACTAACGTTCGATACACCACTGCCAGCTAGCACACTTCCGTTCGATTGAACGGAAGTGTGCCAGTTGGTGCCACCTCGATCGTTCCGATCCACTTCCGTCGCATTTTTCAAAATCAATCCCACAAAAATATCCAGCAACCGAGTGGAAAGATGTTACACATCAAGTGTCTTGCCACTCATCTAATGATCCTGGTTGGTGATTATGTCACCCCATTCCCACGAGAAGGGAGAGTTTTCATGTGTTCTACCAAATAGTATTTGTTTAATTGTTCACAAGCATTCAGCTTATGAACTGGCGCCCACCCAAAATATTATTGTATTACTTCTGATTGGTTATTTCACACGACGTTACATTTAAAATATTACAACACCTCATGATTGAAAGCGGTGAAGAATTACCTTTTGATTGAAAGTGAAGTGGAGAGAACTCTTTTGAATTGAATGATACCAAAATTCTTGAAAACTGAGTTTTAAACTTTTATTAGCCCATATGAATACATCTTAAAGATTTAGGTAAAAAAGAAAATGTTGAAATAATATAAGGCTGACTGATATTAAAACAAAGCACAACCATATCATGACCTAAGTTCTGTCATTACGGGTTCTGCAGCTTTACTACAAACAACACGATTATAACCTCTAAACAAAGCAAACAAAATGGCCGGCCAATCAGATGTCAGCCTAGGCAGCAGATGATTGGTTGAAGGGAGAAAATACCATTTGTTCGAAAACAATTTATGGAGTAAAACCCTTTTGATTGAAACTGTGATTTTGAACCTCTAGATATAACGGGATAAAACGTATTTTTAAAGAAAACATTGTTAAACCATTAAAAAATTCTCGTCTGAGGGGGGGGGGGGGGAGGGGGGGGGTGAGAGGGGGAGGGGGAACAACGCATTTTGATGGTTAGCTCAACAATTATGGTGATTGAAGCCATTTTTCATTGTTGACTTAATAAACTAAAGTTTGATGCTTTTCAGTCGGTCAACACGATTGAACATGATATGTATTTATTAATCTCATGTAATGTTTTTCAGGATCAGGGATTAACCCAGCTCATTTGGGTACAATCGTGTTGATCGACTGAAAAGCATCAAACTTTAATCTCCACCATTATCCCTTACTATATTATTCTGCTGAGGTCCCATTCCAGTTTTGTACCGAAAATAAGGTCCCATTAACACCACTCTACACATATGGGGTACCTACAGCTTCAGCATAACACACTCACTTACTCTTTAAATGCCTCACAATTAAATAAATACCTTAAAACATGTATATTTACAATGAAATAATGAAAGAATGCAAGACGGTAACCATGGTAACAGAATCTCACAGGTCCATCTATTTCTGTAAGACGCAATGCAATCCCAATTATTACATTACTGTGAAAGTTTCCAGACGGTTATAAGGTTATCACTCAACCAGAAATTCATCAATGCATACAGTATAATGCGCTTAAGGGGGTCAAGGGGCACTCTTGAATTTCTTCACGCAATGTTCACGTGTGAGTGTGGTACGAAAGGTCTTTTTCACCCGACTATAAAGGGTCTCGGAAAACCACATTTAAAGGCCCTTAAATTAACCGTGTCTGTTATATTCCCAGAAAACTAACTTCGCTCTGATATACCTATGAAGGAATGACAAACCCCTAACCACTGCACCAGTAGCTGAATTGATTGAAGTCTGATTATTCATACCAAGGATACATCAGTCATAGCATTCATGATTGAGATATTGATAAGTGTACTCTTTACAACTAGAATAGTTGCTGGCGAAGCCGAGACGAGTAATGCTAGTGTACCTAGGTATATTAATTTATTTATCATTGACTAAGATGTGATACAATTATTAAATACCAATTAGATTACATCGTCAATGAGGACTCACTGCGCATCTATTCGATTGTGAAAGCACGCTCACACACAGCTACACTAGACGTATGGACCTCTGTCAATCAGGTGAAACATAGACTCTTCGATTGGAATGAAGATGCTCATTGTTGTGGGAGGAACCGCGAAGTAATTTATCCCTTAAATTGAAAGCTGTACCAAATGTTGTGGACATTAGAATGTGTGGTTATAACACATTAATACACTGAATATTTATGTTGTTGGTGGTAGCACGTTATGTATACAAGGTGATTCATGATTCCTATTACAAACTTCTGGGGGTTGTAGAGGGGACTACGAATATCTCTGAATAGGGACCCTTGTCCGGACATTTATCGCTTCGATACCAAATTGGTTTGAAGATCACTTTCATTTTACATCGCCCGCTTCACGGAACGCAAATAACATTGGCTGAGTGCAACCTCTGCAGTCCCCTGATGCCATACAGTACGTACGTCTTCTGTTTACAAACCGTAGTGACAGTGAGTCCACTTTGACAGCAGTTGTGATGCAGTCAGATCGCAGTAATCTACAGTACGAGACCGCAGTCCAATGATGTGCCGAATGCTCATTTACAAACAGTAATGACAGTGAGTTTGCTTTGACAGGTCGAGGTAGTCCAATTTCGTGGCCACCATGATCGCCAGATTTAACTCACCTCAACCTTTTTCTGTGGGGCCACATGAAGAACCTTGTTTATGAGACCCCTGTCGAGTCGGAAGAAGAATTTGTTGCACGCGTTCTGGCGGCAGAGCACGTTATTGAGCATACACCAGGTCTCGTGGGACGTGTGTATGACAACATGCTGCAATGAATAGCAGGGTCGCCACGTGGAACAACACTATACGTGTCTGTAGTGAAGTGGGAGATGTGCAATCGAGTCAAACCGATTTGGTGTCGAAACGATACATGTCCGGACATGGGTTCCTAATCAAAATGTGATCTACTTAGTCCCCTCTACAACCCCCAGAAGTTTGTAATAGGAATTATGAATCACCCTGTATATGACTACCCACGATCATGGAGATTATATCATGAACAATGACATGGAAATTCTATATCGTGAGCAGTCCGTTGCTTCCATCAACTCCCGCCAGGATGAGTGACTTGGTGCTGCTGCGACACAGACTCCTCGTGCTCGCCACAAATGGACCAATCTATTCCGAGTTTCACAAAGCTCATGTATATTAATTACACCCTGTATAATCAGTGTTCACCGACGGAATACAAACATTGTGATGTAATCGTGGAGCGCGGCCAACACGCCTGCGGGTGTTGGAAATGTTAGCTATTGTAACTCGCAACAAGCTGATAAAAATAACAAAGCAATATCACGGTGGCATATTGATTGTGCCAGGTAAACAATGCGCCCTCACTCTGACGAGAACTTGGCCGTCACTCTTTAATTAACACAATTCGCTCTTGTGAATAGTTATAATCCAAATACTGGCTGTTCTATGGCACAGTTGTACTTTCATGGCCTGTGAGTCTTGGTAGAGCTCACTACGCAATGATCGGGAATTCTATACAAGGTCTGAATCGCACTGTACAATCCAGAGGAGCGGACTGTCCCTGTAGACACTGGTCTATAATAATAATAATAATATCGTATGGCCTCAGGCCATGAAACTCAAGGAGGTTAGATATCTAAGTTCCTTGACACTATAGCGCTTTCTAGTAGAGAACGGAGGAACATTTTTGTGTTGGTGGAAAATCCCGAGATTAATTTTGCCATTATGAACACGGCCTACTGAATTCAAATGGGTTCTACATACAATACAATACAATTTTAGCACAGACCAACTATTTCATATTTAGAAAATTGCATCATCATGGATATATATGCACACAAAATGGCGGCTGTATATTATTCACAAGAATGGGGTTTCTATAGTAACTCGCGGAAATATTTTTACATTTTAATAATTGTTTTTTTAATGTGGTCCTAGATGTCATGGCAACAAAATGTACTACAATGATTGAAATATTTCAAGAAGAAATATTATTTTGAGATTTTTTAAATAATGGGTCTAAAAATCTATAAAATTTTCATTGTAAATAATTTATCTATATCTATCTATATATATAAAGCACAAAGCTTGTCTGTCTGTCTGTCTGTCTGTCTGTCTGTCTGTCTGTCTGTCTGTCTGTTATGTATACAAATCTACACCGTTTCACCGATCTGAACCAAAATTTGTATACTTACCCTTTGGAACCCTGCGGGTAACCCTGTCAACATTAAATTTCGGACAGACCACCCTATGCCCTGCATTTAGGCCCTTTTGCACAAATCTACACCGTTTCACCGATCTGAACCAAAAGTTGTATATTTAACCTTTGGAACCCTGCGAGTAACACTGTCCACTTGAAATTTCGGACAGACCACCCCATTCCCTGCATTTAGGCCCTTTGGTCCAAATCCACACCGTTTCACCGATCTCAACCAAAATTTGTATATTTACCCTTTGGAACCCTGCGAGTAACACTGACCACTTAAAATTTCGGACAGACCACCCCATTCCCTGCATTTAGGCCCTTTGGTCCAAATCTACACCGTTTCACCGATCAGAACCAAAATTCGTATTCTTACCCTTTGGTGCCCTGCGAGTAACACTGTCTGCTTGAAATTGCGGACAGACCACTCCATTCCCTGCATTTAGGCCCTTTGGCCCAAATCTACACCGTTTCACCGATCTCAACCAAAATTTGTATATTTACCCTATGGAACACTGCGACTAACACTGTCTGCTTGAAATTTCGGACAGACCACGCCATTCCCTGCATTTAGGCCCTTTTTGCACAAATCTACACCGTTTCACCGATCTGAACCAAAATGTGTATACTTACCCTTTGGAACCCTGCGAGTAACACTGTCTGCTTGAAATTGCGGACAGACCACTCCATTCCCTGCATTTAGGCCCTTTGGCCCAAATCTACACCGTTCCACCGATCTCAACCAAAATTTGTATATTTACCCTTTGGAACACTGCGACTAACACTGTCTGCTTGAAATTGCGGAGAGGCTACTCCATCCCCTGCATTTAGGCCCTTTGGCACAAATCTACACCATTTCACCGATCTGAACCAAACTTTGTATACTTACCGTTTGGAACCCCTGCGAGTAACACTGTCCACTTACAATTTCGGATAGACCACCCCATTCCCTGCATTTAGGCACTTTGGCACAAATCTACACCGTTTCACCGATCAGAACCAAAATGTGTATACTTACCCTTTGGAACCCTGCGAGTAACACTGTCTGCTTGAAATTGCGGACAGACCACTCCATTCCCTGCATTTAGGCCCTTTGGGCCCAAATCTACACCGTTCCACCGATCTCAACCAAAATTTGGTATATTTACCCTTTGGAGCACTGCGACTAACACTGTCTGCTTGAAATTGCGGAGAGGCTACTCCATCCCCTGCATTTAGGCCCTTTGGCACAAATCTACACCATTTCACCGATCTGAACCAAACTTTGTATACTTAACGTTTGGAACCCTGCGAGTAACACTGTCCACTTACAATTTCGGATAGACCACCCCATTCCCTGCATTTAGGCACTTTGGCACAAATCTACACCGTTTCACCGATCAGAACCAATATTCGGAAACTTACCCTTTGGTACCCAGCGAGTAACACTGTCTGCTTGAAATTGCGGGACAGACCACTCCATTCCCTGCATTTAGGCCCTTTGTCCCAAATCTACACCGTTCTCACCGATCTCAACCAAAATTTGTATATTTACCCTTTGGAACACTGCGACTAACACTGTCTGCTTGAAATTGCGGTGAGGCTACTCCATCCCCTGCATTTAGGCCCTTTGGCACAAATCTACACCATTTCTCCGATCTGAACCAAACTTTGTATACTTACCCTTTGGAACCCTGCGAGTAACACTGTCCACTTGCAATTTCGGATAGACCACCCCATTCCCTGCATTTAGGCACTTTGGCACAAATCTACACCGTTTCACCGATCAGAACCAATATTCGGAAACTTACCCTTTGGTACCCAGCGAGTAACACTGTCTGCTTGAAATTGCGGCGAGGCCACTACATCCCTTGCATTTAGGCTGTTTGGCACAAACCTACACCGTTTCACCGATCTGACCCCAATTTTATATACTTACCCGTAGAACCCGACAAGTAACACTGTTCACTTAAAATTTCGGACAGACCACACTATTCCCTGCTTTTTGGCCCTTTGGCAGAAAACTACACCGTTTCACCGATCTCAACCAGATTTTACATAATTACCCTTTGGAACTCGACGAGTAACACTGTCCACTCGAAATTTCGGACAGACCACTCCATTCCACGCATTTAGGCCCTTTGGCACAAATCTACATCGTTCAACGATCGAAAACAAAATGTGTATACTTACCCTTTGGAACCCGATGAGTAACACTGTCCACTTTAAAATTTGGACAGGCCACTCCATTCCCTGCATTTTGGCCCTTGGCACAAAACTACACCGTTTCACCGATCTCAACCAGATTTTACATAATTACCGTTTGGAACTCGACGAGTAACACTGTCCACTCGAAATTTCGGACAGACCACTCCATTTCCCGCATTAAGGCCCTTGGGTACAAATCTACATCGTTCACCGATCGAAAACAAAGTGTGTATACTTACCCTTTGGAACCCGATGCGTAACACTGTCCACTTGAAATTTCTGACATACCACTCATTCCCTGCATGTAGCTCAGGAATTCCTCGGGGTTGCCAGCTTCCTAACTCACCAGTCATGAGCCCTTGAGGGTGTACCAGAAGTGGTGGGTCTACACACACCCCTGCCTCTTTGAGGGCCTTGAGCAGAAGACAGGAGATATTATGAAAAGGAAAAGAAGCCAGACCCCCTCGAAGAATGAGGGTATCGGGAAAGATGAGACAAAGCCAATTAAGGCGGAAAATTGAAAGACTCCCTAGCCCTCGGATACCCTAATACAGTCTGGGTCGGAAGAGTACAAGAGTTGACCAAGGGAGGCCGACAGGAAAGAGAACTGAAATGAGCCCGGCACCAGGAAGTAGAAGCGATGCCAGACTCAGCTGGGGGTTCCGTGGTCGCCAACCCACGTCCCCACAAGTTGTGAGACCCTGGGGGGCGTCAGTTGTGAGAATAGCTTGCTGATTCATCGCGAGGTGACTTGAGAGTACTTTCCAAAGCCCGCCGTGTTATCTCCTGCTGTCTATGCTGATGCCAGCACAGGGCCGTTGCGAAACAGTGAGTGATTCCCGGTCAATCTGTATAGGACGGGGAACCCCGAACGTGTGTCATCATATTTCGTCATCATCTGCGATCATCTCAGGTTCGTGCAGCTTGGACCTATATTCTTTGTCTTGCAGTACGCTCTTTCACTAGACGCATCCAGTACAGGCCTAAGCCAGAAAATAAGGTTGAGACTTTGGAAGACATCGAAGCTAGACACCTGAATTACCTATATCAGTTTTAAAATAATACCATGTTCGTTTAGTAGTCATTTTTTCATTACCTTATTATTATCATCATAAGTGCAAATGACCTAGATGTTACGCGCATCATACCAATAATCACCGCCGCATAAAGTCTTTCTCGACTGTGATTTTTAAAATATTTATTTTTGGTTGGTTGGTTCTTAAGTTTAGGGGCTGCGACAACGCGGTCATGTAGCCCCGTGTACTTTGGGTGTGTGTAAAATCTGTCTGATAACCGGTGTTATTAGTGTGTGTTATCTGTTTTTTAATTTAAGTACAAACTGCAACTTAGAATTCTTCAAATAGTTCGTACTTTTGCCGCCAAGCGCCACCGTCAACGACTACTAGGCCAAGTTCGGAACTTAGCTACTAGACGCCACTGCAGTCGGCTCTTGGCAACGGACGTAGACATCTATGAGCGTTGTTTATCTATCCAATTTAGCTTCACACAGGTGTAATTAGTGGAAGGTTCTTTAACATGCCATAAATCTGACATGGGACCGCCGGCTTTACTTCCCCTCCGAAGAAAGGCATACTGACGGATTTTTAATTCTCTTAAAATATCCGACGGCTTCGGCCGGGTTTGAACCCGCTATCTTGGGCATAGAAGCTCAGCATGCTACCAAATACGCCACCGAAGCAGCCATATAGTTATTTTTATTACAGTACATTGTGTACATTATACGTTGAAGTGTCAATTCAATACCGGTAGTAGTTTCCCTTATCATCCTCATCATAAGAGCAAATGACCTACAGTAGATGTTACGCCCATTACACCATTAATCACCACACACAATAAGTCTTCCTCGCCTGTGAATTTTGAAATATGTATTTCTATTACGGTAATTTGTAAGTTTGACGTGTCAATTCAACAGTATTTTTTATTATCATCCTTATCAAAAGGGCAAATGACCTAGATATTACTCCCTCATTGTCTTTGGGGGCAAATGACTTACATTTTAAGTCCATTATATTCCTAAGGAGACCTTAAAACATTATCATCATTCCACCGGGCGAAGCCGGGTACTACTGCTAGTATGAAATAATAACAAGTAGTTCACATTAAATTTTCAAAATACAATTAGAAAAATAAGAAATTTTGTAAAGAAGCACGGCAATAATTTAGTAAGTGTGGTAACTGTTACTGATAAATACTAAAGCATTAATCACTCGAAAAACTATTTATTTTAATATCTACAATGTTGCAAGACTGAGGAATAACAATCCCTCCAACAAACAGTCTCCCTCCACCAACTAATCGATGATACACTTGCTGTGATTAGAATTGTCAACTAATAATGGCCTACGAGGATTTTGATGAGATGATGGTAAACAGCTAGAATAACAGTGTTTGTCTGGTAAAAAATAATGTGATGAAAGTTCTGATATAAGGACTTATCTGAATTGTGGAATCCCCCCAGAGGCTCAAATCTTGTGGGGCGTGAGTTGGCGACCACCGGACCCCAGCTGAGTGCGGCATTAGTTCCACTTGAGCCGGGCTCCTATTCGTCTTCTTTCCTGTCGGCCTTCCTTGGTCAACTCTTGTTCTCTTCTGACCCCGACGATATTAGGGTATCTGAGGCCTAGGGAGTCTCTTCCTTTCCCGCTTTAATTGGCCCTTCTCTCATCTTTTCTGATTCCTCTTTCTTCTAGGGATCAGCCTTCTTTTATTTTCTGTTTAAGATTCCCGCCCTTTTTTATGAATTGGTTCCCCGTGTCTCTAAATTACATTTTGTAAGTATTTTCGATCTAAACTCTATTTTGTACGTATTTTTAATCTAAATTGCATTTTCTAAGTACAGTATTATAAATCGCTGGCTTCCACATATTGTGTGTGTTTTGAATCTACCATACATTTTGTAAGCATTTTCAAATTCAATTGCATTTTGTAAGTGTTCTGAATTTCAATTGCACTTAGTGAGTGTTTTGAATATGAAACGGCTTTTCTCAACCTAACTTGCATTGTGTATTTTCAATTTCAATTGCATTTTGTAAGTATTTTGAACCTCAATTGCATTTTGAACGTATTTTCAATCTCAATTGCGTCTTGTAAGTATTTTGAATTTCAATTGCATTTTGAAAGTATTTCGAATCCACATTGCATTTTTTAGGCCTAAGTATTTTAAACCTAGACTACATTTTGTGCGTATTTTTCAAAATCTTTCTTTTGTGAGTATTTTCCTTCTAAATTACCTTTTACAAGTATTTCTACTCTACAATTTGTGCGTCGTTTCAGTCTGATTTCCCTTTTGTCAGTATTTTCGGTCTCACTTAATTTTCGTAATGGTTTCCATTTGTCATTTTCGCTATCACCCAGACCATTGGGGGCCGATAACCTAGATGTTAGGTCCGTTAAAACAAAAATCATCATCATCATCATCATCAACGAATTGTGGAATGTCTACGTGCTGTGTACTGAGGTAAAACCAACCATTTGTACGGTATGTGGAACTACTCGCAAAGCTTCCGTGTATGGCTTTATCAGTGCAGAGTGATTCCTATTGATGCAGTCTAGCATACAGTATCTGGCCAGATTATAAGGTTCGGATGTTAAGGAAAAGTCTTTTTTTTTCCCCTGAGCTCATTTTACCCGAAATATGAAAAATAATTTTGAATGACGGGTCCCTGACCACGTTTAAAGCAATTTGATGTTGCCTATAAATGCATATTTCGGCCATTTTTATTGTTTTGGTCATATTTTAGTGATATAAGGTCATATTTGGTTATAATTTCAGCAATTGTATTTAAATTGAGGCGTCGTTAACAAGGTACGTGTTATCTGCGTCGAGTTTCAAACACAGGATTTCCGAATAGTGTAGAGGATATATTTTTCTTTCTTTTCCCGGAACGGGCAGATAGCAGGTTTAGAAGACCTGATTCCAAGAAGGCGCTCCTCTACGGACGTCTTTTAGCACATCTTTCAGGACAAGTTAGATTGCGACACTGTACGCATGAGGTCAC